>CM077172.1:20581577-21114077 GCA_039654105.1 Coreius guichenoti | reverse complement strand
ACATCAGTGCCTGACCTTACAAATGCGCTTCTAGAAGAATGGTCAAAAATTCCCATAAACACACTCCTAAACCTTGTGGAAAGCCTTCCCAGAAGAGTTGAAGCTGTTATAGCTGCAAAGGGTGGGCCAACTCCATAGTAAACCCTACGGATTAAGAATGGGATGTCATTTCATGTGACATGTAAAGGCAGACATCCCAAAACTTTTGGATATATAGTGCATGTTGCATTCTGATGTCAGGCAATCCAGAAATATTCCAGTGATAGCCTGTGCACGTGTACATATGGAGCTTTTCCAAGAGTTTGATTGGACGATTGTTTTCTTTTAGAGCCGTGCACAACTAGAAACGTTTAAAACTCATGTTTTGGTGGAATTATTATGTTTCACAAGTAGACAGTAATTTGATGTTGTCCAGGATGCATCAGAACAGATTAACGATTATACTTGGCAAACATGATTTCGACTACCTCTGAACGTGGTTTAAATGATCTGTTTATGCCTGCTGCCCACTTTTGATCAGATCACCTGGAACGGATGTCAATACTAGATGTAAACAAGGTCTAAGTGGAGTGAGAGAGAAACGGAGGTTTTCACATCTGACAGATGTTTTCATATGCCCTGATCCCTAATCCAATCTCCTCTTCACTACCTCTTCCTCGCCCCGAATCTTTGTCTCGTCTCATCTCGCAGAATCGCATCCACACATGGCCGATCCCATCATTATCCAATCACATCCATCCACCTCCCTCCGTGTCAGCGGCAATACAATCAGAGCCATATGGTAGCCACATTTGCGAGACCCCGCACTTCCTGATCGCTTCCTTTTGGGAGGCGGCGCTGGGCAGACATGCGGGAAGATGTAATCAGACGTTTGGCAGAATCTGCAGCAATCAGGCACGCCATCAGACGCTTTTTGGTCCTTGGCCACCGGGGCTTAAGGGTATCTCGGTTGTGTGTGCGGGTAACATCAAAGTTCCTGCATAAGAGAAAGAGTTGGAGAGAGAGGAGATTACATGGATTAGGACGGAGGGGGAAGGAATAATGTAATTAAACACTTGTCGAAATTTTATTCCACCCCGTAGACATGAGAGAGACTCTGTAGGGGCTGATATGCTGATTATAACTCACGCTGCTCCAAATTTGTTGACAGAATACTGGGAGCGACTCTTAATGCAGTCATATTAGAAAGAAAGATGGAGTATTATAGGAGCATAAATGTGGCGAGACAATGAAATTGCATTCCTTCTGAGTTGCGCGTACACTTTCCGTCTTTCAGCACCCTCTGTAATGTTAATGGCTGCCCGACTGTTGGACGCTACCTTTGTGTTCCAGCTCAAGCGAGGATAGGATGTCATCAGGGCTTTTGTGTGTCAATCCAGTGCAAACATTAGATGTCTAGAGTGCTGATGTGCGTATCTGAGGTTCTCTACTATGTACACACATACATTTCTCACATACAATGTCGCTCACTGATCAGCTCCAAAGAGCCATATTATAGATTTTATTTAACAGTGTTTGCAAGGTATCTCTGTATTGAAAGTCGTCTTATTATTTACTGTATCTTCTCTACTTTATCATACAGAGACTGCATTCAAATTTTATTTGGCAAATAAATTCCCAGGTGTGTCAAAAATATACAGTACCATTCAAAAGTTTGGGGTCGGTAAGATTTTTTTTTTTAATTAATATACATTTTATTCTGATTAATCATCGATACTTAAAATCCCAAGATCAATCTTTTACATATTTGTACAACAATTCCCATCCTGCACGTCACTAACTAACTTACTCATCTGCATAATTTGGACCATGTTGTTCATTTATTTTTTAATTAATGTAAATTTGCAGTCTGTATTGAGTATTATGCAAACCCCATTTACAAACAGTAGACTCATATGAGCCAGTTCTTTTATAGTGAATCAAAAGCCTACAATGCAACCAGTGTATTGTAAGTCTGTGTAAAACTGTCGAATTGAATGAGTCTTTTGAGTCAGAATTTGTAGTATGTGCACTATTGAGTGAACTCGAACTGTGAACTTGACCTGACCGCTCAACACAAACTCTGTTCTGCATGTGTACTGGGACGAAACATTATTCTCCTGCCTTACATCTACACATTGACACCACTAGCTCTCTTCTCCATCCTTTCATGCTGTTGTACATCCTTATCTGCTGTTCTTTCATGCCTGCAGTGTTGCCTCAGGTGAGACAGGCCTCAGGTAAAAGACAGTAAGCATCTAGAGTCCACATCCACATAGTATATTATGTGCTGAAGATGCCTGAAAGGGATACATACCATGTTTTAGTTTATTTATAGCAGTATAAAAGCACAACAAGACCACCTGCCCTGCTCTAAATCACAAAGTACGGCTTAATTAAGCATAATTTAATTGCGGCACAATACCTTTAATGGACAGTGCTTTTAATCACACCATGGCCTCTTCACAAACCTTTAAAGCACTCTGTCGATTGATGGCCTACTATGTCATTTTCTTTTAATGGACATCCTGCTCTTAATGCTGCTGTCACTTCCACGTTAACGCGTGCTCTCTCGTTTACGGCCTCAAACAAGTTATTGGCCGGCTTGATGTTTGGTTTTCTTGCCTATCCGATCGGTTGTGTGGTAAATATTATAATGACACCGCCAATGTTGTTTCTTACTGGCAAAAGCGCAGACTACAATGGAAAAATGTGTTTGGCTTTGAATGAAACATGTTTGTTCATGTTTTAATGTGTTTACAGCACACAATCAATTCCTGTTTGATGAAAAGAAATGCATAAACGTGCAGACAAAATACACCCACAATTGGAGCGTTTCATATTTACAGAGCCCTTTTTCTTTTATGAGCATAAATGCCTTTGCGATACATAAACACGACTGCGAACATAAACACTGATAGTATAAATGACTCGGCTGCCATTGCAAATGACAAAGCAGTGCAAACAGACTGTTATTGTCTACAATAAAAATAATCACTACATACTTTGCCTCGACAATAAAATGCAAAATGCATCAAATAGACCATTTTTGCGGCGCTACTGAAACTCGATGTGAAGCGGTGGCAGTATGTTTGGTGAGAGTTTCCCCTGTAAAAACTGTAAACGCTAAAAAGAATGAATTAATAAATAATGCATGAAGAGTAAACAGTGATCCACCTGAGGCTTGTTGTTTAAATGTAAATACTAAGCTGCGAGAGAGGCGTGGTGGGTCAATTACCTTTTATATCCACCCACTTTAATCCTTGTAATGTCTTGTTTGATTTACCGTATTGTTTGGAGGCTGTTAGGGAAAGTTTGGGAACAGATGGCGGCATTAACACGCAATATGGATCTAAGATTAACGTTGAAACTTGTTGCATCTCGACAAACATTTTTTATCATTCTATTCCATTAAACTCTCTCACTGTACTCGCTTGTCAGCGTTGATTCTGGTTTAAAATTCTCTCAAATGGATTCTTTGTTTTGTAATAGTTTCTTTCCCCTTTTATCAAACATTACTGGTTTGCAAAAGATAACAACACGGGAAATAAACAATATAATCGTACAGAAGCTAGTTGATGGTTGCCCAAGAGATGTTGTCCACTTTTGTGTATTAAATAGGACAGTTACACCACACGTGCCCTCCAGACATGTTTTGTGGCCTTGGTGATTTTGTCATCATCATGGTGATTTCTGACACAAGCTGAAAACTGTTGCCTACTTTTCATACAGTCACAGACAATGTTGATTATAATGGAAGTTTTACGTCACTCTGACTGTGTGTGGTGTAAACACAATGTAAGTCTAGATTAATGTCAATTGACAAACAGCGTTGACACTTGACAACCTAGAAATCAGTGGTCGACATTGTATGTTTTTTGGGTGTTTTACGATGGCTTCAGTTGTGGCTCATCTAATCATATTTAGAATGTTTTATTGCTTGAGTCTTTCATTGTTTACTCAAGTGTTATAGAAAGTGAAGAAGCGTGATGGTAGACTTGTCCGTCATTGGTAATGAATAATCGTATCTTTTGATTTGCACATTTGTAAACCAATTGAATTCCATGGATCACCATAAAAGCCAGGAAAAATGTAACATTTGGTCGGATTTAATACAATTTTAATTATAACCAAGCATATAATTTTTCACTAACACAAAGATATGAATAAAATATAATTGGATTTAATTTTTGGACTTTGCTGCAGGTATTTGCTAGAATGTTATGTGGTACTTAAAAAGGATGTGGTGTTATTTTGCCATTGTTGGAAATCACTTGGTATTTACTGTTGGCAAATACACCGGCAGCCAAAACAATTATGAATTACCATTATAAAAGTACCATAATTATATATCTAGACATTATTTATAGATACCTGAGGCAAAATTCAGATGCAAAATGGTTGCACCATCAAACAAAGTGCAATCAAGCTAGAATGTGGCAAGACAAAACACGGATACCACGGCTTTCTCCTCAGACTCTTGTAGACAGCTAACACACCTTTGAGGCTCAAAACACGTTGGGTGGAGTCTCTCTACACAAGTTGGAATACTGTCATTTTGGCACTTGTTGCAGTACCACCAGCAGCCCACAGGTTGTACCAATTACATAGCGCAGTGGTTCTCAACTGGTTTAGCCATGGGACCCACATTTTCCCATGGTTAAGTGGCAACACACATTTTTAGGATTTTGAACCAAGCAAATGTATTCAGTAGTACCGTCCCACTTTACTTACATACAGATAAATAGTAAGACTATCACTGTACTCATTACACTGATGAATAAACAGTATAAGGCTATTAAATAACAGTCCCAAACTAGTTTTTGTTAGTACAGTTGGTATGAGCTATCAAAGTCATCAAAAATGTAGAATTGGTGTTATTTTAGGTTAAAGTTACGGAAACAGGTTACAGTTGCCATGGTAAATACACAATACTAACATGAACTGTTAATAAAACATATGGACACTGATCCTGATGAATAGAATGAACATCAAACCTGCATGCAAATCCTTCCTAGCTAACAAACGATGTACCTCTTACATAATTTGAGCTTCTTTTAATTTGAGCGCTGCGTTTTTTTGAACGCGGTGTCATGCACAGGATGCCACAAAAGACATGAATGAAATGGTCAAACACGTCCGTCTAGCAATAGAAAAAGCAATGGAAATGTAGTGCAGTGGAATGGAAAAATGCGTTCTGTCTAACAGAAGAGCAAAGTCTTTGCAGAAGAGTAAACACCCCCCCCAAAAAGTCATTGTTTAGTCACCCCATTGTTCCAAATATGTATGACTTTCTTTCTTCTGTGGAAGACAAAAGTAGATTTTAAGAATGTTTTAATTGGTTTTTGTATATAAAATGAAAAGCATTAGGGTCCCACAACAACATTGGACCCCCCCTTCTTTGTGTGAATAAAAAGAACACTAATACATTTTTTCAAAATATCATCTTTTATGTTTCGTAGGAGAAATAAAGAAAGAATGTCAGGTTTGGAACGACATGAGGGTGAGTAAATGATCACAGAGTTTTATTATTTGTTGGTAAACTAAAACAGAACAGATCTTCTGAAGTTACATGTAAAATGGAGAGTCTTTGATTATTTTTATGGCTGCAAAGCTGCAATATTATACCACAAAAAATAGCAATTGTAGCATTTTGTCACAGCTGCTCACCTGCAAAATTAGCTTGTTACTGGAAAGCTATGCTATTTTCATTGCAGCTGAGCGACAGTAACAGTACTGAAAAATGTAGTTAAGTTAGAAGTGTCTTATAGTACTTCCCCAAACTGCTGCATTTATGATCCTTCCTTAATATGGTAAGATAATAGTATCTGGAGTCACTGGAAAGCACAGAGACAGAAAGAGATGGAGAAAAAAAAAAACTTGACAGAAAACACTGACATCATTACAGCATGCACACAATTCGAAAGCTAAGAAGATTGTCAAAAATAATCTGATAACAAGAAGACAATTTCAGAGCTGAGAAGGGACCCGAAATTGTTTGTGACCCTCTAACGGGTTTCAACAAAAAATAATGTTCAACCCGAACAGATGAACAGAATGGCCTGCAGTGACAACATAAACACTTCCTGGGGTACCATCACTGAGAGACGTGCGTTTGGTGTAGTATCCGGTGTGTGTGATGCATACTCCATGATGTTACAAATTGCTGTCTGCAACATGAAAGATTAAATGAAGCCTCTTAAGTGTATATCCCAGGTACTGCTATTGTATCAAATTTCTGAAAAATTCCCAGCAAGCATTTCACACGGTACACTGAGTGACAGCTTAAAGCACTGCAGCACGGGGGGAATACCTGCTGTAAGGCAATACTCTACCACGACTGCTTGACTGCTTTTACACTGTGTGTCACAGGAAAAGATTGAAAACACAATGAAATGAAACGGGATACTGGTATATTGCGCACTGCACAGCATACTACCTATATTTTTTTACATGTATTTTGTAAAAACAGTATGCAACAGTAACAGTAGTATGTTACATTATGACGTTACCTTACATTGCATGTTAATTCAGCAGTTGTCCTCAGGTTATTGTCTACATCAGTTCCTTCAAATGGAAACTGAATGCTTCTGTGTAGTTTGTAAACACAAACAAAATGGGGGTTGGTTTTTTTTTTATTTGGCTAGTAATACTTATATCGTTTCTTGCTAGAACAGATAATATACATAATCTACTAAGTAAAAATTGAAAATCAGAAAAATAGTACAGTTAGTATTAGGGTTGGGTACCGTTCACATTTTTACCGGTACCTGAAATTCGGTACCGGTACCTTTTTTCGGTACTTTAGGGATGTTTACATCAATAACTGTAAAGAAACTGTAAGTCATTTATAGAAGTGTTATTGACGTTATGCCAGAGCTGCCTTGGTCGCTGTCTGCCATTGTCTGTGATGTTTGTTTACTGTAATATTTACCAGTAAATAACAGGCTACTAGTTACTTAATTAATTGAATTCATAAAAAACAACCATATTAATTTTTTTTTTTTTTTTCAATTTCATTTCTATGAAAAGATTTCCCACAAATTCTGAGTTCTGGTATGTCATATGAAGACAAATTTTTTTGTCAAACAAAGTGCTGCACAACTGAGCTTTATACTGTTAAAATTAAAACATGGAAGAAAATTATTTATTACTTAAAAAATAAAGTTTTGATCATTTATTATTATTATTACATTAGTGTTAGTATTATTATTATTACATTGAGACATATCTAAATTCTACTGTACTGTATATTTGTCAAGTTAAACCAAACTTTTATTTTGACGGGTTGCCGTGAAGACCTATGAGTTTCTGTGCGTTTATGATATGACGGTAGTTTTTGTAAAATTAAACGGTAAAATGCTCATAAAGTGACTCTCAGTGGCTCTGGAGATGACGTTCATGCATTCATGTCCTCATATGAGATGGCAGAGATGGAAACATGCAACCGTCACGCGCGATTCAGTGTGTGTGTGTGTGTGTGTGTGTGTGAGGTAAATTAAACCGCGCGTCTGCGCCATTCATTCACACAGAGACACGTAGGACACGCAGGATCCGTATTTAAATAGTCTTTTTGCGGTTTAATATTCACAGACACTAGTCTATATCACCAGATGCATTCTGAGGTACCGAAATTTGGTACCGATTGATATAATGTGAATCGGTACTCGGTAGTACCGATGTAATTCGGTCGGTGCCCTTAAAAGTACCGAGTTCGGTACCCAACCCTAGTTAGTAGCTATTTATTTTAAGTGGTGACAAAGATCTCCATTTCAATTCTCTGAGAAATGTTGTCTTTTTAATAGACTTTTTAAAGAAAAATTGTATGCCAACTATAAACAACTGTATGCCAGCTGTATGCCTTTTGTATTTTTAACAATTTTGTGCAGTCCGTTCAAATGATGAGTCAAGAAAAAGATTGCTACAGGTATTGCTACATCTGGTTCATTCGTCACATTGAAACATTGCTCTGTTGTATACTCACATTTTAGCTTATATATTCTATACATGCAGAAAAATTGCATACAAGGCATACAGTACAGCAGGTAGCCAATGAGAATTGAGTGATTCATTAGGCAGTTTGAGAGGATGCGACTGCTGTTTCGGAACGTTCATGCGATCGGAAAGAAGAGGAGGCCCTTCTCTGACTACCTTTGGATGTGCGAGTAAGTATTAAACTGTTGGTGAGATGGGATGAGATAATGCAACGCTGACGTAGGCTACAGTACAATGACAGTTGCACAGATGTGTGTGCGTGTGCATGTTGGGAGTTGGGAACCGGTGAGAAAATGTCCGGTACCCGGTAACTTTACCAGTAATAATAATATTAATTTAGTTCTGCTTAACGGTTCCTGAACGCTGTAACTAACAGCTGCCAGGACCTGTCTACGTGACTAAATCAGCCATCAACACAGTGTGATTTGTTTACATACGAGCTGCAGTAGGTCTATATGTGTGGACACGGGAAATCAATGAATAAAAAGATAAAAAGCAATTATAAGAGTTATAAGTTCTAAGAGTTATTATTACTTATATTGATTACCTTAATAACTTGACAGCACTTAAATGTGTATTCTTACAAGTTAAAGAACAATGTTTGTGCTATTCCTATTTTTCACCTTTATGAGGCAAAAAAAAAAAAAAAAAAAAAACTCTGGTAAAAAGTCACTGTGGCAGGTGGTCAAAAAAGTTAATTTCAGGCCCTGGTACTGAAGAAATACTGTAGTACGAATAGTTTAGTGAAATGCTTTTCGAAGGTAGCTGCTGTCTTCCTCTCCCACATGGTTTTTCAAGTATATGACCTCCCAGCGCAACTGAAGAACTTCTCAGCTTGAAGGACGCGGGCAGAAACAGAGAGCCAGGTAATCTCGGTTTTCCTCTGTGACAGCTCAGGTGAGACACAGAGCCACTCTTGTCTCTGATCTCTTGCAGAGCAGAGCATGCAGTGCTTTTCCTCTAATGCACACACCTTCATGTCCGCAGTATCAAAGCTTCTGAGAGCGAATGAGCTTTGAATTATGTTTTCCTGTGCCCTAGGAAACTACTGTTTATGCAGCTGTGTCAAAGGCACAATCAAGGCTGGTTTGAGTTTTAAGCCGCAGCATTAGCTTAAGATTTAAGCTTTTCCTCTAGGGCTGCCTTGACTCTGACACTGACAGTTGTTCCAACAGGGCCTGAAGGTAAATATTGAATGGTTGTCATTGTTAGGTTGGGTTGGGTTGGCGGATGGTGGATTTGGCGGACAGCCCAGAGGCATATTGAAACCGAGTCCTGTTTGAGAGAGACTGATCACTTAATCAGCGTATAAAGCTGAAATGGTAGAAAACACAGCATGGAAAGGTCGAGAGGTGAGACAGAGGAATCTAATTCCATTTCCCATTGTCTCATAATGACTAGGGTTTATTAGGTGAAGAAACGTTGGACTGGTTTATTCATGAGACTGAAGCTCAGCTAAAGCATTTGGATTTAGTTTGATCATTGTGCCTTTTGTTATAGGCTACCTGAATGCAAGTGACAGTCTTGCTCTGGAATTTATTATTTGTAACGTTTTGTTGAGGTGTTGTTTTCAGTCATGGAAAGCAACAATGGTAATGTTCTCTTCAGCACACATGGCCATTCAGATGTGCTCTCTGATCTGTCTTTTTTAATAATTGGTATTGTCAAAAATAGCAACTTGGGGACTACATTTATTGTGCCAAACTACATTTATTGTTCCAAACATGTGACATATTTTCTTCTGTGAACACAAATTAAGATACTTTGAAGAATGTTGACATCCATTGTATGGACAAAAAAACTGTTTTACATAAATACTGGACATAAGAAATTTTCCACTACAGACCTGATTTCCAGATAAATACACTACATAGAAACAGAGAAAGATCTTAAGTTAAATCATACATGTGTAACATAATTAATATGCATGAGCTACCATTTGGGGATGACAACCAGCATGTCTGTGTGTCAACTGTCCCTACCACTTTTTAAGACGTGACCCATGTCATAATACAGGTTTTGATTTGTGTAAGGTGGATGGATTTGTGAATTTCATTATGAAGAGTTTTGGAAGGGTAAAGATGACTATGAGAATAGTACTCCACAAATGCTACCATAACAGTAATGGTCACTCTTTGTTGTAACACTCAATTGAAGAAGCTTTTCCAGGAAGAGCTGTCATCTGGTCGAATACCACCCTCAGTGTTCAGAGGCTATCATTTGACTGTCTTCATTTGTTTAACCAAAGCCCTGATTACATGTGTGTTTGTTGGGTTTGATAAGCAGTGATGCAGCTTAGCTCTTGTTTCCTCTTAAAGAGTGTTTGCTTTTTTTGATTTAATGAGGGTTGGCGGGTCAGCAATATTCTAAAATTATAAAAAGCAAACAGTTACAGTATAAGAATCATCCGATTTGTCTCTCACAGACGTTTAGATAAGTCTAAAGGAACTGAAATGGTCTGCAGTTGGCTGGATTTGGGCGGTTTGGCCATTTGATTGCACAAACACAGAAATCCATCTAAGAAAATTCATCCCTAACTGTAGAGGACAGGCCACTGACGGCCCAACCAATCACCCTAGCTCCCTATGATTCATTTACATACATTTACAGAGAGAATGAAATCCGCCTCAGGCTCAAGCCCTATTCATGCCAAGAAAGAAACAAAAAGCACTTTGCTCATTCACATGCTCTAATACATGTATACAAAACAAATGCCAATTTTGATTTCACTCATTTTTATGGCATTGTACGACTTGCTAAGTTTTGCTAGTTAAAAACACACTGTCTCGCAGTCAGAATCTTTTTTGCTGTTAGGGTAAGATGGGATTTCTCTGCAGCAATATCTGTCAGCTAATAGGGATATTTTATGCATGCTATTCCATAAATCTTTTAGCACCTTTAACAAAAAATGAAACTTATTTGACAGAAAAAGACTTGTCTGAAAACAAAACAACCAATGACTTACCAGAAAATAATTATTTTCACTAATGCACAATTCAAACCACCTGATGCAAATTTAATTAGCTGTAGTTTAATTTTTATTTAATATAATATAATAAAATATAAACTTTAGTATCGCTGCACAATATATCAAATATATACAAGTTTTTAGAGTCTTAGAACTCAAGAACTGACTCAAGCCAGTCTGAGATACTGTGAGCTGCATGCATGTAAATGAACATACAGCGCCTTCACTCTGAAACCAGCAGCGCATTTATTTATTTGGTGGCAACCCATCAAAATAAAAGCTTGATGGTATACCATTTGTAAATGAAGAAATTAATATGTAAATATTAAGGTATATTTACATGACAACGATGTACTAAATGCGGAAATGTTTTTCCTTTGCGTTTTTTTTTTTTTTTTTTTTTGCATACAGATGACAACGATGTCAAAATGATCCCTGTTCACACGGATCCGCAAAAACGACCAAAATCGCTGTATTATGCATGTCAGGGTTTGAGATTTCAGGCCCCCCCCAAATGCATTTGTCATGTAAATGAACAGCTAAAGCAAATAAAAAGTTTTGTTTTTTGTTGAAAACGGTATCATGTAAACAGTCCCACAGTATTGTTATTTTATTAGGCTACTTAATTTTTTTTTTAATACAATAGTATTATTACAATATATTTTCTATTTTGTTTAATTTATTTAATAATCAAAATAAAACCATAATTCATAAAATCATAACAATCAAAATACTTATTGTAATAAATATTTATATCTATATTTATTATACGGTGCATCCTGAAAGTATTCACAGCGCTTGACTTTTTCCACATTTTGTTATGTTACAGCCTTATTCCTAAATTGATTAAATTCATTATTTTCCTCAAAATTCTACAAACAATACCCCAAAATGACAACGTGAAAGTTTGTTTGAAATCTTTACAAATGTATTAAAAATAAAAAATGAACAAATCACATGTACATAAGTATTCACAGCATTTGCCATGACACTCAAAATTGAGTTCAGGTGCATCCTGTATCCACTGATCATCCTTTAGATGTTTCTACAACTTGATTGGAGTCCACCTGTGGTAAATTCAGTTGATTGGACATGATTTGGAAAGGCACACACCTGTCTACATAAGGTCCCACAGTTAACAGTGCATGGCAGAGCACAAACCAAGCCATGAAGTCCAAGGAATTGTCTGTAGACCTCTGAAACAGGATTGTATCGAGGCACAGATCTGGGGAAGGGTACAGAAAAAATTCTGCAGCATTGAAGGTCCCAGTGAGCACAGTGGCCTCCATCATCCGTAAATGGAAGAAGTTTGGAACCACCAGGACTCTTTCTAGAGCTGACCGATTGGGTAAGAAGGGCCTTAGTCAGGGAGGTGACCAAGAACCCGATGGTCACTCTGACAGAGCTCCAGCGTTTCTCTGTGGAGAGAGGAGAACCTTCCAGAAGAACAACCATCTCTGCAGCACTCCACCAATCAGACCTGTATGGTAGAGTGGCCAGACGGAAGCCACTCCTCAGTAAAAGGCACATGACAGCCTGCCTGGAGTTTGCCAAAAGGCACCTGAAGGACTCTCAGACCATGAGAAACAAAATTCTCTGGTCTGATGAAACAAAGATTGAACTCTTTGGCCTGAATAGCAAGCGTCATGTCTGGAGGAAACCAGGCACCGCTCATCACCTGGTCAATACCATCCCTACAGTGAAGCATGGTGGTGGCAGCATCATGCTATGGGGATGTTTTTCAGCGGCAGTAACTTGGAGACTAGTCAGGATCGGGGGAAAGATGAATGCAGCAATATACAGAGACATCCTTGATGAAAACCTGCTCTAGAGAGCTCTGGACCTCAGACTGGGGCAAAGGTTCATCTTCCAACAGGACAATGACCCTAAGCACACAGCCAAGATAACAAAGGAGTGGCTACAGGACAACTCTGTGAATGTCCTTGAGTGGTCCAGCCAGAGCCTAGACTTGAACCCTATTGAACGTCTCTGGAGAGATCTGAAAATGGCTGTGCACCGACGCTCCCCATCCAACCCGATGAAGCTTGAGAGGTCCTGCAAAGAAGAATGGGAGAAACTGTCCAAAAATAGGTGTGCCAAGCTTGTAGCATCATACTTAGAAAAGACTTGAGGCTGTAATTGGTGACAAAGGTGCTTCAACAAAGTATTTTTGTATTTTTCATTTTTTATAAATTTGCAAAGATTTTAAACAAACTTCTTTCACATTGTCATTATGGGGTTGTTTGTAGAATTTTGAGGAAAATAATTAATTTAATCCATTTTGGAAAAGACTGTAACATAACAAAATGTGGAAAAAGTGAAGCGCTGTGAATACTTTCCAGATGCACTGTGTATGTATTATTATTTTATATTATTGAATTGGTCAAAAAAAGTATGAATGTGGCTTAAAAAGATTTTTTTTACACCTGGAAAAAGATTTTACACTATGTTCACTTTATGGTTTGAGAATGAACACCCAAATGTTTCAAGTTTTTCCCAAATTTGTTCAGCCCTAAAAAGGTTTCGCTTAAAACATGTCTTTAATTTCGAATGCAGATGCACTCACTAACAAAATCACCCCAGTCATTCTAGAATTATTCATTTTTTTTCCAAATAGAGCTATTCAAGTCATCTGGTGAAACTTCCTATATTTCTTTTTCATATTACAATACATTTTGCAGATAAACAAAATATTGCAATGACAGTTGCAAATATTTATGCAGCCCTAATATTTTTTTTTTTTTAAACTAATATTTCATAAGGTATACACTACCCTTTTTTTCATTAAGGACTCATTGAACTGATCAAAAGTCACAGTGAAGATGTATAATGTTACTCAATATTTCTGTTTCAAATAAATGCTGTCGTTGAACCTTTTTATTAATCTAAGAATGCTGAAAAATCCCAGTATCACCGTTAATAACACAAATATTAAACAGCACACTTTTTTCCCCCAGCATTGATGATGATAATAATAAAAAATGTTTCTTGAGCACCAAATCAGCATATTATAATGATTTCTGAAGGATCAGATGACACTGAAGGCAAGCATAAGAGACATAAGAGAGAACTGTTTTTTTGATTTTATATTTCTGGCTTGTTCAGTACCGTTATGGTTCTTCTAGCTTCCTTGATAACAGATCCAGACACAGTCTTGTTTATAGGGAATACTGAGTCTTGATGTGAATATTCCTTTCCCTCTCATATTTTAACAAAAGCACAATACCCTTTTGAAACTAAAGATGATAAGAGAGGCTGACAGTTAAAGCAGTATATTCATGCACTGCAGTATCTGCTTCCACAACACTGGTTAAAAAGTAATGTCTTTAGACATGGTGCCATATTTACACCATGGATTTATTCCTTGGAGTTCTTAGAATGTAAATACCAGAGTGCATGCAATCCTTCAGTATACACAAAATATAAGGGTATTACCATCTATAGTGATACAATCACTGTACTATGACACCACCATAGTGTCTTCTGTAAGGGAGAAATCACACACAGGATTGTTGGCATACTTTTCTCTTTGTGTAGGCCGCTGTGTAACAAATCCATTGCAGCAAGTCAGCCGAGCAGAGAAAAGACATTTGTCAGAAAGGAGATGGCCAGACACAAAGCGAAGGAGAGCGGAAATGTTTTTGTGATAAGCACGCCTCCAGGAGCACTCCACTGGCCCTCGGTGATTAGAGACGCGCTGGAGTACGTCCAGAACACGTCAGGCTGACCTTGACACGTGCTTCATCATGCTGTAAGCGTGTACTCCAGAGGGGCTGAGAGCTCGGGAGTGGATGACACAACAGGCTGTGTAATCACAAATTACACCCCATCCCCCGATACGAGTTACCACCGGCCATCGTCTCCGCGTTTGAAAACTCCGCTCTCATTCGGCATTCATGCAACACATAACGTTTATTCATCCACCAAATGCTGCATATTCCGTTCTATACAGCGCATGCCAAGTCTGCGTGTCTCAATCTGTGGTATGAGCTCTACAACATGCTATCTAGACAAAGTCATGCATGCTGGAGAATCCTAATGCTCTATTGATTGACTCAGGCCTAAGGCTTTGAATCATATAGGCCTGCCAAAGGTTATCATAATCAATACGTAATAACCGTAATAGCGCTCTCAGCCCGACTACAAAAGAATAAAAGAACAATCATGCAAATTTGTTCGACCAGGGGGTTATGGGGGCGATGATATCAGTGGTTACAAGGACAGGGTCCCAGCGTTCCTCAAGCTAGTTGAGCTCCCTAGTTTGGCTGCCATGGTAACCTTGACAAAAAGTGCCGGTTTTCAGAAGTGAGAAAGGAAGTGTCTATTTTTACCCACAGGATGGAGAGGGACACATAGCTGATTTTGAGGATGAGAGATGTCGATGAATATCTTTATCACATTTTTAGAGGTTTATCTCTGTATTGAGGGAATGGAACTGAGTTCTTTAAGTGTGTGTGTGTGTGTGTGTGTGTGTCGAGGTGGGAAATGAAGGTTTCTCTCATTGTGGTGTTATAGAAGTGTGACTGTTACACCTTTCCTGAAAGCTGTAAATTGGTTTTAGCACTAAACGTCCTGCCTTAATTAAACAGAGAGTGTGCTGATACGACTCTTCTGAAGACGTGCTTAACACTCATTTGAATGGATGACACACACCTATAAACTGAATGTCTGGACCTCAGGAGAGACTGGAACATTCCTCTGTTGACATGCTCTCGTTTTCATAAGCACACTCGTAGAGGCCTTGGACTTGTACCTGGAGTCGGTTCTGGTTTGCCTGGTGTTGTCTAAGGTCAACCATCTCTCTGTCTGTGTAAAACAGAAAATCATTATTGATTAGAAGTAGTTTAAAAACAAAAAAGTAGTAGTGCACTGTAAAAAAAAATATTCAGTTAAATTTACGGTAAAAAAAACGGCAGCTGTGGTTGCCAAAAATTCACCGTAAAAACACTGTGAGAATGTTTCTAGTTTTATAGGATGCCTGTGTATTTTACAACTTAAAACCATATTTCATTAAGTGATATTATGTTAATATACCTACTTTAATCTACTACCAAAATCTGCCTTTTTATCTTAAAATGTACTGATAACCACCACAACAATACAGGTGGCACAATAAAAAAAAAAGGCCACATGAGTTCATCATAAGTGGCCTGTTCATAAAACATGGACGATACCCATATATAGACAGTGCACAGGGTCATACACACAGACAAAACACCATCAGGGTAACACACAACACTAAAATAATGCAATAAACATTAACTAAATAACATCAGATGTAACACAAACCACACTAATGTGCATTACTGATAACAATGATTTATAAAAATCTAATCATATGTGATTTGTAACAGGGAATTCTGGGAATGTCCTTTAATATTTTTTTTTTTTTTTTTTTTTTTTACTGTAAATGATATGGTAATTCACAGTTTTTACTTGCAAAAATTACAGTAAAATTACATATAATGTACTGTTAAACCACAGTTTTTCACCGTATATGGTAAGGTAACTTACAGTTAACCAATTTAATGTTTTTACTGTAGCATTTTTACAATATTTTTCTGTAAAAATGTTTACAGTAGTAAAAAAATATAACAGTGGTCCTCAACCTTTTTGACTCCAAGGCCCCCCTTTGTCCAAGATTATATATATAATGCCAGTTTATTGTTGTAAATATTTTTTTTGTAGCATTTTAATAAGATTATTTTAATAAAACAATAATTTAACTAATTTTTAGACTGGGGCCCCCTCTGGAAGTTTTCTGAGGCCACCTAGTGGGCCCTGGCTCCCTTGTTAAGAACACTGGTATACAATAAAATCATTTGCATTCTTTAACATTAGTTAATTCTTTATTATTATTATTAATGAATAAAAATACAATTGTTCATGTTAGTTTACAGTACATACACATTTTTAAGTAAATGTTGAAATGAACATTAACAAAGATTAATAAATTGCTGTAGAAGTGTTTAGTTAATGAAATCTAATTGTAAAGTGTTACCCAAAAAAAGGTAATATTATAGTTACTAAAACGAACAAGAGATAAAGTTGTGCCTTCTCTCTCTTCTCTTTCTTTCTGAGCTCATATAAAGTGGTAATGTGTGTTTTCAATGTCTTTGAGTGTCCAGTAATGAGTGGAGTCCAGTGGGAGAACTACTGGGAACATTGTTATTGATGATGTCGTTGTAGAACCCCCACAGATCGGAGTAATTATCATATTCTACCATCAACACTAGAAGAGACTCAGGGGACAAATGAATTGTGCCCACTGTTAATGCCATTTATTTTGACATGCAGGCTGTGTTGACTTAATTTTAAGCTTGTAAGTAGATCAATAATAATAATACAAATAAAAATAATACAAATAATAATATTAATAAATAATTGCACTTTTTTGAATCCTCAAGTGAATATAGAATCAATATAAATTATGTTTTCAAAAATATTTCTTTAATATATTTAAGCTCTTTTTATTTTAAACCTGAGATATACCAATTATTCTGATCAATGCAAATAATTAAACTGGTTTGCTGGTGTTTTATAAATATACAGGCTTTTTACGCTAAAATACTGCACAAATGTTGTGCAGCTGCTTAGTGAATTCAGAAAGAGAGACATATTTTCAACCTGGAGAAAAAAAAAAAAAAAAAAAACATTCCATAATTGATTTTTGGTTCCGATGATGTGAGAAGCGATAGGAAAGACTGTTTATGTTCTGTTCTGATTGGACTCAGAAGTGTTTAAGTTTGTTCAGTTCAAGAATGTCCTAAAATGAGGTCTGACTTTCCTCATATTAGGACACCCAGAGCGAGAGTCGAGGTTCCTTCTGTAGACATCTGAAGAAGCGCAATTACCCCAGACATCTGTCTATATTTAGGATTCAGCAACTACACTCTACACTAGTGTGTCAGTCTGCTCCTGTGAAAGTGAAAGTAAATGAGGCTGTTATATGTTTGACCTCTTTGACCTCTGTAAGATGTTTATAAGGTGAGAGTTCACATTTGGAGTTCATTGATGCATTGACAGGAAGTCACGTTTCCCTAAGGATTGTGGTTTGGAGTTCAGTATTGAGGTTTAATGGTTTTAGAAGGAAGTTGGAAGAAAAAAAAAGTGTGTGATAATGTATGCAAGTAGAATTTCTGACCGTATCGTCATGAATGGAAACATGATGAATCACACATCATTCCTTTATGTATGTAGCCCTGCATTCCAAGCGAGCGATCCTTGAGTCTTCTACATGTTAAGACAGACGGTTGGGTTTGTGCGCGAGTTCAAGCCCGAGGGTTTTCTAGTTATGCATTAACATTTGAAAGGAAGGTCAAAAGCACATCTGGCAAAGAAGTTCATGTACAGAACACACATGAGGAGACCTGTCAGGGTCCTGACCTCCACACACACACAAACACATACGCGCATGTCAGTGTAACCTCTGCATCAATTTTATTCATCAAAGCTGAATATACTGTATGATAAAGTACATCTTTGATTTTTAACACAGACACGCAACCTCATTTCTGTATGCTTCAAGTGTTCCCGTGTTAGTTCAGGATCAATGGGGGAAAATGGAAGCAACCAAGTGATGATAGATTAAACATTTGTAGAGTGGAGGAGAGATTAAATAAGAGAATATAGAAGAGCCTGAATGGCATCAGAAATGAGAGAGAGGAAGAATACCTTTTTATTATATGCATGTTCATTATTGTAATTTATTGCCATATTAGGTCTTATTTTTCATCTTTATTCCTTTGATTAGTTCATTGTTCCGCTTAAACTCGGCATGAAACAGAAATTGTGATCATCATTTCTCCCCTATTGTGATTTGTGACATAGAGTGAAATGGCTAGAAAAGGCAGGACTTGATTTTGTCCTTGGGGAATTGATTGGATCGTTGGTGTTTGCTAATTGCTGTGATCTTATAGTATGTGAGTGACAGGTTGCTGGAAGGCAGGGATCATTGTCCCGTCCTTGTGCCAGTGCACACATCATCAGAGAAGAGATGTCCTTGCGAGGGGAAGGGAAAGTTAAATGTTTTTATTTAAAGATAAGGGCAAATTTAATTTTTTCCTTGGATAAATCATTTATAAACTATGCACTATTCCATAAAAAAAACATGGTGTCTTTAAAGCCATGATAATTAAACTATCACACCCATCACCTATTTTTTATTTTATTTGATTCTGTATTATTTTAATTTTATTTATTTTATTTTATTTATTTTATTATACGTTTACTCCATTCTCCATTGCACTATTGTTATTTGACTTATTTTTCCTCTGATTTAGCATTACATATGTACAGTTTATGTCTTGCCAGTAATGCACAGTAAAGAAAAAAAAAAACATAAAATTTCACATCGTTTACGCATGGTTAAAATACTGCATGATTACTGCTTTTTTTCCTTTTTTATTTATTTTTTATTTTTATTTTTTAATTTTATGTTTTGTTTTATGTTTACTTCATTGCACTTTTGTTTTTATTTATTTTGCACTGATTTGGCATTACTCATACAGTTTATATCTTGCCAGTAATGCATAGTAAATTGAGATAGCGAGAGGGTGAGAGCATGTGTCTTTGAGTTCTCCAGCTTTAAGCATAGTCATTTTTCAACACATGCAGTCACGCACAATGGCACTATATGCGCGCGTGTGTGTGTGAGAGAGAGAGAGAGAGAGAGAGAGAGAGAGAGAGAGAGAGAGAGAGAGAGAGAGAGAGAGAGAGAGAGAGAGAGAGAGAGAGAGAGAGAGAGCTGGTACTGCTCTCACATTGTCAAGGCCAGAGAGCTGCTTTATGAGGCATCTAATCTATCAAAGATTCCTGACCGCAGCTTTCAGCCCGACCAGCCTCTGATCTCAAGTGTTTTTCATTCAACAACTTTTGCTCTTTTAGATGATAAAACTCCCACTCTCACTGCAGCTAAGAATGTGTGCGCTTTGAAAGAGTCATGCAGTCCATTACAGAGCCACTTGTTCACCATTATGTGACTGAAACCTTGAGCGCTAACGAGCATATTGTCATTATTGCTTAATAGTGATATGAGCATCCACACACTCCCGCTTGTGCCTTGTTCATTGCTTAATCTTCTTGTTTCATTTTTTAATAGTGCTGTCACATTTTGTTGACCGTTATCAAGCTCTCTATTTTTAATTACCATTGTAAATTTAAGTAATGCTAAATTATTTCTTTCTAATCCTGTGGCCTGCAAATTAGTTTATATCTCTAAGAATTGCAATTTTTGAGCAGTCTAAGGCCACATACTACAACACTTAGTTTGATAAAATGTCTTTTTGCATAATTTTTATGATTTATTTTTTATGAAATAAAATCAATACCTTCACTGTTATTAGAAAAAAATATTCAATAACGTCACTGTTATACAGTGCAATGCCATCAAAATCAGTAAGCAATTACCATGCAAAAGCTATGGTTGCAACTACTGTAGTATATGGTTGCAACTACTGAATAGGCCTACTTATGCGCTGTTACTTTTATTTAAATTTTTTTTTTTTTTACTTTTATTATTTTTATGTGCTATTACTTGCCAAACGAAGTGTTGTAGTATAACCAGCAGGAGAGCAGTGATGTGTTAACTGAATTTGGTGACAGTAGTGCATTTCAGTGAAGTTAGCTGAATATTTTTCATAATTAAAAAAAATCATAAAAACTATGCAAGCAAATTGTATCAAACTAAGTATTGTAGTATGACAAGTAGGAGACCATTGATGTGTAAACTGAATTTGGAGACACTACAGTGTGTAACATTTGAAGTTAATGATGCTTTTTTTAGTAATGCTTGGGTTTTGCACGTTGCAGACGGTCCCTTCGGACTTGTCTCTCAGCCGCCTGCTCATAAGGATCTATTTATATTATACGGCTCGTTTTGAGGAAATTAGGTTGTAGCTCATTTTCTACGATAAAGAGGTGTCATTTGTGCTTTAACAACATTTAGCTCACAAGTTATTGATCTGGGAAGTTTGAATCTGTGAATATATTGCCAACTTTACTGAACTCATTGAACTAACCACTGACTGCATTTCTTTATACTTAAGCCCAAGTTCAAAATAAAACTCTGAACCGCTCCATTGTTAACGTACTGAGCTGTTTGAAACACTGCCAGCGGGACATTATTTGCGTTCCCTCGCAAATATCTTTATACCCTGAATTTTTTCCACTACCACGTCCCTTTAGGGGCTCCGTACCACTGAAACTGTCTCAAAACTATGTAGTATACAGCTGTAATTCTGCCACAGAGATGCACTAAAAACGGAGAAGAAGACTTGGAGCATGCATATGCGGTGTCTGACTAGGGTGGGGTGAAGACGTCATCGTTTCACAAAATATATCGGATTGGCTGTACACATGAAAACACAAGGGTGTCGTTTTCAGATTTATCCACTCTGGGACTAGGTTTAAAAAAAATAGCGGTTTCAGGCTTCCAAAACGGCGGATCCATCTGGACGAAACGCCGATACGATACAAAATTTTGACGTATACAGCTAAACGTGTCTCCGTGTGTACGGGCTGTAAGTGCAGTACTGTCTCTGAAATCGCATTGAATTAATTTCCACCGGCAGTCTATCAGTGCGCACACTAGCGTCCTGTTAAATGAACTGAGCTAACCTCACCGGAGAACTCGGCAAATGCTGGCATAGCAAAGTTCAAGTGCTGTCGCATGTGACAGCGGCATTAGCAATGTACTGTCAGGACCCAGAAGCACTTCACTTGAAATCTGTGAATATAATATTTCAGGGCCTGGTCCATTAGAGCTGTAATGTCTCTGTGTGTGTGTTCACTCACTGTTAGCTTGGCAGACACTTTGAAAAAGCGTCCACTCTTGACTTTACGTCATGCTGGTAGTTTCTGATACAGAGATGCTATCGTAGCCATCTCATCTCTCTTTTGTTGTTGTGCTTGTTCTTGACAAATGTATGTGGGTGTGTAGGCGTCCATCCTGGGCTGTGACGTCACCTTAATTAGCGTGTGTACAGGACAGTGTCTCATTAAATGGACAGGTTTACCTCTCCATGGAAATTAAACATCTCAAACTGCCAATTAATGTTCATTTAAGTCCTGCTGACTAACAGAGTATTGCTTTGGATTCATGGGACAAATTTGTTCTTCTGAATTACTGTTAGATGATCTATAGAGATCAATTCATTGTTGTCTCAAGCACCTGATTTATGTTTTTGACTCCCATGAAAAATCATTTGTGAGACATTTTGAGATTTAAGCTCAGCCTTAGGCAACTTTTTTAGCCTGCTCAGAACTGACATTGAGGACCTCTAGAGGGTTCACCAAAGTCCCTTTAAAGACAACATTAACTTGCTTGACAAGTGCAGTTTTCTTTCCTGTTGGAACAGGACGTTTTGGTGGGGCATGACGAACTATGCTGTGCTACTTGCTAGTTGGTTTCAGGTAGTGTTATGTATTAGGATATTCTCATTCTAGAGAGCATCTGATTGGACAAAAAACTAGGGCTGGGTATTGACACATTTCACAATTCGCTTCAGTTCAATTAATTTGGATATATATCATGTACAGTACATGGCAAATGTTCTCAAGGAAAACAAAATATCTCATCTAATGCTGTAAACTATACAGGAAGTCAGTTGGTAGGCTACTACATTACTACAGTGGGGAGAACAAGTATTTGATACACTGCCGATTTTGCAGGTTTTCCTACTTACAAAGCATGTAGAGGTCTGTAATTTTTATCATAGGTACACTTCAACTGTGAGAGACGGAATCTAAAACAAAAATCCAGAAAATCACATTGTATGATTTTTTTTAAATAATTAATTTGCATTTTATTGCATGACATAAGTATTTGATCACCTACCAACCAGTAAGAATTCCAGCTCTCACAGACCTGTTAGTTTTTAATAAGAAGCCCTCCTGTTCTCCACTCATTACCTGTATTAACTGCACCTGTTTGAACTCGTTACCTGTATAAAAGACACCTGTCCACACACTCAATCAAACAGACTCCAACCTCTCCACAATGGCCAAGACCAGAGAGCTGTGTAAGGACATCAGGGATAAAATTGTAGACCTGCACAAGGCTGGGATGGGCTACAGGACAATAGGCAAGCAGCTTGGTGAGAAGGCAACAACTGTTGACGCAATTATTAGAAAATGGAAGAAGTTCAAGATGACGGTCAATCTCCCTCGGTCTGGGGCACCATGCAAGATCTCACCTCGTGGGGCATCAATTATCATGAGGAAGGTGAGGGATCAGCCCAGAACTACACGGCAGGACCTGGTCAATGACCTGAAGAGAGCTGGGACCACAGTCTCAAAGAAAACCATTAGTAACACACTACGCCGTCATGGATTAAAATCCTGCAGCACACGCAAGGTCCCCCTGCTCAAGCCAGCGCATGTCCAGGCCCGTCTGAAGTTTGCCAATGACCATCTGGATGATCCAGAGGAGGAATGAGGGAAGGTCATGTGGTCTGATGAGACAAAAATAGAGCTTTTTGGTCTAAACTCCACTCGCCGTGTTTGGAGGAAGAAGAAGGATGAGTACAACCCCAAGAACACTATCCCAACCGTGAAGCATGGAGGTGGAAACATCATTCTTTGGGGATGCTTTTCTGCAATGGGGACAGGACGACTGCACCGTATTGAGGGGAGGATGGATGGGACCATGTATCGCAAGATCTTGGCCAACAACCTCCTTCCCTCAGTAAGAGCATTGAAGATGGGTCGTGGCTGGGTCTTCTAGCATGACAACGACCCGAAACACACAGCCAGGGCAACTAAGGAGTGGCTCTGTAAGAAGCATCTCAAGGTCCTGGAGTGGCCTAGCCAGTCTCCAGACCTGAACCCAATAGAAAATCTTTGGAGAGAGCTGAAAGTCCGTATTGCCCAGCGACAGCCCCGAAACCTGAAGGATCTGGAGAAGGTCTGTATGGAGGAGTGGGCCAAAATCTCTGCTGCAGTGTGTGCAAACCTGGTCAAGAACTACAGGAAACGTATGATCTCTGTAATTGCAAACAAAGGTTTCTGTACCAAATATTAAGTTCTGCTTTTCTGATGTATCAAATACTTATGTCATGCAATAAAATGCAAATTAATTACTTAAAAATCATACAATGTGATTTTCTGGATTTTTGTTTTAGATTCCGTCTCTCACAGTTGAAGTGTACCTATGATAAATATTACAGACTTCTACATGCTTTGTAAGTGGGCAAACCTGCAAAATCGGCAGTGTATCAAATACTTGTTCTCCCCACTGTATATAAAATTAAAGGTTAAAATGAACTAATTTGTATACAAACACTTAAATTACACACAAAGATTTTTTTTTTAAATAATAAAGTTATACTAACTTTATAATTGCATAATTATGTTTCTACTACAATTCGTTTTTTGAAATGTAAACCTTTTTTGGCTCATAAAAAACAGAGGATCATGAGAAGGATTTCGATAAATTGTACTATATCTTTTACCTTCCCTCTGATGACCATTCATGTTTATTTCATGCTTTAACTAGTAGTAAAGCGAAAGAGATGATCCGTTCACGTGCCACTCTGCGCTGCTGCTTCGCTGAGGCAGAAACAACGATCCGTCACACAACATAGAAGAGTGCCAAAACTATATTTATTTATGTTTGAATTTCGTAATAAAATGGACAGAATTCGAAATCTGAGACTTTGTTTCATATCAAAGTAACAAAGCACAAAACTTACTGCAATTTATTGAATAGGAGGCTGAAAGATCAATTCTTGGTAAGTATCGATATCAGTTCATAAAAATGTGAATCGATTAAAATCGAGAAATTGAATTACCCAAATTTAATTTTTACCCAGCCCTACAAAAAAAAAACTTTGTAGTGCAGGATGTCATCAATATTTTTGTTGCATTTTGTCAATGTTTTTACTACTGTTCAAAAAGCAAGATTTTTTTATTTTGTTTATAAAGAAATTGATGCAAGGATGCATTAAATGGATCAAAAGTTTACAAAACAGTTTGTGTGTGTGTGAACTTGCAGCCTTGTTTCACTTTCATTTTAAGTTTCAGAACGGTCCTCACAGACTTCTGCACACTTTTTGCAGACTTTGGCAGCGAGTATCTTAAATCATGGCATTCCACCTAATGCACATGTACGTTCTACAGCAATAAGACAACGTTTTGCCTTTACCAATAAGAATGGAAGGCAGGACTTCTTTGCTTCTCCTATTTAGTTTTCCACAAGTGCTCTGTCTCCTCCCCTTATACTGCCTCTGGTGTCACATGGGAGACTCTCAATTCTTATATTTATCTACAATTCAGCTGGCAAAAAACACATAGGTTCTGTCCACATGGCTGACCTGAATTACTTTGATGCGTGACTGAAACTGGCTCTTGTGCTGAGTCTCATTGGAGAGATAGTGAAGAACGCTGGTAAATTATTGAGAAGAGAAATACAGAACAGCTACACAGTCCCTCCTGCATAATGAAACAAAAATAAATGAGGAAAATGGGACAGGCCTTGTAACTGGAGACTGTGTTTGTGTGTTTGTTGATGCAATCAGGTCATCTACTTCAGCCACATTTTATGTCAGATTGTCTACAATAGTTAGATACACATCACGAGCCATTACTTTTCTCAGACAGTGCCCACTTTACGCAGAACACTGGCCTTTGGAAAAAATGACCTTCACAGGCCCCCCACACATGTGCTTGAAGATTTTAAACAGTGTCAGTCGGAGATATGTAGAACTTGTCATGTTTGCACATCTGTGAGCAGAATATGAACAGAACCATATAGAAATCTCATATTTCATTGTCTTTCAGAAACCGCCAATCCTTAGACGTTCTTTTATGCGAGTCAGTGTCTACTGTCAACGGTACACACATTTCCAACCCCTTTGAGTCTTCTCGGCAAAAAAAAAGCCCTAAATTATTTATGAATTTCCTGAAAATTTAAATAAAGTGAGATGTCGTGGCCTTTCTGAATTCCTCTGTCTTTAATAAGCTCTGCGGCGCATGACACGGGGTACCACAGAATAACTTTACAAGATTAAAGGCACTGGGTTTCCATATGAAGTGGATTACTGTAATCTGACTTTATTGAGTTTTCTGATACTGGCTGATGAGGAAAGTCTTTTAAGACTTTGTAATGACATCAATAAAAAAGAGAAAGTAAGTGGTTTGAATTACAGTTTTAATTTGACTTAAATTAATAACTAATTGGGCTTTAGGCCAGTATCAGGGCAGTATCATCAAATCATTTCAATTGCAGTTTTTCAGTTATTCAGAGTAAAAATAAGAGTAATTTAAAAATAATCATTATTTAAAGGTAGTGCAGGCCTTTTTTATAAACTCTTTTTGTTATACTGGTTGAAACACTCTTCCCATCCTGATAGCAATCAATAATAGAAGTGGTCTAAATATAAAACGTACATATATCTTCTTTGGAATTCTCAGGACCAAAAATTGTCCATCCAATCATTGTCATAACCACAAGATGGCAACCCGGGAGCTGTTCATCCTCCAACTCGGATTTGTGCGTTTCTATGTTAACACTTATCAATGCCGAAATGAATCTGCAACAGTCTGGTGGTACAAGTAAGAGCTCTGTAAGTCGTTTATGTTCATTATTATTTTCTGCGAGACATGAGGTAATTTATGCCGTCTCTCATCTCGTGACACTTTGCTGTGTGCGTTCATGTGTTTTGGAGGAGCCGTGGCTTTGGAGAGCGCTGTGAAAGGATGGTAAGTCCTAAAATCTCATGCTTTCAAAGCTAGCTTGCTATTGCTAGCCTCTCCAAAATTGCCTGCCCTACCTTTAAATATATTTTTCAATTTTTTTGCTTCATGTTTTGGATGATATTGGAAATATAATAGTCATGAACTTGTGTAACTGGTACAAACTGATCACTGAAGATGAATCTAACAAAATAATAAATATAAAAGTACCATGTTGTTATCATGCTTTAATTTAATTTTATCTTATTATTTATTTTTTACACCATGGTAATGTTTTGTTCTTGGACATGTACTATGGTAGTACCATGGCTTTTTTGAAGTAAATTTTGTAATCATTCAGTACCGTGCTATATATCATGGTACTATTTTTTTTGTAAAGGTTCTTGCTTGGTTTAAAATGAAACCTGTTGTAAGGGTGCGTTCACACTTGTTTGGCTTGGTTCGATTAAAACGAACCGTGGTGTGATTGCTCTGTTAGTGCGGTTCATTTGAACATGTGTGAACGCTGCCATCCGAACCCTGGTGTGCACCAAACAAGCTGACTGAGACCGCTGAAAAAATGGGTCTCGGTCTGCTTCCAAACGAACTCTGGTGCGGTTCGAATGATATATGAACGCAACACAGATCAAAGACATGTAAACAAACCAAAAACAGGAAGTTGAGACCCTAAAAAGGACAGAATGCTCACGCATATTGGTAGTAGCGATGTTGGCCATCACAGTTCAGTACAGGTATCAGAACCGCATCTCCTCGCAGCAGATATTCGTTTGTGTTTGTGTGTGACGGAGGGATTCCTGCTGCTGTTTTGACTCCTTTACACATTTTATAAGCTCTTCACAAGTTATCAGCTGGTCAAAATACCATCATATGCAGGCTATGCACACACAACAAGCGCATTTATCCCCGCACAGAACATTGTTTTGGATGTTCGGTAAGTTCCGTCTCAGGCAATACGTCATAAAAGCTTACCAGGTTGTGATAGTATTCCTATGCCTTTAGGTTCGGTGATAAAAATGCCAATCTGAACACTAATCGGACCAGGACTAAATGTTTTTTTTTTTTTTTTTGGTCCGGACCAAACGAACCAAGTGAACCGAACTACAAGTGTGAACACACCCTAAGTCACATTTAATTTACATTTAAAATTATGCATTTGCCAGACACTTTTATCCAAAGCGACTTACATTGTATTGAAGGTATACACTTTATCAGTTGTTGATAATTGGACTTAGATTGACAAAAATACCCAAGTGCATTATTGTCGGAAAACTTGATTACAGCCCAGTGACAAATTCAAACTTAAAACCAATTTTTGTGCTTTCGGAAAAGCACCAGAGCTGGTTTTTAGATTTTCTGCTGAGTAGTTATGTTTACACCTTTTGTCAGAAGCAAGATGCATCGTTTCAGAGATGGAATAAACCAGGGCAAGGTTTGTCATCAAAAGAGACCTAGCCCAAAATCAAAGAACATGCAGTGAACTAAGCAAATATGCTGACTGTTGAATCGAGAAGAGACTCTATGAATGTAAATTAGCTCAGTGTGTGGCTCAATGTATTTCTTTTCCTGAGGGAAAGACTGAACGGGGCGATATATATATGTATTGTTTGAGAATGAAATCTATAACTGATATGACCGTCTGACTGTTTGCATTCCAAGTCCAGTGAACACTTCCAAACCATACACACTTCTGTGGCGACTCTGTCTGTGTTTACAAATGGTTCTGTTTGGACCAATACAGATGTAGCGTTTGGTCAATAGCCTGGCATTTAAACACTTTTTGATTGTGATCAGGTGTTTGTGAAAAACAGACTCCAGTTATTGTTTAGGCTACTGTCTCAAATATTTGTATAGTAAAGTTAGTAATGTGACCGGCTCTACATCAGCAAAACAAACTCTTAATGGTTGACGTGAGCCTCTTCAAAGTGACAAAGAGTGGGGAATTCACCAAGAATAAATTGCACACAGTGATAGCGTTGTTTATTTGCATGTGCTGTCTTGGTTTTTTTGATTAATCGACTCACTCAACTGAACTGCGCAAATCGGGTAATGGCGCAAACACGGCCAAACATTTAAAGCTGAAAGGAATTTAAACAGCAATTTTTTCTCCCTCCATCATTTGATAAATATCTGCTGTCATGATCAATAGAAAATGTAAATAAATAGCTACTTTTCTGTTAATTGCGATTGTTCATTTTGTGAAATAAGACTTTTCTGTACTTTTTTTAAATTGAAAATAAAAAGTAATATATATCTTTTTTTGTGATTGCATCATAATGCAATGTTTTTGTGTACTATGGTAATAACGTGGCATTTTTTTTTAAGTAGATATAGTAATCATTTGGTACCATGGTATAAACCGATCAGGCATAACATTATGACCACTGACAGGCGAAGTAGATAACACTGATTATCTCTTCATCACAGCTAGGGATGCACCGATACCATTTTTTCAGAACCGATCCGATCCGATACCACTACCAGCGCAGTTTTGTTTAAAAATTCAATGTAGAATTTCTATACCTCAGTGATAACTGATAATCACTATTTTGTGTGTTAAACACAATCTACTAAATACAGACAACTTCATTATAAAGAAAAACAACAAATTAAAAAAATATATAATCACAATCTATGACAAAAATACTGCTATAAACTAGATGGTGGATAAACTAGATTAGTGGATAATTCAGCAGCAAAAGTTCAAGAAAAATCATGAGTGCACAATAATTGTATAAAATCAAAAAATTTTGTGGAAAAAAAAAAAACATTTAGTGGGGAACAAATAAAAGTGAATAAGTTTAGCACTAAATCTGGTAAAATGTTACACATTGTTGTAAAATACATTCATGAAAAACCAAGCGGCAGCCTCCCCCAGTTTCTCTTGAAGCCAAACGGAAGTGACTTAAACTGCAATTCATCGACTGGCCGCTAGGGACAGGCTCCAGAAGGGAGCAGAATGTCATTGAGCCCCATGTTAAAATGCCCAACTTTACAGCAGAAAAAAAACATGTTTACAGCCTGGTACAAATTGTGGTTCTGGTCTATACAGCTAATTTTGCCCTTCATGACAACTGTAAGGGGGGTGAATTTTTTTATAACTCATTCGTTTACATTATATAAAGCCTTAAAGTTCTGCATAATTAAGGGCGTGGCCACTTTGAGTGACAGGTGGACTGCCGTTTGTCTGCTGTCTGTTAGTCATCACGTCACCTCAGCTCCACTCAGGTTCCGCCTCTTTGCCCATTTTCTGTTATCCGGGAGTGACGCGCTGCCAAGATGGCAACAGCCAGCTCGACCCTACTTTACGCTTTAGAACTGCTCTTCAGAATCCTATGGGTGACGTCACAGACACTACGTCCATATTTTTTTACAGTCTATGTGAAAAACAAGTAAATATATTTATAGAAATAGGGCCTATATAGTAAGAAATTAAAAGACATTTATTTTAAATGTATAGCACAGCTTTTTAATGAGGCAGCAACATATTATAGATAGGGCAGAACAAGAAAGGCTATTAATAATCTTTCATTGCGCAAAAATATTATAATACGAAAGGCTCCAATACAGAGCGGCACAAAGCACGTATACGCATCCCGTGCGCAGGATGATGCACTTGAAGCAACATGGAGTCACTGCGCGCAGCGCTCCATCCGCATTGAAAAATTCAAAACACAAAGGGAAGATATATCGATGCGTAGTCAAGTGTATCTATCTATGTAATATTTTTCAGTTAAATTTCAGTTACCGTGCGTGTGAAGAACAATGCAATCTCTAGTCCAGTGTTGTGATCTAACAGACACTCGGTAGAAAGTAACACGATTTAGAAACAGCAATAAACTCCAGCCAGATAAAGTCATTTTATGCGAAACCATTGACCGTCATCTACAGATCAAATATAATAACAGGAACATTGAATCATCTTGGAGAGAGTTTCATCGTGTTGACTGTCGTAACCAAACGCAACACACAGTTTGAATGCTGAATGGAGGATGACTGACAGCCGCAGCGGAAAGAAGCATTCACGTGAACTTGAATTTAATGACTTAAATATTCATCTGTACCTCACATTAAACTATGGAATGGCTTCAGAACACTTATATAGTGCACAAAGAGTTGATGATGCTTTATAATGTTTTTGTGCCTTTTGTGGGGCACTGGGGCTTAACAATAACACAGAATAGTATACGCACAGTATCGGATTTGGATCGGTCCTGTCTGACTGATACCCGATCCGGCAAATAATGGCGGTATCGGAGCCGATACTGGCACATCCCTAAAGCACCTGTTAGTGGGTGGGATATATTAGGCAGCAAGTGAACATTGTGTCCTTAAAATTGATGTGTTAGAAGAAGGAAAAATGGGCAAGCGTAAGGATTTGAGCGAGTTTGGCAAGGGCCAATTGTGATGGCTAGATATTTCCAAAACTGCAGATCTTGTGGGATGTTCCCAGTCTGCAGTGGTCAGTATCTATCAAAAGTGGTCCAAGGAAGGAACAGTGGTGAACCGGGGACAGGGTCATAGCAGCAGCGTGCATCAAGGCTCATTGATGCACGTGGGGAGCGAAGGCTGGCCTGTGTGGTCCGATCAAACAGACAAGCTTTGGGCAATGTTCTGCTGGGAAACCTTGGGTCCTGCCATCCATGTGGATGTTACTTTGACACGTACCACCTACCTAAGCATTGTTGCAGACCATGTACACCCTTTCATGGAAACGGTATTCCCTGGTGGCTGTGGCCTCTTTCAGCAGGATAATGTGCCATGCCACAAAGCAAAAATGGTTCAGGAATGTTTAAGGTGTTGACTGGGCCTCCAAATTCCCCAGATCTCAATCCAATCTAGCATCTGTGGGATGTGCTGAACAAACAAGTCCAATCCTTGGAGGCCCCACCTCACAACTTACAGGACTTAAAGGATCTGCTGCTAACATCTTGCTGCCAGATACCACAGCACACCTTCAGGGGTCTAGTGGAGTCCATGCCTCGACGGGTCAGGGCTGTTTTGGCAGCAAAAGGGGGACCAACACAATATTAGGTCATAATGTTATGCCTGATCGGTGTATATCAAAGTACTTTTAGCAAGAGTTTTAAAACAATGAATATTGTGAGTCACATACTCAGCCCACAAAATGCTTTTTGAATAAAGCAATTTACCTAAAAAGGGTGTATTTGTGCTAAAAGAATCAATAACGGAGCAACGCTATTTCAGTGTATTAGAGTTTTTTACAATTGTTAAGACACATTTCTTGAAATCTTCACTCATTTTCTCACAGCATTAAACACAAAACCAAATTTTTAAACTGCATTCACAAAACCCCTGACTCTTCTGGCAAAATCAAACAAAAGCCTCACAACCATTTCACCTGTTCTCAAAATCAAACAAATCTTTCAGATCATACACACATCAGTCAATGTATAAACACTACAGATCTTTCATTAGACACTACATTAAACATCCAGATCATGTTGTTACAGAAAAGAATGTACATTGTATACAGTGAACAAAATCTGCAATTACGTAAAAAAGTATAGTAATCGCAACTAAGATGAATATATTGTATACTGTATGTACTGTGAGTATAGTATTGTATTGAATATTGTATAGTATTGAATGTCTGCATACTCAGCACTTGCATACTGTAAAAATATAGTAGTCCAAATTAGTGTTTATTTCGTCAGCTATTTTTTTAATTTAGTCTCAGTCTTAGTCCTGTATCAAATGTGCTTTTTAGTTTTTATCATATTTAGTCAACCTTGTCTTGTTTTTGTTTAGTCAAGTTTTAGTTGACTAAATGTCTGAGCATTTTAGTCTAGTTTTCGTCAATGAAAACGTAGTCACATTTTCGTCATGCTGCATTGATAATCCCGATTATTTTGCTCAAAATTATAATCACGATTGGATTGTTGTCATTTGAGAAATGTATTTTTACATTTCATCAAAATTGTTGCTCTTTTACATATAAGCACAAATCACGAGAATGTCGACCCATACGCATGGTTTGTTTTACCTCATCTAGTTTAATTATTTATTATAGTCTATTTTTCATATAGGCCTAATGGAAAAACAAGAAACTTCTCTAAAAATTTAAAACAGTGAAATTTCACATTACTTTAATGTTTTTCTATTAAAACAACAGCAAAAAAGACTGTATTGTTACACAGAGGTTAGAGGTTCGCAGATAGTGAGAGATCCATGCTTGGATTTATTACAGTTCATCACTGAGAAGGTTTGATGGCAGATTTAGTCGCACAAACAGCACTAGAGACAGAACACAGACCGACTGAATGACACTTTAATATAAGCAGAAAATCTCAAATGGAGATTGCTGAAATGCAGCTTACTTGTTCACTGGTGTTTTTAGATCATCCGCACGCCTGCGTGTGAGAGAGGGAGCTCGCGCGCACATGGTTGTCAGATTGCAAAGCTTAAGTAAAACACCGGATTGAATACATGTTCTTTTGACAGAGAAGCTCTGATTGGGGGATTTAAATGATTGAAATCCGGCAACCGCAAGCATGAACGCTCGAACGCTCCTCTTTTTTCCCCCGGACAAAGTTTTTATTTTTTAAACTACATTTTAGTCTCATTGCATGTTGATATAGTCACAGTTATCGTTTAAAGACGTTTGTGTCATCTCGTCTTCGTCTCGTCTTAGTCATGGAAAAAAGGTCGTCAACGAACAGTTTTCATCATATTTTCGTTAACGAAATGAACACTAGTCCAAATGCAAAAGCCCAAAAGATCAAAGAAAACTGTAAATGAAAAGCATGTTACAGTAGTTCTAAGAAACATTGTGCAACTACAAAATCAAAGTCAATAAGAGATTCATTCTGCCTCAGCATCACTTCTCCATGTTCGGTCCAGCCTGATGACTTCACAGTCCATATCACAGGCAATGATGGTAAAAACCGTCTGGTCTGCCAGATCTAGACTTGACAACACTCTCCACACCTTGCTCTTTCTCGTCCTCATCCTCTTCCTCTGTGTTGTGCAACATAAGTGCATCACAGTGTTTTTTAGTGAGTGAGAATGTGTTTAGAGTTTTGCAAATAGAGCACAAAATGTGAGCACAAATGGTGTCTAACTACCTGAACTTGTTTAAGGTTTTGAAGAAAGAGTGATTTATTTGACAAATGGGTTTAGGCCTTTGAGAATTTGGTTTAGCGAATGGAGTTTAGTGTTTTAGCAATTGTGAAAAAACTATAAGCACCTGGTTACGATGGTTTGCAAAAGTTTCATGAAATTCATAACCCTCCACCCAGAAATTAGCGAGTCTTTCTAAAGTAGAAGAAAAGTACAGTAGAATGAAACAAATCCTGCTTCGGTCACAAACTATAAAAGCTAATTATTTATTCATAGAACTAATGCTACTACCACCACCACTACTACTACTACTAATAATAATAATTATAAAAGTTCTTATGAAAAAAATAGAACAAGTTGTCTTAAGTTTCATACACCATCTAAACTTTGACCTTGACCTTGGTGAAACACAATTACTAATAAAGGTCTAATCCATATCATTACCATACTAATGACCATAACCATCTTCTCACTTCCCTCAGACATGACATCATCTGATGTGATGGTGTCAGAAGCGTTTGTGGTAACACAGTCCAGAACTGTTCCTCACGCCAAGGGTTTTCAGCCGTTCCGGTCGGCAAAGAATGTCAGATCATCAGAGGAAATTACCACGGTAATTAAACTGATGGATGCTTATATTCCTGGAGTGACTTTCCACTCCCATTTAAATATCAGCTCTTTTAATACAGCCTCTATGCAGAGCTGAAGAGCAGAAGGTTGGTGTTGATTTTTACATGTGGTTTTTCATTGCCCTCTCACCCCTGCTTTTTGCTTTAAATGAGTTGGAGTTAAAATAGATGAATCCAGCGCTCTTTCATCAAGACGTGTTGATGAGTGTCTTTCAAGTGAGTTAGGGTTGCTATTTGGAAGTCAATATTGCAGTACACATATAAAATTGTGAAGCAAAACAAAAATACAATTTTTCCAGCCATATCAAAATACTGTACACTATATTGCCAAAAGTTTTGGGACGCCTGCCTTTACATGCACATGAACTTTAATGACATCCCATTCTTAATCCATAGGGTTGGCCCACCCTTTGCAGCTATAACAGCTTCAACTCTTCTGGGAATGATTTCTACAAGGTTTAGGAGTGTGTTTATAGGAATTTTTGACCATTCTTCTAGAAGCACATTTGTGAGGTCAGGCACTGATGTTGGACGAGAAGGCCTGGCTCGCAGTCTCCGCTCTAATTCATCCCAAAGGTGTTCTATCGGGTTGAGGTCAGGACTCTGTGCAGGCCAGTCAAGTTCTTCCACACCAAACTCGCTCATCCATGTCTTTATGGGCCTTGCTTTGTGCACTGGTGCGCAGTCGTGTTGGAACAGGAAGGGGCCATCCCCAAACTGTTCCCACAAAGTTGGGAGCATAAAAATGTCTTGGTATGCTGAAGCATTAAGAATTCCTTTCACTGGACCTAAGGGGCCAAGCCCAACCCCTGAAAAACAACCCCACACCATAATCCCCCCTCCACCAAACTTTACACTTGGCACAATGCAGTCAGGCAAGTACCGTTCTCCTGGCAACCGCCAAAACCGCCAAAACTCGTCCATTGGATTGCCAGACAGAGAAGCGTGATTCGTCACTCCAGAGAACACGTCTCCACTGCTCTAGAGTCCAGTGGCGGCGTGCTTTACACCACTGCATCCAACGCTTTGCATTGCACTTGGTGATGAAAGGCTTGGATGCAGCTGCTCGGCCTTGGAAACCCATTCAATGAAGCTCTCTATGCACTGTTCTTGAGCTAATCTGAAGGCCACACGAAGTTTGGAGATCTGTAGCTATTGACTCTGTAGAAAGTTGGTGATTGACCCCGCTCTGTGATTTTTACGTGGCCTACCACTTTGTGGCTGAGTTGCTGTTGGAGGGGTGTCCCAATACTTTTGGCAATATAGTGTATGTGCCTATGGAAATATTTAGACATATGGTATATCTCTTTTGTACATGATAATTTACATAACTTTTTAAACTACTTTATTGTTCATTATCTGTTGATCTTTAAGTATTACTTATTTTTGTTTATTAACAACAATAATAATAGTAATATTAATTACTTTTTACAGATTTTACGGTGACCATTACATTTATGCATTTGGCCGATGGTTTTTACCACAAACAACTTATAAGTTCATGCATTCCCTGGCAATCAAACTCATGATTTTGCTCTGCTGTTGCATGAATTTTAAAGTGTTATCAGGTGCTGCTTTTATTCAATATTACACACAGTAAAGAGAGAGCTGGAGCCATTTTTGGGCTCAAGTGTCTTACTCTTAAGGGCGCACTTGTGAGAATTCATCTCACGATCTCTCATTTAATTTAACAAGCAGCCCTGACGTGAAACCAAGAATATGGCTTGTGATCTTAACAGCTGTTCTACATAAGCAAACCCCCCAAAAATTGTATTGCTCCTATACTGTTACTGTAGGCATTTTGTGTAAATTGTTTATTGTTAATTATTTAATAGGGGCTACTGCATTACTAAGCCAAATCTAATGATAATTCTACATTCTATTTGTAGATTTAAACCATCACTGATAAAGTCAAGAGCTCTTGATTTTAGAGCACGCTCTCATGTTAATCTCTCATTAATGCTTGGAAATCCATCAAATCTTGACTTCGAAATGATTTGGACGCTTTTGGTCCGCAGTCTTATACAGGCATATTTGGGGGCAATTATTCCTTGGGGAGATCTGGAAGACATTATCCCACCACAGTGAAAACAACACTCTTCTCTCTTCTTCAGCTCACATTTTTAGCTGGAGAGCATTTAGACTACTTGTTCTCTGAACTATCTCAGCACATTTTGCATGTTATATTTAGATTTTTTCTATTTACAGTCTGAATTACATGCATAAATCAGTTTAACATGACTGAAAAGTATGAATAGAGTGAATAGAGTATAGTTTTCCAAACAAAAGGCACAAATCTCATGTATTGTTTGAGAAATCTTAGATATGTTTGATGAATGGTTATCTAAACATTAATTAAAATAATGGTTCTTTCTTTCTTTCTTTCTTTCTTTCTTTCTTTTATTCTTTCTTAAAAAAAATGGTTTCTTGATAGAAAATGTGAAAATTACCAATAGCCATCATTTCACCGCCTTGGTTAACTATAGACCCGATATAGTCCGGCTATGAGTAACCCACTTCTAGCCAAAATAACCTTGAATTTTGTTACATGTCGTTTTTTGCCAAAATAATTCATTTCTTGAAATTTGGGCTATGGTTAGACGTCTATTAAATTTTCACTGACAGCCCAAATTTTGCCTTGTTTAAGCCTAGACGTCAGGGCTGTGTTTGGACAGCTAGACATCTTTTAAACGCAAAATTGCTTGCTGGGGTTTTTGTCTTACATTTCAATAATTTTATAAAACAGAATATTATAAATAGGTCTTATATTATTTAATTATTATATAAAGATTTTTATAAACTAGCATCTCATTCTTGGTCATAATTAAACATTGTTCACAGGTAAACAAAACACATTACAGCGAGCTCTCGAGTGCTTGTGTTTTTGAAAATATAGACTCTTAATGAGTGTATATTTAAACCTCTTGATGAAGAGTGTTTAAGGCTTGACTCCGACACGAGTCGGGAGCGTTTGAGTTACGGGCAGTGTGAGTGTGCGTGTGCACATTACATTAACTCATTTAGTGTGTCTAATGGGCTGTTGCAGGGGTCTCGCACACGCCATTACACCCCATTTGCACCCTGCACACCCAGTGTCACCACACACACACACTCACTCTCGAGGCATCTGGGCATATGGTCAGTTTGACTGCGTGAGCTCATGCGATTGACTCAACTCTTCAGAGACCAACCGACAGAAGTCCTGTAATTGCCATAACTTCATTAGCTGCGATTAGAGCACAAACAAACACTCACTCAGGCCGTGAAGACTAGAAACTGATCGTGATGTTTCTAACAGTGACTTCACAGGGCAGAGGACGTACAGACATCTGTTTCTTCTCAACATCAGGGACACCAGAGGAATATGGAATTAGTGATGGAGGCAGTACAGAGGGAGAACGAGCTCTTTCTCAGAGTGCTCAGCTGGCTTCTTTTTAGTGTGTCTGAGCCCCTCAGTGGCCTGGCAGGACCACACATCACTCACAAACACACACGCACTGGCTCTTCTTGGTGCTAAAGATTAATGGAAAAAGCTTGTAAAGTACTTTAAATTGACCTTCTACACATCTGAGGCAATATACAAAGATGTAGGGTTGACGTCTGCAATTATTTGTGGGATTGAATCCTCTAAGTTAAGTGTGTTTATGGCAGTTGTGGCCTAATGGTTAGAGAGTTGGACTTTTATCCCGAAGGTCGTGGGTTTGAGTCTTAGTAGGTGGGGGGAGTGACACCATACTTGGCTACATGTCACTTTCACTTTTTTCACGTTACTGAATTTCCTTTATTTATTTATTTATTTATTTATTTATTTATTTATTTATTTATTTATTTATTTATTTATTTATTTATTTATTTAAGAAAAAAAAAGAAAAAAAAATCATGTTTATCGCTAGAAAAGTAGACAATTACAAAGCAGGATCTAAACTAATTACTTCTAAACTTCCATTTTAGGTCATTTTATATAAACTAAATCAAATTAAAAAGGTCATATTATTTCGATTGGCCTCTTGAGGTTGATTAACATTTTTCTGAAGGTTAAGCACCTCATTTCACTGACAGTTTGATAGGCAAAATATTTATTTATTTTAAAATATTTTATTTGTGAGAATGAATCCTCTACTTTCAATGTGGACTGAATATAGGAGCCACACTCATAATGTTCGGCATGATAACTGTAACAACATTATGGCATCTTGCAGCTGTCAACAAGTAACATACCAATAGTTTAACCTGTTTGGCTTTTGCTTTTGTAATGTTTAGTGATGTGTTATTGTCTGGCTGTCGACAGGAAATTTGGGACTTTTCCCTGATGAGAGCAGGTAAATTTGCATTCCACAGATGTCATTTGTGATTTAAAATTCCAACCAAATCAAACACACATCCTCTGTAAAAAAAAAAGGGGGGGGGATTAAACTATGCTTTTAATTATACATAATTGTATCAGCTATTATTACATCACATGTATAAGCCTTTTCATCATCCAGGCACCCATATTTAGCAGCAACGTGTGTGAATATGGTCAGCCACTGTATCTCATACAAGCAGTACCTTTGTAAATGGAAATAAATAAATACACCACATATGACATTCAATCGCAAAACATCACACATAACCGAACGCTTCCCTCGGGACGTTCACGTTATAGAAAGTATTAGCGGCTGTTTGCTCAGTGACGTTATGGAGGCTTTCAGAAGCTATTAAATCAAAACAGGAACTTAAAAGCTGAATCGGCCACAAAGGCTAAATGGAAAACGGAAAAATGATAGAGTGTGAAAAAGGGAAATTTCCACACAAAACCTAATCACGCATAAAAAGCGGAACATTGCGAGAAAATTGCTGCTATTACCGTGCCACTGCAGGAGTCAAATCCACATCATATCTGCCGGAAAATTTGTTACACCAATGGCACGGTTCTCTCTCTCTCTGGCTATGTTTGGAATGGCATACTACTATACTTCTCATTAGTGTTGCAGAATGTATGCATAGTATGCATATGTTCTGTATACATGGAATACCAAGATACAATCGTTGAATGTGAAGTAGCAGCCAATACTACCAGGGTGCACTGTGCTGGATACTGTATCCCACAATGCAATGTGCTTAACTTCCATTCCATTTCAAGTGTAAGGAATGTACGACACATATTATTAACTACCATTGTGAACTAGATCTTTTTCTTAACTCTTGATGACTTAATTTATTACAGAGACAGTTGCTGAATGCTACACGCTGAACATTCAACATAGTGAGGTCATGTGACAATATGCTAGTATTTAATCATGAACCTACAGTATCCATTCATCCATCCGAGAGCTATATGCTAAGATGGCTTATACAAACATTTTAGCACATTGTAACTTTTTAAATATATTTCTGTCAGGACCACTATCGTCAAAGATGATTGACAATTAGCATACAGTGTGGATTGGCGGTATGGTTCTGTTCTGGGCAAAAACTCCCTGCGCATCCATGCAGCCTAGCCTAGCCTACCCCCCTTAGGGTAAACAGAACAGAACCAACATAATGCATTGCAGATATCATTAATGTCAATATTTAAATGTACAAAATAATTCGGGAATTTAGTCTGATTCAGGGGGAATCAGAATGCCAAATCCTGACTGACAAGAGGAGGAGCTGGGGATGGAGGAGGGTAAATGAGCTCTGGAGAAACACGATAGCTGTTGATAGTACTGAAGGAGCTTATATATGTATGCTGTGATAGACATCGTATACCTACAGGTAGACGTGATCAGCTGACAGTCAGCTGATGCAAGCTTGACTAACGTGACCTGCCAGAACTGACGCTATGCTTCATTTTTAACTTTATATCAGCACTAGTTCAGTTCATCCACAACCATTTGTATGGCAACCCTTCTGAGATAGATGGTAAAAATCAGTGTTTAATTAGCACAATGGCTTTTACACTTTTTTTTTTTTTTTTTATAACAGGTACAGCACGCACTTTTTTCTGGAATAACATGAGAAATAAGTGAAGGGAATGAAGAGAAGTGAGAGAAGGAAGGTGTGAGATTTGGCTCGTGTTCTCACATCTGTTTTTTTTTTTTTCTGTTCACAACTGAGAGTTTGATCATGGTGAAGAAATGCAGTGCAAGAGAGAGTATAAATGGAGAAATGTATTAGATGTACATGAGATAGCTCACACACACAAAATAGAGAAGTGATAATGAGAGAGTGAAGTTCATTAGAGAGGAAATGTGATCTGTGCTATGGTCGAATGTGCAGATCTGTGCAGATGTGCGATCTGTGCTATGGCCATCCCACCTTGACATGTCTAGCTAACCACAAACAGACATTTAATATTTAGCAGTATTTCTGATTTTGACTGACACTATTAGACTGAACTGAGCTGGATTATGATATCACTGTTTTCTGCAGAGCTGCTTTATGGCTAAATTTAACTTATTTCATAATTGATGATCTTTAAAGAGTTATTTAACTGATCTGACTTCAGCTGAATAATGACTGTTTACTATTGTCTTTTTTTTTAGAGCTGCTTTACAGCAGAATTGAATTCTGTTTGCATCATTGATCATTATTTTCCTGTTTTTAACTGTAAAGCTGCTTTAAAACAATCTGTATTGTGTAAAAGCGTGTATATATATATATATATATATATATATATATACGCTTTTACACAATACAGATTAATAGCAACACCAATAAACTTAAATCAAATTTTAAAATAATTTTAAATAACAAAAAAATGTAAATTTAAAAACATTTTTTAAAAAATTAAAATAACGTATATATGTATGTCTGTGTGTGTTTTATTTTAATCTTGATTTTTGAAGTTCCTTAATGTTGCTTATGAATCTTAATTATGTGACAATGTGTGTGTATATATATATATATATATATATATATATATAAAAACAGTGAATAGAATTATTAATTGTTTTACCAAACGTTATCACTTTGTTCGATCGACCACAAATGGATGCAGTCGGTAGAGGCTTCTGCTTGGTCTGAAATCCGCTGTTTTACATTTGACTGTTTTATATGGGATACTTCCCCTCCCCCCACACAGCTGTCAATCAAAATAAAGCCCTTAAAATATAATGACGAAGGTGTACCTGTCCTTGATGCACAAATTTGTTCTCAAACTATACACACACATACAGTGCTTGTGGTACATTTTTAGGATTTTTTGGGACAGGGCATGGGAAAGGCAGAAACGGATACAGAGAGCATTCCTGCTCACCGATAAGCAAAAGTGAGGGGTCATTTATTTAACAGAGCACTGTGTGTGTGTGTGTGTGTGTGTGTGTGTGTGTGTGTGTGTGTGTGTGTGTGTGTGTGTGTGTGTGTGTGTGTGTGTGTGTGTGTGTGTGTGTGTGTGCGTGTGTGTGTGTGATGAATACTGATATCTAAAGCTATGACTCAACCTAGAAAGCATCAGATCAGATCACACACACACTGAGACAGAGAGAGATCAATGCGGCTTGTTATCGCAGCTGCTTTTCCTTTATTTATCCTCTTTTGACAGAAAGAGGGAAAAGATGGCTTGAAAGAATACGAGAGCGAGAGAGAATGAGGCATCTGAGGATGTGTCTGAATACAGGAAGTTATTTTAGAAGATCTGGGCGGTAGAGGAGCGCTTGTCTCGTTCTCAACAGTGGTAAAGTGAGTGACGTCATCCTCTCTCTTGACATAACTTGGATACAGCTGAGATCATTTGCCCATCACCATCAGCACTGTTATTTAAATGATAAGCCCATGTTCGTTGTGGTTGAGATTGTCGTTTTAAACTGTTTTTGAGCAAGAATTTTGACTTTCCACATAAAATCTCTTCCAGATTGAAGCAGTGCAGGTATGCTTTTTATGGAAAGGCTTATTATAATTATTATAGTAAATATTATACAATATTATAAAATAATTTCACTAATTGTGCCAGTCATGCACCTTGTAAAAAATGTCTGGTCTTTTCCAGTTTTATGTGCAGTGTGCATCTATGAATGATTGTGGGTGGTCCTGTGTGTTGAGTCTGAGACTATTAACACGCGTTCTTATAATTGGTGATATTTTATCATTTTGAAACAGCAATACTCCAGTCTCTAATTAGGAACACCAGAGCAGTGCAGATCACTATGTTGTTTTATTTTTAAACCAGTTGTCCTTGGCAGCCAATTACAGAGCCCTGAATAGAGTTTTTTTGACACACACACACACACACACACACACACACACACACACACACACACACAGAAATCGTATAATGTGGCCTGAAATCTAATTTCTTCCTCTGAAGTGACCCGTGAAATAGTGTGAGCTCTTTGCTCCCTCACTCTATGTAAAATCATCAGATTGCCTATTTCAGAATCCAATATGAACCCTCTCCTGTGCTCTTTAAACACACGTACACACACTTACAGTAATGGGTATTATGGACCCCTCCTGACCTGTTAGATTACAGAGGAGAGGGAAAAACAGATATGAAATGAAAGACCGAAAAACAAACTCAAATACTGAGGGGATGAGAGGATAGCGGAGAAAGAGAGAGCACAAAATAAGATGGAGGAAGTGAGATACAGACAGAACAATAAAAAGAAAACAAAGGATTTTTAAAAGAGCAAGAACTGATCTGAGCAGATCAGATATGTATGGAAGCCCGTTTCCGCCACTAAATAAAAAATAAACAGAGTAATTGCGAGTTTATATCTCAGAATTCTGACTTTATATATCACGCAACTGCGAGGAAAAAAAAGTCCGAATTCTGAGATAAAAAGTCGCAATTACTCTTTTTATTTTTTTATTTAGTGGCGGAAACGGGCTTCCATAGATATATGAGAGCATAAAGCTCATGATAAAGAGTATCAAGTATCATGGGTAACATTTTACAATAAGGTCTCATTTGTTAACACTAATGAATGTATTGCTCAACAAATGTTGAAATTATCTAAGATTAATAAATGCTGTAGAAATATTGTTCATTCTTAGGTCATGTTAACTAACTAATGTTAACTAATGAAACCTTATTGTAAACTGTTATAGACGATTGTGTATTTGAGGCCACTTTGGATTTACACTATATGAACTCCATATTTCAAGGATTACGATCATTTATTTACACTACATACAAAAAAAACCCCAATATGCTAATGGTTTGGAAATGAGAAAAAAGAAACCACGTTTTGCCACATAAAACATAATCATGGCTTAAATACATGAATTGAATCATATTATATATAATTTATTCTGCATTGTCCAGTGAACCTCTTTATTTCTATACAGTGGGGAGAACAAGTATTTGATACACTGCCGATTTTGCAGGTTTTCCTACTTACAAAGCATGTAGAGGTCTGTAATTTTTATCATAGGTACACTTCAACTGTGAGAGACGGAATCTAAAAAAAAAAATCCAGAAAATCACATTGTATGATTTTTAAATAATTAATTAGCATTTTATTGCATGACATAAGTATTTGATCACCTACCAACCAGTAAGAATTCCGGCTCATTACCTGTATTAACTGCACCTGTTTGAACTCGTTACCTGTATAAAAGACACCTGTCCACACACTCAATCAAACAGACTCCAACCTCTCCACAATGGCCAAGACCAGAGAACTGTGTAAGGACATCAGGGATAAAATTGTAGACCTGCACAAGGCTGGGATGGGCTACAGGACAATAGGCAAGCAGCTTGGTGAGAAGGCAACAACTGTTGGCGCAATTATTAGAAAATGGAAGAAGTTCAAGATGACGGTCAATCTCCCTCGGTCTGGGGCACCATGCAAGATCTCACCTCGTGGGGCATCAATGATCATGAGGAAGGTGAGGGATCAGCCCAGAACTACACGGCAGGACCTGGTCAATGACCTGAAGAGAGCTGGGACCACAGTCTCAAAGAAAACCATTAGTAACACACTACGGCGTCATGGATTAAAATCCTGCAGCGCTCGCAAGGTCCCCCTGCTCAAGCCAGCGCATGTCCAGGCCCGTCTGAAGTTTGCCAATGACCATCTGGATGATCCAGAGGAGGAATGGGAGAAGGTCATGTGGTCTGATGAGACAAAAATAGAGCTTTTTGGTCTAAACTCCACTCGCCATGTTTGGAGGAAGAAGAAGGATGAGTACAACCCCAAGAACACCATCCCAACCGTGAAGCATGGATGTGGAAACATCATTCTTTGTGGATGCTTTTCTGCAATGGGGACAGGACGACTGCACCGTATTGAGGGGAGGATGGATGGGGTCATGTATCGTGAGATCTTGGCCAACAACCTCCTTCCCTCAGTAAGAGCTTTGAAGATGGGTCGTGGCTGGGTCTTCTAGCATGACAACGACCCGAAACACACAGCCAGGGCAACTAAGGAGTGGCTCCGTAAGAAGCATCTCAAGGTCCTGGAGTGGCCTAGCCAGTCTCCAGACCTGAACCCAATAGAAAATCTTTGGAGAGAGCTGAAAGTCCGTATTGCCCAGCGACAGCCCCGAAACCTGAAGGATCTGGAGAAGGTCTGTATGGAGGAGTGGGCTATAATCTCTGCTGCAGTGTGTGCAAACCTGGTCAAGAACTACAGGAAACGTATGATCTCTGTAATTGCAAACAAAGGTTTCTGTACCAAATATTAAGTTCTGCTTTTCTCATGTATCAAATACTTATGTCATGCAATAAAATGCAAATTAATTACTTAAAAATCATACAATGTGATTTTCTGGATTTTTGTTTTAGATTCCGTCACTCACAGTTGAAGAGTACTTATGATAAAAATTACAGACTTCTACATGCTTTGTAAGTGGGCAAACCTGCAAAATCGGCAGTGTATCAAATACTTGTTCTCCCCACTGTAGTTGCAGGTGCAGTAGAAGATATTTAGTCAGCATATTTACAGTTTTGTCACTCTTTTAAAACGAAAGTTTCTTTCATACTAGTAGACCTTAGTCAGGGTAGTGCCATATGTAATTTTTGACAGGAATGCAAACGAGGCTGTGAGGGATAGAAGTACAATGTATTCAATGGATTGTTCATGTTTAGCAGCATACTGTTGTTGTTTTTTCTTTCCAAAAAAACAAAACAAAAAAAAAAACAACCAAAAAACTGTTTTGAAAGCTGTGAGTTGTGAACATTATGTGGTCCAGGTCTATTCCTCACAGCTTCGTTTTCATCTGTATTAAATTCACTATGCCATCTAACCTGACTAAGGTCTGGGGCATTCAGAGGAGAAACAGATACACTATATTGCCAAAAGTATTGGGACACCCCTCCAAATCATTGGTCCAATCACTTCCATGGCCACAGGTGTATAAAATCAAGCACCTAGGCATGCAGACTGCTTCTACAAATATTTGTGAAAGAATGGGTCGCTCTCAGGAGCTCAGTGAATTCAAGCGTGGTACTGTGATAGGTTGCCACCTGTGTAATAAGTCCATTTGTGAAATTTCCTCACTACTAAATATTCCACGGCCGACTGTTAGTGGTATTATAACGAAGTGGAAGCAATTGGGAACAACAGCAACTCAGCCACAAAGTGGTAGGCCACGTAAAAAATCACAAAGCGGGGTCAGCGCATGCTGAGGAGCACAGTGTGCAGAAGTCGCCAACTTTCTGCAGTCAATAGCTACAGACCTCTAAACTTCGTGTGGCCTTCAGATTAGCTTAAGAACAGTGCGTAGAGAGCTTCATGTAATGGGCTTCCATGGCCAAGCAGCTGCATCCAAGCCTTACATCACCAAGTGCAATGCAAAGTGTCGGATGCAGTGGTGTAAAGCACGCCGCCACTGGACTCTAGAGCAGTGGAGACGTGTTCTCTGGAGTGATGAATCACGCTTCTCTGTCTGGCAATCCGATGGACGTGTCTGGGTTTGCGGTTCCAAGGAGAATGGTACTTGCCTGACTCCATTGTGCCAAGTGTAAAGTTTGGTGGAGGGGGGATTATGGTGTGGGGTTGTTTTTCAGGGGTTGGGCTGGGCCCCTTAGTTCCAGTGAAAGAACTCTTAATGCTTCAGCATACCAAGACACTCCTAAACCTTGTGGAAAGGCTTCCCAGAAGAGTTGAAGCTGTTATAGCTGCGAAGGGTGGGCCAACTCCATATTAAACCCTACGGATTAAGAATGGGATGTCATTAAAGTTCATGTGCATGTAAAGGCAGATGTCCCAAAACTTTTGACAATATAGTGTATCTAGTTGGACAGTAGTTGAATTATTGGTGGTATATTTGGTTTTGGACATATAATAAGGTAAATCAGTGCAGTTGTTGATTGATTTATTTATTTATTTATTTATTTTTTTTACAGTTGGTTTTGTAACCAGGCTGTTACAGTTAAGTAATCATCTTATAAAGGCTAAGGAAAGTGAATAATTTGATAGTATTCACAGTGCAGTTTGAGAGTAGGATAGAGGTCTACACTATTTCACCAAGGTCCACTCGCTTGAAGATTTCTGCTCTCTCAACTGCTACACGTGGCCCCTTTAGATTTATATCTTGAATATGAACAGGTTAAGGTGATATCATGTAATATCACACACACATGAGTTGGGATGGAGCTAACTGTGTGTTTTGACATAACCTTTCAGACTCTGTCTTCACCTTAGCTCTGCTTGATTTAACAGACAGACACTTTGAGTTAGTTTGAAGGTAAACACACAGCTATGCCATACATAATTTAAAAATAGTCTCTGTTCTTTCCAGTATGAGCTAGTTTTTCCAAAAAGTAGCAGTGCAACGTGACAAATCGCTACATTGCTGGACTGTTTTGTCGCATTGTGAAATGCACACAGCTTTAAAGTGGAAATGAAGCAGTCAGTCAAGTTTACATTATTTAGTAAAGTGATTTCCACTTTAATAAAAAAAAAGAAAAAAAGATGTTTTGTTAAAGCTTTTGGAGCAAGGGCGCCGCCATCTTGCAATACCACAGCGCATGACGTCACGGAGGTGGTTTGCTCCGTTGGCCAGTGAAGTAATTATAAGCATTTCTTTACTTTTTTTAACACGCTTGTTTTGAAATGGAGGAAGACGAACTTGAAAGGACTGTTGAGCCCATAATAAGTCAAACTGCTAATGCATAGCTCTTAAAGATGTCCGAGCGGAAACACTGGACCGTCCTGTTAACAGCAGGTAAGCTAATTGTAATCGCAGGTGAACATAAAATATGTTACCACTACTGGTGAACGAGCCAGTGTAATGCAGATATGTCTGAAAGGTCTGACATAACAATAAGATGCCACATGAACGATACTGTATGAAGCTGTGTTTGTTTACATCACGTTACGGCTCGCGTTATGAAAACAATGTCTGGGATACCACGATCGAAACGTCACAATGCACGCAGACAGATTGATGTTGGATATTCATCCAAATTATAACAGGACGCTCCAGTGTTTCCTCTCAGGCATCTTTAAGAGAAAGTATTCCCATCTCCAACACGTCCACCTCCCGGCATAGTGTGCTAAATTTACGCACCATGGTGAAGGGACTGTGTACAGTGGGCCCAGAGGCCTGGAGGGCCTATAAGGGTCTTCCCTAAGGGCCCCGGTCCTGGAACGAGATTTCTACTGGCCCTCCCGCCACCCACAACCGACCCCTCACTCGTCACCCCGGAATTCGCAATAATTCAATGACCAGTACTGGGAGCCCAGTTTACCTTGAAACACCATTCATTGTCAATACTGTGGATAATCCTTTTTTTATACCCTAAACAGGCAACGTGAACTGGGAGTTACAACTCATAAAATCAAAACTACATCAAATATTTAAAAAATTCCTTTGGATATGTTTTACTGAAGTCCAGATGAAATAAGAAGTGACATGAAATGATTTTTTGCTGATCATTTTCCAGTCGTGCCCGTTTAAGGGTTAAAATGGTTACATTAATCGTGTTTGTTATATAATTTTTTATTAAAGTGGAAATCACTTAACTAAATAATGTAAACTTGACTGACTGCTTCATTTCCACTTAAATGAATGTTGGACTTTTCAAATACGAAAAGTCCAACTAGTTTTAGTCAATTTCTATGTTTAGACGGTTCATTCAAGTGAACTGGTTCACTGATTCCAGTCTCTGCGTGAAAATTTTAGCCATTTTAGTTTTTTTTAACCAATATACACTACCGTTCAAAAGTTTAGAATCGGTAAGAATTATCTCATGCTCACCAAGAGTGCATTTTTTTAAAATAAAAAGTAAAGTAAAACATTAACATTGTGAAATATTACAGTTTAGAATAACTGTTCTCTGTTTTAATATATTTTAAAATGTAATTTATTCCTGTGATGGCAAATCTGAATTTTCATTATCATTACTCCAGTCTTCAGTGTCACATGATCATTCAGAAATCATTCTAACATGCTGATTTCTTGTCATCGTGATCGGCCTATACCGATCCCAAAAACTTCTGTACATAATAAAGATTATAAACTATATTAAAATCTCATATTAGTAAGATGCAAGTCAACATTTAAACCGCTTTATATACAGTATTAAATTTGTATCATTAGATATTTGAATATGTTAAAACCCAATACTGAATTTAGGCTTTTATTCACATAAACATTCATCAGCTCACACATCCGTTATGGTAAACAGAAGCTCAAGCATGTTCGCTTGACGTGCGAGAACAAATGAGGTTTGTACTTGTGTGATATGCAGCATGTTTGAGCTTCCACAAGAACCAATGAGGTTTGTTCTTGCGCGTCAAGCAATTATGGTTGAGCTTCTGTTTATGTTCGCTGATCAATGTTTATATGTGAATAAAAGCCTAAATTAAATTTATTCATCATATAAAGTGATCCAGAAAAATCTCAGATTTCATCAAAAATGTCTTCATTTGTGTTCTGAAGATGAACGGAAGTCTTACGGGTTTGAAACGACATGAGAGTGAGTAATGACAGAATTTTCATTTTTGGGTGAACTATCTCTTTAAGTATTCAGCTTTTGTTTTTGTCACTCCACAGGGTGATGCCTCCCATTTTTATAGCAGTCTATGAATCCAATCTCTAATTAAACCTTCCCCCGTTTGTCTTCCTTCATTCCATTAGAGACCAATGCAAATCACAGCGCCTCTCTGCTGCTCATTATCCATAGAGACATCTCTAAACGGATGCTGAGCTTGTAACTGTACGCTTGTGGCGGCAGGTGACAGAGGTTTGACAACAGAGAGTGCTTGTGACCCCAAAAGCCCTGAGCTCCTGTGGAATAGTCACAGTCCTGATCAAAGAGAATCAGAAGCAATAAAAGTGGGCAGAAATGGTCCAAAATAAATGAATGCATGAATTAGAAATGAGTGATAATTAACGGTTGTGCTTAATGAGCTTCAGAGAGAAGTGGCGACCTAAGGGTCAGATCAGAAAAAAATTATGGGGAAAAAGAATGAGAGAGCAGACGGGTAATGGATGACAGAAAAAGCATAAAATTGTCAAGTGCTTTAAATAAAAAAAAGAAGAGCAATTGTTTGTCATTCCGATAGTTACACTAATATTAACTCATATTCAATCTTTATTCTCAACCTCTGACTCTCAAACTTTTAAAATATGCATTTTTCTATCACTCCTCTGGGAAGAGTTTGACATGTACAGTTTATAGCCTAAATCATGTCGATGCAGCTGAATATGGATTTATAGCTGCTTTGTCATTTTTTGGATGTTAAAATACTCTCTCCTTTCTCTGGTTGATGTACAAAGCTATCTATGGTGCTTTCAAAAGCATTGCTTTGTTTTGGTTTGAGCAGTCTGACATGTCATCTGTCTCAACCAATGGCGTTTTTGATGGGGCCAAACAGTGCAGGCAAAAGGGGCAGTAGGGAAATAATTTTATTTTTGTTAGTTTGTTGCTAATGACATGAATTAGTTTTACTATTCACAATTAAAACAGTTTTAGTAGTGACAGGAATGTACCACCATTCAAAATGTATGGGGTCATTAAGATTTTTTTAAAGTAAATTAGTACTTCTATTCAGCAAGTATGTATTCAGTTGATTAAAAAGTGACAGTAAAGACATTTATAATTTTACAATAGATTTCTATTTTAAATAAATGCTGTTCATTTGAACTTTCTATTCATCAAAGAATCCTTACAAAAATGTGTCATGGTTTTCACAAAAAAAAATGACATTGATAATAAAAAGAAATATTTCTTGAGCACTAAATCAGCATATTAGAATAGTTTCTGAAGGATCATGTGACACGGAAGACTGGAGTAATGTATTACAATAAAACAAACAGCTATTTTACATTGTAATATTTCACAATATTACTGTTTTTACTTATTTTTTGATAAAATAAATGCAGCCTTGGTGAACATAAGAGACTTCTTATGGACCGTAAACTTTTGAATGGTAGTGTACGTTTGGAAATGGCACATGCAAAGTGGGATTTTAGAATCAGCATCAATTATTTTGTGATGACTTTGCATTTATAAGGGACAAGACAAACTATGAAAACGTGTTATTCAGAATAATAAACATATTTTGAAAACTAGGGTGTTTCCAAACTTTTAGAGTGCACTGTATGTCTTAATCTGTATGTGTACTCTGTACAGTATTCAACTTTATAGTACTTTTTACCGGACAGTGTGAGCAGCTGTTTTCTGACTATTTAAAAAAAGTTGAATGTCTTGGACTGCACTTCACTGTACTGAACATTGGAATAATATGTTATCTGGCCCTGACACGTTTCTCAAAGATGTTTAGTCAACACTTTCAGCTCAGCCAGGAGCCCGTCAATATCAGCCATAGTCTCGCTCTCTCCAGATTTCAGCAGCACTCGTGCCGCTTGTAGGACTGAAATTGACGGTCCATGTTTTTTTCCCCCGCTTCACTGCACTCAGGAGTGTCCACCTGAATAGTACAGTATAGTTTCTTCATTAGACATGTCTTATTCTACAGGCTGATGTGTGAATTACTCTTGTGGCAGATTCATGCGTGTTAAATATGACAGACCAGTTTGGAGGATGACAGTTTGAGAACTGACAGATTAATAACAATAGTTTTACTTTTTTCCTGCAGTTATAGTGGGGTATAGAAATTGGTGTACATGTGGCGGACACGCAAATGCAGTGTGGATAATCTCTCATTGAGCAGATGCAGAAGTGTGTGTGCGTGTCTGTGTGTGTGTGTGTGTGTGTGTGAGAGGTGAGAGAGAGAGAGAGAAAGAGAGAGAGCTCTTTGCCTTGGACTGAAAGAGAAATCAGCAATGGCCATCTATCATTTCAGCATCATTACTCCAGTCTTCAGTGTTACATGATTTTTCAGAAATTATTCTAATATGCTGATTTGCTGCTCCAGAAACATTTCTTATTATTATCAGTGCTTTTTTTTTTGTGGAAATCATGATACAATTTCTTCAGGATTCTTTGATGAATAGAAAAGAACAGCATTTATTTGAAATAAAAATCTTTTGTTATTAATGTAAACATTATATTGTCACTTTCACTTTTGAATAGTACATTAAACACTATATATCTGTTCTGCTCCAGTTTGACTATACATTCTTCATGTAGGTTCACATTTTTTGTTGTGTGTGTGGTCCAGGTAAACCCTACGTTATGGGGACAAAATGTCCCCACAAAGATGGCAATATCCAAAATCCTTGTCCTTGTGAGAAAATGTTTTGGTCCCCATGAGGAGCTTATAAGCTTATAAATCATACTAAATTATGTTTTTTCAAAATGTGAAAATGCAGAACGTTTTCTGTGATGGGTAATAGGGGGTAGGTTTAGTGTAGGGGGATAGAATATACAGTTTGTACAGTATAAAAAGCAATATGTCTATGGAAAGTCCCCATAAAATCTGAAAACACAACGTGTGTGTGTTCTACATGCCTCTCGCTTTGAACCTTTTGGCTTCGTCATGCACAGAGTTCGCAATTAAGACTCCTCCACCTCGTTAGGAGTGCAGTTTCCTCTCAACCTCTGTCTCGCCCCCTCTTTCCCAGCTGTTCTTCTGCCCATCTCTCTCTTTCTCTCTCTCTCTAAAGTCCAGAGCTGAGATTTCTCTGAATGAGACGGCTGATCTAAGATCTGTCAGATGAAAGTGTGCTGCAAAGCCTCTTCTGAAGGCCTCCTGCTTTTGAGGGTTGATGGGCCTGTGTGTGTTTGTAAGGTTTGTGTGCCGATGAATGTCAGTGTGTCCAGAGTAGCATGTTATTTCTTAGAGTTTGCTTTTAATTGAGATCTTGTGTGTCATTTGAGCATCAGATGAACAGGAAAGTACAGAAACAATTGAGACGTTTGTAGATATACAAGAAAAAGTATTGAGTTATAAAAATTAATGTGGATAGTATTGTGGCAAATCTGAGCACAGTTTGAGATAGTCTGGATTATGTTAGATTATGGATTGGAATGTGCTGGTATTGAAAATCTGAAAATTATTTTTATGTTATGGCAGATAAATAGAAGAGTAAAATTCTATACTATATTATCTAAATAAAAACTAAAATCAGACCTTTAAAATGTTATGCCTTTACAACATTATAATGTTTATAATGTATGTTATAATTTGTAAGGAATAACTGACAATGGGCAGTTGAATTATTGAAAAATTATATACACCAGACATTTTTGCAAAACTAACATATAAAAATAAAGCTAATTCTAAATAGTAATAAAATCTATAGGCTAAGTATAAAATAACACTGTTATGTATATATTTTTCTGTGGAGAAACCCTTAAAAAGCAGGAACTAAAGAAACAAATCTCTATTTGATCACCATGTAATCTCACAGCTAGGAGAAACAACTGAGATGTTAAAGAGATCTTTCCTACAGGTCATCTGAAGTCCATGGCTTATGGTTTTTTTCTGAAAAATGCTGTTGATGTGAGATATTTCAGATAAACGTGAGACCTGATGCTTTGGAGAAATTGTGTGAAATTTAATTGTGTGAACATTTAATACATTTACATTCACATACTGTATGCAGTTCAGGTTGTGTGTGTGCGTGTTTTTGTGACATATCAGGACACAAATTTGTATAATTACATGGGTATGACACAGGTATTACAAGGAGAGGGTGACTTATGAGGACATTACCCATGTCCCCATTTTTCAAAAGGCTTATAAACTTTGAGAAAGTAAAAATGTGCAGTTCCCTGTGATGGGTAGGGGTAGTGTAGGGGGATAGAAAATACGGTTTGTACGGTATAAAAACCATTATGCCTATGGAATGTCCCCACAATTCACAAAAACAAACATATGTGTGTGTGTGTGTGTGTGTGTGTGTGTGTGTGTGTGTGTGTGTGTAAAATTGTGATGTGGAATTAACTGTAGCCGTATACTCTGCGTGTGGCCTTGACCCTTTCACACTCACGTTTGTACTGAGAAATCCACTATTGATCCTCCCTTGAGCCCTTACCAGCGATCAATGGATGCTGACTGTGTATGTATATGTGTGTCTCCACTGGCTAAAGTTGGTTTATCCAGGGAATTGAGTGTCTAATCACTGTCCCTACAGTATATGATGGAATCAGAGAGAGAGAGAGAGACGCTTGCCAAGAGTGTTGAGTTATTAATAAAGCCGTCTGTCCCCGTGGAGATGAGACAGCGATGTCATAATGGGTTGTGGTGAGGCAGAGGGCGGCAGTCACAGATGGTCTCGTGGATCATTACGGGCTCTGTGGCGTTCTTCCGAAGGTCGAGTCGCCGTAGCAACGTGGCATTTAATCGCTCTCTTACGCGTTTTGCTGCTTCTTAATGCATGCATGTGCGTGTTTGTGCATGTCAGTGTTAAATAGATGGGAAAGACAGATGGGGAACTGATGCTGAGGTGGTGCGTGTTTAGAAAAAAATGACACAAAAAAGCATCCGAGGCAGGTGTTGAGGGGAGGGGGCTTTGAGGTGCTGAGACAAGGTAAAACAAAACACTGTGGAGTAAAATGAGGCTGTACACACACACACTTTGTGATGTTCCTGTGGAGGGGTGGCATGTGTTTTCATTTTTGGCTTGAGCCAATTGCATCCCTGAGCTCTTGTCAACTGTGGTATTTGAATGTGCTGACATGCACATGTTTGAAAGCGCTAGACACTTTATTGTGATGATGTAATGATGGTTATTCTCTGAAAACAGCAGATACAGTACCACACATACTGCAGTCGTTTATCAGGGAACTGCACAGCTGAAGGTCAAGCATGTTTCCGCCACACAACATTCAAAGCTTCAGAGTTCAGACCCTTATCTGAATGTTAAAGACCTCATGGAGTCACTGTTGGGGTTTTAATCAATGTCTGTTCACTTTGAGGTCGTCTATATGGTGATGTACTCCAACAGAAACTTTGAGTAAATAACATTAGCAATTAGCAAAACATGTTTCATGAACTAAAGGCAATTAACCACAACAGTGACTGCCCATTCTGTAAGCAGTTTTGGATTTGGAATTATTTTTTTTCCCATTCATTTTCTCCATAGTCTAAAAGTGCAAGCCTTGAACTAAACCAGAAGCTTTAAGATGATTGACAACATTTGATTTTAAGCAAGACAAATACATGAAAATGATAGCTGTTTGAGAGACTGAGTTTGACCATGTAATTCGAAATGCTTTTTGGGAACGAGTCACTTTTGTGTCTCTTGAGGATTATACACTTTTGGGTCATTCAGTATAATTTTTTTTATTTATTGAGCACCAAATCAGCATATTAAAATGGAATCTGAAGGATCATGTTACTGGAGTAATGGCAGCTGAAAAATTCAGCTTTTCCATCACAGGAATAAATTACATGTTAAAATATATTAAAATAGAAAAATGGTTATTTTAAATTATTTATAAATTAATTATATTTATTTTAAATTAATTTTATACTTAACCAACTAAATTAAGTCTCTCTGTGTGTATGTGTAATGTAAGTCTGTCGTGAAAGGTCAACTAAAAGTCTGTTTAACTTCTGAGAAATTAATGTGATTTTACTTTCAGTCCCAGACTATTGCACTATTAGTCACTTATAATAAGCTAAAGGACAAATACTTCAATATGTTCCACCCTAACTTCCTGTTTAAATAGGAAATTCAACGGCACAAGAATTGCATTTGTCCGTATAATTTCACAGAGATGAGGTGAGCTATAAAATTCAGGTGAGCTAATTGGGACATTTTTACTTGACATCTTACACGTAAAATACAAAGAAATCTTTTACTTTACTTTTTTATTGTTTGTAAAATAAGTAAAATAAACTATTTTTTTTCTAAGATTCTAATGGGGCTTTCCATTTGCAGACATGTCACACCTTCAGTGTCTTTCTACAAGACAATCAAACAGTGTGTGTTAGTGACCCAAGCAGTGTCGTATAGAAATTGTGTATTGTTTGAAGCCCATGTTCTCTACTCTGCTGTATTGTTAGAGAGAGAGAGTGTATGTGTTAGCAACAGATTATTCATTTCGTCCTGACAGTCCTGGTGAGAGGAGAGCCTCTGGACACATTTAGACTGATTCTGTACCTTATCACCTTCACACACACACACACACACACACATACACAGAGAGCAAAAGACAGAGGAACAGACAACCACTCTGTCTCGCCGAAGTTGTTGAAGGAGAAAAAAAAGAGAGAAGGACATTTTTGAGGAGAAAAAGAGGAACAGGAGGGAGATAAGGATAGCACTGCATTGCAGCATGGGAGCCGAAAGAGAAAAGACAACGAAAGAGGCAAAGTTTTTAATGATGCCCTTGGCACCTTGAGTAATATACATCCATAAAAGAAGAGTTGACTTCATCGTTCAAATTCATTAAGTGTGTTAGAGTTAATGATCTTTCTTTCTTTCTCTCTCTCTTTCTCTCTCTCTCTCTCTCTCTCTCTCTCTCTCTCGTGCCGTCGTCCGGTGCAGGATATCATTATGTCAGACAGTAATGTTCCACACCTCCACTGAGAGCTGATTATACATCACCTGTGCCACACACACACACACACACACACATTTACTGCAGGCCGCTGACAGTGTAAAGGTGTGTTCAGGGGGTTGGAGACCTTGAGAGAGCAAAGCTAATTACTCTCAGTGGTAATTATAACAGCTACAGTCACAATGACCTTCCAGTATGAGGGTGCTCGTGCGTATGCATATGCAGCGTGGCGTGGCTCTGTGAAGCGTTTGCAGTATTCCTGGGAGTATCGACAAGATGCTGGCCTGTAGATGTTACTCAGAGGACAGACATGACATGGTCTAAAGCAGGGTTAGGCAACGTCGGTCCTGGAGTGTCGCTGTCCTGTAGAGTTTAGCTCCAACCCTGAAAAAAAAGAAAGAAAAAAAAAACTCACCTGCCTGTAGCCATGCTGCGTCCGAAATAACATACTCTCTTGAGTAGGTACTTATTTCGAATAAGTAATTACTTCATGACTGCTAAAAAAGTATGTTCTATAGTATGAATGTGTGTAGTTGAATGTAATCCGGACGTAATACGTTCGACATGTCGTCATTATCACGTGACCTACCAGAGTCAGTTATGTCGCTTCACTGCCATTCATAAATCCTCTCCTGTGGCCTCATGGGATAGTAAAGTGTGCATCGTATGCACACTTCAGAATCTCGTCGGAAGTAGTAGGTCATCCGGGTACTTTTTGTCTACTCTTTTATGAGTACTGTGAATTCGGACATACTTCTTTTGTCACATACTGTTTTTCGCTTACTATATAGTAGGGAAGTAATCCTGAAGACATTGATTAGCTTGCTCAGGTGTGTTTTATTAGGATTGGAGCTAAACTTTAAAGATGTTCCACACATAAAGATATAAAGATATAAAGATTGTCATATTATAGGGAGATGAGAGGGTCTGTATTTATTACCATTGGAGAAAGCGTAACAGCTAACTTGGATCATGTGCGGCACCTCTCAGCCTATCATGTAATGGCAGTGACGTCAGTGCCCGCCTTTCAAAGTTTTATGACAGTCAGTTACAGTTTACGTTAATCAGTTTCTTATGGATTAGCGCGCTGGTTTTGTGAATAAATGTTCCATATTTGGTGTTATATCGCTAGTAAAGGTACAGTAGGACTGCATTGTTTGTGGAATGTGCTTTAGTGAGCAGAAAAAAAGAGCGCAAATATCTCTATTAGCTGCAAACTCAGTGCAGGGCGCATTAAACCACATTTAAGAATACACTAAAAACTTCATTGTAATTTAATACACATTCAGTTCATTAATTATATGTATTGTTTTACCTTCATTCATTAAAAAGTGTTATATCATCATCATTAGGCACACAGCAGTCATAAATCATTACAACACAAGACTAACAGCGATAGAAAGAATACTTAATTTTTTATTTTCATTAAACAACACACAAAATAACACAATAATTAAATTATTCATTTTCTCTTTATTCATTAAAATGCGTAATATCAGCGTCATGTGCATACATGCAGTTATAATAGTCATTACCATTCAAGTCTTATCATAACTGGTAAAACCTGAAAGCCAAAAAAATAAAACATCGGTATTTTCTACTTTCTTTAGACAATATACAATATAATTTAATATTACTATTAAATACTATGGTAATGCCGTAAATAAGTTCTACCTGTCATTACATTCCCTTCTCTGCCTTCTCTTCTCTTTTTTATCATAGTAAAATCTACATATCGTTCCCAACAAACGTATTGTTTAGCGAAAAACATGTTGAAGATTAGCAGACAGGCAGTTGATTCATTAAAGGATATGCTGTTTCTTCACAAAAGCAGTTTATTTAGTGTAGTGAAGCCTCTTCTCCATTGACATCCATTAAAAAAACAGCCTCTGGTCTCCTTTCCTGCGTAATGGCAGCATTAGCATTAGCTGCTACGCTTTTTTGGCTAATGGTTGCAGGCTTGTCATCTATAGTGGCTTTGGTTACCTATCTACGTTACCTATCCCTGGTATAAAGAGTACTTTTGTGCTTATAGAGGTGATGAGGAGGGGCTTCATAAGCACCTCCCCGTGAGACACTAAAATAGTTATTTTTATTGGTCGACAGCGGCTACATAATATTTATAATTCTATCTAATAGAACATTATAGGACATTAGAACATTATCTATTATCTAATGTTCATCTTTAAAAGCACTAATATTTTAATAAAACAAAATCAAAAATGAATATCCATTTTTCAAACTGTACACTAAAATCTAGGGTTGCCAAATTCATTTGAAGCATTTAAAACGCAAAATTGTATACATACTGTAATTTTGATATCAGCCTTTTATCTGTCGCCAGCTTATCGCCATCAGCCAAAATGTTTGTATTGGTGCATTACCCACCCGTGGTTGGAAATCACTGTTTTAGGTCACACAGCTCTGTGTTTGATTCGTACTAACTGCTTTACACAAGACAGACCCATTTATTCTTCCTCTCACAGAGGATACATTTACTTGGGTGCCCTGCCAAGCTGCCCACAATGATAACCTCTACTCAGGATCCGAAATTAACACTTAAACAGTGCTCAAGTCAAGTAAAAAAATGGTTGTGGCAAGTAAATAATTGTAAATAATAACTTGTACCTCAGTGGGGAATTTACCATCAGATGTCTGTCTTCACACAAGTTGTGCAAGTGTAACTGCTGTGTACTGTAAATGTGTAGCACAGTGAGGGTCCAAAACTTTTGCCACATCTGGCAAAGGAAAGTAAATACAGAATTTACAAGCCATTAATATATACACTCACCAGCCGCTTTATTAGGTACACCTTGTACCGGGTTGGAGCCCCTTTTGCCTTCAGAGCTGCCTTAATTCTTCATGGCATAGATTCAACAAGGTGCTAGTAACATTTCTCTGAGATTTTGGTCCATATTGGCATGGTAGCATCACACAGTTGCTGCAGATTCACAGATTCGCAGATCTAGGATGCATGCATGCTCCATGTGACAAGATTTATGTGGAACATTCCTCACATTTAGCAACCAACATCAAAATGAGGAACGCAATCATGACCCATTTGCATTTGCACTGAATAGTGCTATTTGTCACACATATACAAGTAAATGAATAAATAAACAAATTGGATGGGCATGGTGAGCAACAATACTTGGGTCTGTGGCGTTTAAACAATGCTCAATTGGTACTAAGGGGCCCAAAGTGTAGATATTAGAAAATATTCCCCACACCATTACACCACCACCAGCAGCCTGAACCACTGATACAAGGCAGGATGGATCCATGCTTTCATGTGGCTCATGCCAAATTCTGAAACTACAATCTGAATGTCACAGCAGAAATCGAGACTCATCAAACCAGGCAACGTTTTTCCAATCTTCTATTGTCCAATTCTGGTGAATCTATGAATCTGCAGCAACTGTGTGATGCTACCATGCCAATATGGACCAAAATCTCAGAGAAATGTTACTAGCACCTTGTTGAATCTATGCCATGAAGAATTAAGGCAGCTCTGAAGGCAAAAGGGGCTCCAACCCGGTACAAGGTGTACCTAATAAAGTGGCTAGTGAGTGTATATATTAATGGCTTGTAAATTCTGTATTTACTTTCCTTTGCCAGATGTGGCAAAAGTTTTGGACCCTCACTGTGCTACACATTTACAGTACACAGCAGTTACACTTGCACAACTTGTGTGAACAAAGCCCCATATTAAAGTCATATATCGTTGCATGTCTGGGACCACATTTCTCTTTCTAATGAATAATTTTGAACATGATAAAGTGTTGTTTCGCATATTTCCAGTGGTGTTAAATGTGTCTGAGCTTAGGCAGATGCTTAGTCTGAGAACATTCAACAGCAATGACGACATTACAGATTGCTGTTGTTCAACTGTGCGCTGCTCTGGGTCACACCTGACATGCTGCTCATTTTACACTGTGTTCTTGCCAGGATAACAATCTTTCAATATAGGAGGATTTATGGATTTGTACACACACAAACCTGTGGTTGTACAGGAGGCACACGGGAAGTGTTTCTCAGAGAGGGTCGACAGAGCATGCCAAAGTCATTTCACCATTTTCACCCTCACTCTGTCTCTTTCTCCATCTTTTCCTCCGACGTGACGCACACTATACAATTGCTCCATGAGGCAGGATAGATACTGTAGCCAGGAGAAAACATGCTTGATTAGTCAGGGTTAAAGTTTAATGACTGCCTCTTACAGAGGGAACAGCACGGCACTGAAACAAATCAAACTGAACATTAGTGATTGTTTACCAACCCCATAAGAGCAGCGACAGAAAGGGAAAGGAAAATGCAAGACAGTGAAATCAACATAGCAGAGTCAGACTTAATCTGATTTTTTTCTTCTGGCTTATTTCACAGTATTGTGGTAAAAACAGTCAAGAAAGGTTCAACTCAGACCAGCAGAATGTTATTTTCCATTTACACATTAGATTTGGTTATCCTGTACATGTGACTGATACAGTAACTTCTTGTGCTGCATGGCTTTACTTTTCTCTGTCATGTGTTAATTTTGTTGCCATAGATTTTATTGGTAATACTTTACAATAAGGTTTCATTAGTTAACATTAGTTAATGTATTAACTAACATGAACTAACCATGAGCAGTATATTTGTTACTGTATTTGTTAATCTTTGTTCATGTTAGTTAATAAAATACAGCTGTTCATGGTTTGTTCATGTTAGTTCACAGTGCATTAACTAATGTTAACAAGATTTTAATAAAGTATTAGTAAATGTTGAAATTACCATTAACAAAGATAAATAAATGCTTTATTAGTGCAGCTCATTATTAGTTCATGTTAACTAATGTAGTTAACTAATGTTAACTAATGAACCTTATTGTAAAGTGTTACCATTCAAATAATTTCTAAACATTACAGCAAAGTCAAATCATGGTATTTCTAGTCTATGGCATGCAAATGTAATTTTTTTTTTTTCTAACTTTAAGGCCTGTAAATTAATTAATTATTTACATTACAATTATATATATATGATATATACACTACTGTTCAAAAGTTTTGAGACAGTATTCATTAAATTGATTAAAAAAAAACAGTAGAGATGTTACAAAAGATTTATGTTTCAAATAAATGCTGTTCTATTGATCTTTCTATTCATCAAATAATCCTACAAAAACAAATTAACATGGTTTCCACAAAATATTAAAAAGGGGTCATGAACTGCATTGTTTTATAATGTTTCCTGGGGTGCACTTACAATGTTAGTATGATTGTTACATCAAAAATTGTCATAATTTAGAAATAAAAGGCATTTTTCCTATCCTGATTTTTTTGAATGCTCTGTTTGAAGGTGCGTGTCTGCTGTGAGACTTCAGTGTAAACGCCCACTGCTGTTATTGGCTAGCATCTTTTTATATGAAATAGCTAAGTATTACATGTGGATCTCTCTCGAAAACTTTTAGCATGTTTTTACTATTACAGCTCTCAAGGTTAACTAATCGTGAAAAGTGTTGATTATAGCATTATATTTAGATAGCATCATATTTAGACCGTGGCATGAAAGGTTGCAGTGATGAGCATTGTAGCCGTGTTGAGCGCATGAATGCAGTGATCTCGTCTCTGCACACTAACGAATGCTTTCATCATAACCAACAGTGCAAGCACGATGTAAATAAGAGATTCATTGATTATTACGTGATCTTTGGTGCGAGTCCAGAACTCAGTCACTGATAAACTTGCGCTGTTTGATTGACAGCTCCTGCGATTGCAAAGGGAGCTTTCTTTTATCGCTTTCTATATGATTTCATGACAGTTTAAATAACAGATTATTTTCATCCTACTAAGAGAAACAATGTGAAGTTGACCTTTTAGTCACTGTTTTGATTTACTGACACATAGACGAACATCTGACTGTACATGAATCATTACATATCAGAAATCAGGCATTAGAATTAACACGGTTACTTACATGTTGTCACATTACTGTCTAGTCCATATCGTAAAAGTCTGCTTGCAAAGCCTGTGCTAAAATCAAGGCTGATTTGCCAAAGAATCCACAGTGAAATGTACCAAATACAAATAAATAATGCTCAACTGAAACATTCAGTTGAAAGTAAATAACCACATTCCTAGCATTAGGATCCTTTGGAAGGTAATGTTATTTGTAGTCCATCCTGTATTGCTCTTTGCTCCTCGTCATCTCAACACGCCAGTGGGTGGGGCCAAAGTTGCAATGATGAAGTAGGGGTTAATTTTCTTCTGCAGAGGCAGTCTTTCACAGATAGGAACATTCCACAATGAGTCGTTATCTGGGCTTGGTTACAATAAAAGCTGTTTTTGGACTAACAAGGAAGTTTTCAGTTCTGAAACTTAGGATATTCTTATAGTATGATGACCTCTTATGTCAAAATTTCAAAGAAAATGTTACAAACCCGATTCCAAAAAAGTTGGGACACTGTACAAATTGTGAATAAAAAAGGAATGCAATAATTTACAAATCTCATAAACTTATATTTTATTCACAATAGAATATAGATAACATATCAAATGTTGAAAGTGAGACATTTTGAAATGTCATGCCAAGTATTGGCTCATTTTGGATTTCATGAGAGCTACACATTCCAAAAAAGTTGGGACAGGTAGCAATAAGAGGCCGGAAAAGTTAAATGTACATATAAGGAACAGCTGGAGGACCAATTTGCAACTTATTAGGTCAATTGGCAACATGATTGGGTATAAAAAGAGCCTCTCAGAGTGGCAGTGTCTCTCAGAAGTCAAGATGGGCAGAGGATCACCAATTCCCCCAATGCTGCGGCGAAAAATAGTGGAGCAATATCAGAAAGGAGTTTCTCAGCGAAAAATTGCAAAGAGTTTGAAGTTATCATCATCTACAGTGCATAATATCATCCAAAGATTCAGAGAATCTGGAACAATCTCTGTGCGTAAGGGTCAAGGCCGGAAAACCACACTGGATGCCTGTGATCTTCGGGCCCTTAGACGGCACTGCATCACATACAGGAATGCTACTGTAATGGAAATCACAACATGGGCTCAGGAATACTTCCAGAAAACATTGTCGGTGAACACAATCCACCGTGCCATTCGCCGTTGCCGGCTAAAACTCTATAGGCCAAAAAAGAAGCCATATCTAAACATGATCCAGAAGCGCAGGCGTTTTCTCTGGGCCAAGGCTCATCAAAAATGGACTGTGGCAAAGTGGAAAACTGTTCTGTGGTCAGACGAATCAAAATTTGAAGTTCTTTTTGGAAAACTGGGACGCCATGTCATCCGGACTAAAGAGGACAAGGACAACCCAAGTTGTTATCAGCACTCAGTTCAGAAGCCTGCATCTCTGATGGTATGGGGTTGCATGAGTGCGTGTGGCATGGGCATCTTACACATCTACACATCTGGAAAGGCACCATTAATGCTGAAAGGTATATCCAAGTTCTAGAACAACATATGCTCCCATCCAGACATCGTCTCTTTCAGGGAAGACCTTGCATTTTCCAACATGACAATGCCAGACCATATACTGCATCAATTATTAATTGTAAAGAGTAGTTTTTCATTCAAATAAATCTGCAATAAACTGCTAATTATAATGGATATACAGTTACTGACAAACTAAAGCAACTATTTACAGAATTTACAAAGTGTAAAAAACTCATTTAGTTGATAAGAACTGTCTGTCATACAGTCTGCGCGCTGCGCTAAGGTGTGTGCGTAAACTGACAGACGCACGCGGGAGCCAATGGAAACGTAAGCACAAGTAGTATTCACCAATGCTGTTTACATAAACATATCAATTACAACATCATGGCTGCGTAGAAGAAGGATCCGGGTACTGAAATGGCCAGCCTGCAGTCCAGATCTTTCACCCATAGAAAACATTTGGAGCATCATAAAGAGGAAGATGCGACAAAGAAGACCTAAGACAGTTGAGCAACTAGAAGCCTGTATTAGACAAGAATGGGACAACATTCCTATTCCTAAACTTGAGCAACTTGTCTCCTCAGTCCCCAGACGTTTGCAGACTGTTATAAAAAGAAGAGGGGATGCCACACAGTGGTAAACATGGCCTTGTCCCAACTTTTTTGAGATGTGTTGATGCCATGAAATTTAAGATCAACTTATTTTTCCCTTAAAATGATACATTTTCTCAGTTTAAACATTTGATATGTCATCTATGTTGTATTCTGAATAAAATATTGAAATTTGAAACTTGCACATCATTGCATTCTGTTTTTATTCACAATTTGTACAGTGTCCCAACTTTTTTGGAATCGGGTTTGTATTTCTCGGTTCATGACCCCTTTAAGTAGCATAACAGTTTTTTTAGCATTGATAATAAGAAATGTTTCTTGAGCATCAAATCAGCATATTAGATTGATTTTTGAAGGATCATGTGACAATGTGAAATTGACGTGAAAATTCAACTTTGTCATCGGAAAAATTATTAACATAGAAAATGGTCATTTTATATTATAATAATATTTCACATTACAAAGTTTTTACTGTATTTTGGATCAAATAAATGCAGCCTTGGTGAAAAAAGAGCCTTCTTTTAAACACAAAAATCTTACCAAACCCAAACTTTTGGACCGTAGTGTATAAAGGGTATTAATGGGCCATTTAATGCTTTAGATTTTTTAACTGTTATTTATATATATATATATATATATATATACACTATATATATATATATATATATATATACACTATATTGCCGAAAGTATTGGGACACCCCTCCAAATCATTGAATTCAGGTGGTCCAACCACTTCCATGGCCACAGGTGTATAAAATCAAGCACCTAGGCATGCAGACTGCTTCTACAAACATTTGTGAAAGAATGGGTCGCTCTCAGGAGCTCAGTGAATTCAAGCGTGGTACCGTGATAGGTTGCCACCTGTGCAATAAGTCCATTCGTGAAATTTCCTTACTACTAAATATTCCACAGTCAACTGTTAGTGGTATTATAACAAAGTGGAAACAATTGGGAACAACAGCAACAGGCCATGTGAAATCACAGAGCGGGGTCAGAGCATGCTGAGGCGCACAGTGCGCGGAAGTCACCAACTTTTAACTTGACTGGCCTGCACAGAGTCCTGACCTCAACCCGATAGAACACCTTGGGATGAATTAGAGCGGAGACTGCGAGCCAGGCCTTCTCATCCAACATCAGTGCCTGACCTTACAAATGCGCTTCTAGAAGAATGGTCAAAAATTCCTATAAACACACTCCTAAACCTTGTAGATATCATTCCCAGAAGAGTTGAAGCTGTTATAGCTGCAAAGGGTGGGCCAACTCCATATTAAATCCTACGGATTAAGAATGGGATGCCATTAAAGTTCATGTGCAAGCATGTAAAGGCAGGCGTCCCAAAACTTGTGGCAATATAGTGTATGTGTGTGTGTGTTTGTGTGTGTGTGTGTGTGTGTGTGTGTGTGTAAACAGTTGTATGACAATTGTACAATATTAGCTCAAATATTTTGGAAATATATGGTGCAGCGTCGGTTACTTTTCCAGTGTAGACTTTTATGCGTTATAAAACAATGGCAGGATGTCTGTTGAAAACTTTTTGCAGTTGTTTCACAATTTAATCAGTGATTATGCTACTTTATGTACATTAAAAAATGGTAACACTTTACAGTAAGGTTCATTAGTTAACATTAGTTAACTACATTAGTTAACATGAACTAATAATGAACTGCACTAATAAAGCATTTATTTATCTTTGTTAATGTTAATTTCAACATTTTCTAATACTTAAAATCTTGTTAACATTAGTTAATGCACTGTGAACTAACATGAACAGCTATATTTTTATTAACTAATGTTGACAAAGATTAACAAATACAATAACAAATGTATTGCTCATGGTTAGTTCATGTTAGTTAATACATTAACTAATGTTAACTAATGAAACCTTATTGTAAAGTGTTACCAAAAAAACACACTTTTATTGGGCTGCATACACACTTATTGTTATGACTGCTTGTCAGCAAATGTAATTCTAAAATATTAACAATATTTGTATGCTTATCTGATTGGTTTACATTCCTGTTTGTGTTTGGAGTTTATCAGGGAATGATAAGACCAAATAGAGGTTGTGGTGGGGTCAAAGGTGAAAGGGGAAAATCCCATATGCTGTGTGTCCTCCTCTAATCCTTCTCTCCTCCCTCTGAGTCTGTTTGACTAATCCTTCACTCTGTTCAGGCCTGCTGGATTCTGAATGGGTGATTTAAAACTTGCAACTGTTCTGTGTAACTGATGGACCGCCACCTTCTGACAGTCTGTCTGCTTGTCACGCTGGTGTGGGATTGTTGTATTAGGAATTCTAAGTTATGGCTTATGAAATGGAAAGAATATCGGCTCTAAAATCTGACTGAGTTAAGCTATTGCAAATTGCAAATATGCACACTGTCACGGTACAGTAAATCAGTTGAATTTTGAATGAATGTGGCAAGTCTACATATCTAAGATACTAAATTAACCTAATGCAAGGGTTTTCAAACCTTTTGATGCCAAGGACCCCAAATGAGGACCCCAACAATATTAGCAACATTATATAATTTCATGCATAAAGACCCATTTATACTCTGTGAGAAAAAAATATTAAGTATATTTTACGATTTTTTTTTTCTAAAATTAAATAATTTATTATTATATTGTCAATGTACTAAAACAAAGGGAAATTATTAAAATATTATTTAGAGAATATTTACTTTGTATTAAGTTACAGCATATAACTTTTCTCCAATTATTTGTTAGATTATTTAAGTTTCTTGGATTCTACTGTTTTATAGAGTAGTAAACCACAAGAAATTGAACATTATTGTGAATTTACAACATTTTAGGCACTTCCAATTTCCAATTTTAGATTAGAAAACAATTGACATTGCTGTAAGCTTAATATTAATCAAAGGTTTGATATGACAGAAATCAAGTCTTTAATGTAAATAATCATTTTATAATACAACTGTAAAATTTCAACACTACTATATTTACGTTTTAATTTCTTCATTTGCAAATGTTAAAGAGTAGCCTATATTAAACAAGTCCATAACTTGCTCACTCTAGTCCGGATATGCGTTCAGTGCAGAAAAGGCCAAATGCACACGAAGGAACAAAAACAACGCACTCTTTATATGTCTCTGAAAGACAACAGCTCTGAGTTGAACAGACAACCAAAATTAATGAACAAACCTGAAAGCCTTTCGTGACATTTGAATTCTCCGGTGTAATGCAATCTCATGCAGAATACAGCACAGTGATTGGGGTGAACAAGTTTCTTCTCATTAATAATGCGGTCCGAGACGATTAATAATGTACCGAGTCTCTCTGAGACCGTTATTACAAGTCGCACGTGCACGCTTCAAAACACACACTGCATATTTAATTAAATCGTGGCCTTTGCGATTAGAAAATTGCGCTAAGCAATATCGCGAGTTCTATTAAATGTTGGTAGGCTATATCGTGCAGCCCTGAACTAAACTGTTTGTGTGTGTGTGTGTCATTCATTGAAATGCAAATTTAGCTGCAGTCAAGTGACTTTGCGCGACCCAACTTTTCCCACTCTGCGACCCACATTTGAAAAACCCTGTTAAATTTGTTTTGTTTTTGGCTTTATTTTACAGTGGAACCTACTTTGTTCACCAGTTGGACATAAATGCATTAGCTAAACATAATTAAGGCTATATGTCATGATGTGTAACTCTTCTCACTGAGTAGAATGATGATACTTGCAAACATACCAAGCTAGTTTATGTGCTTTCTTTCTCATTCAGTCCTTTTCCTTTATGCTTGTCACTGATGTGATTTGTACAAGCAACAAACCTCAGCAAATACAGCATGATTTTAAATGTTTCTGTCAACACTGAGCCAAGTTCTGGGAGCACACAATGCATCTTATGATGACAAATTTTGTAGCGTGAAAGAAATCCTCTGGTTCTGCCACCTGACACTAATAGAAATGAAAATAAATTCAAAGAAAGAGACCCTTATAAATCATTATTAGTATTCAAATATAACACATTTAAACTGAAAAGAATGGTGTTTAACAAAAACAAAATGTTATACAGTAGTAGAGTTTACCACACACCCTCTCGTTTGTTAGTGAAATTACCCCATGATTGCTCTATTTCTTACCAAAGCCTTTGGAAGCACGTTAATGAGCTCAGTGCTTATCCACATGTTCATCGGGGGACAAATCCAATTTTGCCTGTAAAATAATGACAGCCCCTTCTTGAACATCAAAAGAGACAGGCCAAATTACAGCCAACACTTGATCATCTGCTTCAAAATGACCATGTATTTCTCTAGAGGGAGGCTAAAACCAGCTTTGATAGTTTGCCTCCGGACAAGGAGGAATTTGTGGTAGAGAAGTACAGATGCTGTTAATATGTGGAGAATGCCTGCTTACAAGTAAGGATATCCAGTTGGGACTTCATTTAAGGTCAGTGTTTAGGATTTGTGGTTTAAATATAAAATTGTATGTTTACTATTAATGAAATTCAAAAGGATATACTAAGAGCTTTGTGTCTTTGGCATTGCTCAGTGATACATTGAGCAACAAATACTGGGTTAACTACAGGTTTATTTATTTATTTATTTTTTAAAGAAATGAATCATTTTATTCAGCAAATTGTCGTAAAAAGTGACAGCAAAGACATCTTTTAAAAGATTTCAGTAACACTTTATTTTGCAGTGTCCTTGTTACATATGTTGCATGTACTTACCATAGTAATAACAGTAAATTATGCATAATTATATGCAAATAAACCTCAACCTAACCCTAATCCTACCATAACCCTATAGTAAGTAAATGTAGTTAATTAATATTGCTCAGTAATTAAATATATAATTACACTGTAACAATGACACCTTAAAATAAAGTGTATCCAAGATTTCTCTTTTTAAAATAAATACTGTTCTTTTTAACTTTATTTGTGAATGTATTTTAAAATCAAATTTATTCTTGTGGCAAAGCTGATTTTTCAGCATCATTACTCCAGTCTTCAGTGATCCTTCAGAAATCATTCTAATACGCTGATTTGCTGCTCAAGAAACATTTCTTATCATTATCTATGTTGAAATCAGTTGTGCTGATTAATATTTTTGTAGAACTGGTAAGTTTTTTCAGGATTCTTTTATGAAGAAAAAGAAACAGCAATTATTTTTAAAGTCTTCATGTCACTACTGTTCAATTGAATGCATCCTTGTTGAAATCTTACCCCAGCTTTTGATCTGTGTAGTGGTTTGTTGTGATAATCATCATCGATGAATTTAAAATCTACTTATCTACTTATGTCTACTTATGTCACGCTCAAGTTGTTCCAAACCTGTATAAATTTCTTTGTTCTACTGAACACAAAGGAAGATATTTGGAAGGATCTTTGTAACCAAGCAGATCTCGGCAGCCATTGACTACCATAGTGGGGGGGAAAAAAATTCTATGGTAGTCAATGGCTGCCGAGATCTGCTTGGTTACAAAGATCCTTCCAAATATCTTCCTTTGTGTTCAGCAGAAGAAAGAAATTCATACAGGTTTGGAACAACTTGACGGTGAGTAAATGATGACAGAATTGTCGTTTTTGGGTGAACTATCCCTTTAACTGTGTAAATTCAACTCTTGTGGCTTATTGCTTTAATATGCAGCACAGCATCAAATACGCTTAGACCATCTCATGGCAGAAGAACAAATAAAATGTGAATGTAGGCTTCAGTGATTTCATTTAAAAATACATAATATCTGTCAGAGGATGCTCTTCACATCAGGAGGTGAAATATGGCCCAAAACAGGGGTGAAGTAGATGATCTCATTAACTTTAACAGGCTCATTATTTCTCGCTGAGATCTAATAGAGAGGATTCGGTCAGTAGCTTTTAGAGGAGGCGCCTCAGTCCCGTAACTGTGTTTGTGAGAGGAGGTGGTAATAGCAAAGAAAGAGAACGACAGAGGGAGACACATTTGTTGTGGGTTATTAACTTGTGAATGAGAGAAAGTGAATCGTGTTTGTATGGAGCATTACCTCCCAATTATGCAGTCTGTGTATGTGATTATATCACAGCTAGAGCTCATGTGATCTATCTTGAATGCCATCCATCCATCCATCCATCCATCCATCCATCCATCCATCCATCCATCCATCCATCCATCCATCCATCCATCCATATATATCTAATTGTGAAAGTTACTTTGACAATAGTCTCGCGTAGCCAGACCTTCAGACTGACGGCAGAAGGTCTGGACTCTATCGCAGCTTTCACTGGTCAAGGACCACCCAAGAAGACGTTTGACTGACATGTAACGCAACCAATCACAGTTTGTTTTGTTCCGTGTCATGTTTAGGGGCGTGAAAATGTAAAGTCTATGTCTCTGCAATAACAGACTGGCATGCACCTATAAATTATTCATTCAAGAACATTGAGTAAGTGTACTGCAACAATGGAGCCGTAAACTTCACATACTTTTGAAAATCCAGCCTTTAGTTGATCCTGTTAAGCGCTCATTGTCACAGTTGTAAACACGATGGCATTCTTCTTCCATGAGGGAGTTTGGCGTCACAGCATTTGTTTGTTTTGTTAAAGAACGCAACACACATGTCTCGCGGACATCCTGTAGAATTCAACCAATCAGAGGACGACTTCGAAACTCCTGAAGTGTTTCAAGAAAAGTGTGGCTTATGCATCAGATGTTCAGCCAACAGTCCGTGGGCGTGACGTCTGAGGCTAAGACTACTTTGACAGTAAATAAATTAAATGCAAACAGCAAAATACACTATGATACATACTGAAGATCTAATTGTCAAGAATATCTTGAACTTAAATGTTTATGCAATCCTGTGTTCTCAGCATGCAAGTGTGTGGGATGTTTCTAGCTCAGCATCATACAGTATGTGCTGTCACACTATAATTTAAGGAACTAAAAGCTGAGGGCCAGTAGGCTGTCTGAGAGGCCATCTAAGAAAAAACCTGCAAGCAATTGAGTTGCTGTGAGTTCTGTACTTTAAACTCGCCAAACACGGAATCAGCCAACCGCTGTTCTGCTTGGAAACCTCGAATCTGACAGAAAGAGTAACTCAAGCACACCTCTTCCCAGACCAAAGGTGTTAATTATGTTTAATTGTAGGATATTTCAGAGTAACTATCTTTAACGGGTAACACTTGTTAAAGTTAGATCCTGCTCAGTTGGGTTTTGGTGTACTGTGTGTGTTGTGTGTGTGTGTGTGTGTGTGTGTGTGTGTGTGTGTGTGTGTGTGTGCTTTCCCTCAGGAGATCTTGCACCATCTGAAAGCAAAGCAGCTGTAGTTTTGGACTACAGATATAATACAGAACACACATATATACTGTACACTACCATTCAAAACTAAACTTTGGGGTTAGTAATATTTTTAAAATGTTATTAAAAGATGTTTCACTCACTAAGGCTGCATTTAAATAAAAATAACAGTAAAACAGCAGTAAAAACTATTTAAATGTTTTCTATATTTTTAAAAGTGTAATTTATTCCTGTGATAGCAAAGCTGAATTGTCAGCATCATTCGTCACTCCAGTCTTCAGAGTCACATGATCCTTCAGAAATCATTCTAATATGCTGATTTTGTGCTCAAGAAACATTTTTTTAATTATCAATGCTAAAAACAGTTGTGCTGCTTAATATTTTTGTGGAAACCAACATTTTTTCTTTTATTAATAAAAAGTTCAACAGAACATAATTTATTTGAAACAGAAATATTTGTAACATTATAAACGTCTTTACTGTTGCTTTTAATCAATTGAATTTTTTTCCTTGCCGAATAAAAGTATTAATTTTCTTTAAAAAATCCTACAAAAATGGATGGTGACCAGGGGCTGTCAAGCTTCAAAAATGGCAAAAACATGCTGTCTTTATGCTGTCTGTCATAATTCTGCCTCTGTTGTGAGTGGCACGTGCAGTAGCCCCTGGCCTGTGTGGTCATGCCATGTGGTCTGAGTCCAGCCAGATCAAGTTCACTTCCACTTGACTTTGCTCCTTCAGATCAAGTTTTAACACAGCCCATCCTCTGTTTACACACACAGCGTTTCTCACGACTTCAATTTGGATTTGAAGTTTCAATTGGCACTGTGAATATTGACCTTGAGTCTCTCAACACATATTAAAATCATGCCCTTCTCCGGGTGAGTCTGGGCTAATAGTGATGATTTGCCCATAGGAGACAAGTTGGAAGGAAATTTTTTGCTCTGTCCGCGCCAAACTTATGGCTGACTACTTAGCAGCATCTCAATTTAATTACACCGCCCTTTCACGTTTTCCTTTCACACATTCTTTTTGTTCAGCCAGTGTGTTTAATTATCTCTGCTTGATTCCGGTATTATTTTACAAGAATGAAGACTTGACTGTACCCTCAACCTCCTAATATTGCAGTCAATCCAAATGAATGTGCTATATTGGCATGGCACGCTCTCTCTCTCATTTCATCAGCCAGAGTATTCCCTCACTGTCCACCCTCGTTTCCCACATCAAACATTGTAGTGCCACATTTCTCTCTCCTCACCCTTTAGGTCCAGCTGGCAGCAGCGATCTGTATGCCATATGGGCCACTGCTATATATAGACCAGCACATTCACATCTACTGTAAATCCTACCACATCCTATAGGGCTGATGAAGGTCATGAACTTACAAAACGTGAAAAACAAGAAGATGTCTATGGAGGTTAAATCCCAGAGCACGAGAAAGCGATAGAGATAGTTGGATTATCTAACCTTGCCGTGAGTATGCATCTTGGTCAGTGGACGTGCTGTTAATTCGTAGGATTATGCAACATAATATGAAATTGTTTGTACAAGGCTGAGATATGATCAGTTCCATCAGTTCCATCAGAAAGTTGGAGTCAAAAGGTTATCTTTGGAGCAAAGTTTTAATTTCCTGTGTCGTCTGCCTGTATGGTCTGGGAATTTCGACCCGTTGAAGTAAGGCGGAACAATATTTCGGAATAAAATGGATATCGCGATATGGATTAGTGCGATTTTATCAAATTTTAATTAAATAAATGTGCTGCAGTTTCAGAGTGAAGCACGACACTATGCTCTTTTACATGTGTGCAGCTCGGTTCATATACTGTACTCCAAAACCACCAAAATAAAAACTTTGAAAATGAAAATTAAATATTAGTATTATAATTTTACAGTTTTACTATACAATTATTTATCTTTTTTTTTTATGAAATCTTTTTAATCTTACAGTATAATAGCATTATTACAATATATTTATTATTTTATTTTTTTGATAATCACAATAAAAATCATAATTATTTTATAGTCATAGTAAATGAGTTGTTGAAACAGTTCAGTATTGAAACTTTGTGGCAAGAGACATTGTTTACTATATGCTTACTAAAAATAAGTGTAAAATTTCATCCACATTTTTAAAGTTTTCCCAAATAGTTCTGCTCTAAAAGGACTAATTGCAAAAAAAGTAGTTTCAGCTTTTTTTTTTTTTTTTATAATTAATTTTTTTTTATGCAGATGCACCTCTACAAAATCTCCCCAATTATTCTATGATGATTATTTCCATTAAGAGCTATTCAAATCATCTGGTGAAAATTCATGTTTTTTATTATTTTGCGACTGCTCTGTGTGACAAACGTTTAGTTTAGATCGGTTTGCTTTGCTATAAACAGCATAATGAGTGCTTTCATTCCATAAGGAATGCCAGAGTTCCGTGCAGACAGGCGCGATCGGGTGGGTGAATTTTAAATGGGGCAGTGAAGGGAAACCATCAGAGATTCCATATATACCGATGTTCCACATACCACACAGACACAGGATTCAGTAGGTGGAAAGATCCATTCAAGACACTCATTTTTGTGTAATTATTTTTATTTTTATAAGACAGTGATGTTCCTGTCATCTGTGCTTGGAATTTTTTGGAATTTATGTAGTGAACTCAATATCCATTTATTGCACCAGCATGCTTTTGGTGGAAAAGGGCAACTGTGAATCATTAAAAGAAAAAAATCAATAACTATAATCATACTATATATGAGTTCTAGTTTACAGCACATGAACCTGATTTTCAGAATTTGCCTTTTTCGTTGATCCGTCTGTGATTTTGTTTGATGTATTGATTGATGTATTTGTACATATAGATTTTCCCAGCAGTGCCATATTTATTTCATTATAGAGTTGTAACGCAGATCCCATTCATCTGTCTGTTATAAGGAGCACATTTAAGCAGAGAGAGAGAGAGAGAGAGAGAGAGAGAGAGAGAGAGAGAGAAATGATAGATGTCTTATTATATCTGCCGGTCTATATCGATTAATCTGTCACCATCGTTTGCTCCGGACATGCACATTGTTAGCAATGGATATATGGCAGGGTGGTTTCCACTCCAAACACACACAGATGATTTGTGGGCCGGATTATGGTATATCTCTGAACTGTTCCCCTGTTGTTCTGTGGTTCGAGGCTCCACACCAACACACACATGGAGTCGGTTTGGAGGGGGAAGCATCCTGTCCACTTTTATGGGTTGACCCACAGTGTGCCAAAAACACAGACCAGGCCTTCATTCTCCAGATAATGGACATTACTGTCTTAAGTTTATTTTCATGTCCAGACTTTTTCATCAACATGGTCGGGATTCTTGAATTCAGTGCAGTATAACTTAGGTATATCTGCCTTATAACAGTGCAGGAATGTTTACTTAATATTGTTTAAAAAAACACTAAAATTTCACAGCATATCTTCTGTGAGTTGTTCTTTATTATTATAAAAATATTATACTTATTAATATTATAGATACATATATCTTTGATCACCAAAATGACATATTTAAACGTTTTGTCCTGTGGAAAAAAAAAATATCCATGCCATACAATAGCTTGAATGTAACTCTACACCCTTGCTTCATTTAGTATACGTGGATTCGTGAAAATGGAAATTAGCCCCGCCTCCACTCACTCACACCAGCTCAGAATACCTGATCCACTCGGTCAGCTAATAATGTGTCAAACAGCTAATAATGTGTTGCTAATGTTACACAAACCATGTTCCCGTTCGCTATCTCAGAATCAGACAGCTGCCTTCTAAAAATCAGCATCCTTCTTATACAGCATACATCATATACATAATTCACCTGCAATATTGCTAAATGCACCCAAATTCACTGCAGTTTTAAGGAGAAAATACTCAGCAACGGTGTTGACTTATGCATTTGCACATGGTTTGTCTTAAAGGGGTCATGAACTGGCTTTTTTTATATTGTTGCTTTGCGAGCCCTGGCCCATACATGTTCTAGTCTGATTACGAATCGCGGGACAATGAACCAACACCTCAAATACAAAGGATACTTCAGCCTGTGACAGCTTGGAAGTTATGTTGTAGTTAGACACGTACACATAATCAGTAGATATCAAACGATCTATAACAATGCAATACTATCACACATAAAAAACATTTTTACTTACATAAGTGTGTTGCACCATTCCTGTCGGATCCAGAAGGCACAGCATCGTTTTTTAATCTCATTCTGTCTGCAAATCCAGTCTTGACCGGTGTCTTGTTTAAAAACGAATCTGCGGTGAAATGAACCGAACAAACGCGCAATGTTTTACCCACGTGAGCTGGAACTTTATTAAAAATAAAGTTCAACCATGCATTGCTAATATTGGAATCCGAAGGAAGCTTATGCGGCATGTTTATTGCTTGGTAGCTCAATCCGGTTTAACTCTACGTAGGCCTATGTTATTTATCTATTACGTCATGCGCGAATCAGTGGGCGGGGCTACAGAATTAGGCGTTCTTTTTCTTCGGTTAAGGTGGCGTTTCACTGCTCTCTGACGTCACAGGAAAGCACATTCGCAAATCGATCGTTTGCTGAGCCAGCTGTCAATAAAAGCTTTTCTTTGACTAACAAGGAGGTTTTCAGCTCTGAAACTTGCAGGATATTCTTATATTAAGATGACCTTTTCTATATCAAAAGCTCAAGGGAAAGTTGATTTCTGAATTCATGACCCCTTTAAAGCACATTAAAAACTCCACATAGAAATATAAACAACATTAAAAACTTGATTTTCACCACAGGGGGTCTTTAAATAAATAAGCTACTTGCACTGTAGCCTATATCATATAAAAGCACATTTATGGGAAAAAAAAATCTAATTGAATTAATTATGCATAATGGATTTCAAAGCTATCATATGACTTCAGCATAGTCGTATAGATGCTCAGAATACTTTACTGGTACTTGGAGTAAGAATAAATCACCATCCCACCAGAGTAGCGCTGGCATTCTGCCTAAGATCTCCAGTTGTTTCATTTAAAATGTAAAATAATAAATTCATACGGGTTGAAACAACACGAGGACGGGTAAACGAGGACAAAATATTCTTTTTTGGATGAACTATCTCTTTAAAGGCTCATTGAGCAGCTCATCTTGGTAGGTGGGCAGCAGCTGGCACACGGGGACAGAGAGCACAGCAGTTGTCTCTGGATCAAACACACTGGGCACAATCAGTCTGAGAGCATCACGTTGCTTCTGCATTCCTCCAACTTTTGCAGAGGATTTAGAGCACAAAGGCAGATCTCTGTGAACTCTACTAGAAAGAATCCTTCACACACATGTATTTCTGCACAGCAGTTTTTGTTCTTAAAGGGTTAGTTCACCCAAAATGAAAATTCTGTCATTAATCACTCACCCTCATGTCGTTCCCAACCCGTAAGACCTTCGTTCATCTTCGGAACACAAATGAAGATATTTTTGATGAAATCCGAGAGCTCTCTGACCTCTCCATAGACAGCAATTTAATTAACACTTTTAAGGTCAAGGAAGGTAGTAAAAACATCGTTAAAATCATCCATGTGACTCCAGTGGTTCAAACTTAATTTTATGAAGCCACGAGAATACTTTTTATGCGCAAAAACGAACAAAAATAACGACTTTATTCAACAATTTCGCTCTAGCCTGTGTCAGTCTCCTGCGCAGTTTACGTTGCAAACATTGCAACGCTTTCGAGTTCTACGGAAGCACGTGAGCACCATGACACATGGAGATGATGACGCGGGAGCTGCACTGTTTTTACAATGTAAACTACATAGGAGACAGGCACAGACGAGAAGAAATTGTTGAATAAAGTCGTTATTTTTTTAGCGTTTTTGCGCACAAGAAGTATTCTCGTCGTTTCATAACATTAAGGTTGAACCACTGGAGTCACATGGACGATTTTAACGATGTCTTTCCTACCTTTCTGTACCTTGACAGTTGCAATTACATTGCAGTCGAGGGGTCAGAGAGCTCTGATTTCATCAAAAATATCTTAATTTGTGTTCCAAAGATGAACGAAGATCTTATGGGTTTGGAACGACAATGAAGTAATGACAAACATTTCATTTTTGGGTGAACTATTCCTTTAAACTAAATATAATCACTACATTCTAACCCAAACTGTATTATTGTTTTTTGTTTTATTTAGTTTTTTTGCTTTTCTTTCAGATTTAGTAAATTCTGGGAACATGTTTCATAGACTATTGTACAGGAACAAGCCACATAGTATTTTGTGTTTATCATTGAATATACAGTCTTTCTTTTAGCATCATACCAGGCAACAATAAACTCGGGTGCTTCTGAAATGAGAGAAATGTTCTAGCGCCAGTATAAAACTAGAAGTGCCATGACAAGCATCCAGTATAGTGTATATTTCTATGGTAAAATTATCACATATGCAATAGCTTTTAAAACTAGTATAAAGGGCATAACAATGTTGCCAACAATAAGCCTGAATAAATTGAAAAAGACTGTATGATTTTTGGGTTGGGTTTGGTATCTGAACAAATTTTTTTTAATGATACTGTAACTTAAATGTTGTTGTTGTTATTGTTATTATTATTATTATTATTATTATTATTATTATTAATAATAATAATATATTCAGTCAAACCAAAAATTATTCAGACACCAGATATAATTTTTTACTAGTGGGTGCAGGACACTGTAGTTCATTTATGTAAGTGAGTATAGCAAAATAAAGTAAATTGTGACATATTATACCCAAAAATTCTTCATACAGTGGACTACCAGTGAAATTGAATATTCAGACACTTTGACCTGACCATGTTTTGCTTAAGTGTTTTTCTTTAGTTGCTAATGCGACCTTTTACACCACAGACTGAACAAAATCTAGCATTGCTTGGTCATTGGTTGACCTAAATTGGTATTATCTAATTGTGTACTTAAATTTAACAGCTGACAGCTGATTGGTTAATTGTAATCCATTACATACCTTTGTATCAAAGTTATCTGACATTATCAAGATGAATTTGTTCTGACACAGTTTAACAAAGAGATCTTGTCATATTTTATTACCATTTTCTAAACTATAGCGAATAAACTGTGCTAATGTGAGAAAATGTTGAAGGTGTCTGAATAAATTTTTGACTGTATATAATTAATTATTATTATAATAATTGGTGAGCAGAAGAGACTTCTTTCAAATACATGAAAATAATCAGCAAGCATGTATGAAGACGTTTTCTGCAGGGACTAGAGCTTTGTGCACTTCACTGACATCTAAAGTTTGGACTTGACTATCGGAAACTGTTCCTAGATCAGTGGTTATTATGGGCAGCTTTCATTTTAGCAAATGAAAGCAGTTAGGCTGTGGATGGATGGCTACAAAATGATGTAGGCCTATATGCAAGCTGAGGTCATAAATCAAATGCCATCATGTGCATGTTGGAGGCATGAAAGCAGAATGCCACGACTGCAAATTATGAGGCTGACTTGCAAGATCATGCATGATTACTAGTGTTGATGCATGGATTTTTATGTTTGTTCTCTGGTCAGCGAAATCTGTTTTGCCAGTGTACGTTATTACAATTTAAAGTGAGAGCACTCACATGTAGAACTGGGCTTGCATCGTGCACGAAACATGGTGTTTTCCGTTCTCTGTCTCCATCCTCATCTCAGAATGAAGTGGCTTATTGTTTGAAAGTGTTTAAGCCCACCTGCCTTCCATGGCACAAACACACTCACACACCTGCTCCATTTATATATAATGATCTCTCCCTTAAGTGCTCAAGACCAACCATATACCTGCAGCTGCAAATCTGACAGATGGGATAACAGGCAAGGATCCAACACATATTGACACACAATAGATTGGATCGCTTCAGGTGTACAGGCCAGAAGAGGAAGAAATTAGACGTTACATTTAAAAAGATGACAATCTTTGCTTATCGAGTCGGATAGTATTCCCTCATTCTTGTGTGCATCACTCACATCAACAAATGATTCTGTGTCTAGAGTGAGAGTCAGTCCAGGCAGAGCCATTGATACACTTACTATGGAAGCCCAGAACAGAAATGTGAAGCTTTTTTGTTAACGCATTCAAATGAAAAAGTTTGTTTTGAGGTGACAGCAGTTAACCTGTAACTACATCTTTATGTGGGCAACACACATGCCAATGCCATTTTAGTGCCAATCATGCCATTTTGTTACACATAAACAGACTATTTATTTATTTTATTTTATCTTATTTTATTTATTATTTATTTTATTTTTTTCCCATGAAAATTCCCTTTTTTTGGCATGTGAGGTAATGTTAATTTCTGAACAACCTACTGTGTGTCCTGATCTCCTCAGTGCTTTAAAGAAAGCTTATATTTATGGTTTGGGTAGGCAGTCACTTTCCGTCTAATTAAAATAGAGTGCTTGTGTTGAATGGCTTGTTCCATCTCTCTCTCTCTCACACACACACTGAGAGAATTTATAAAGCTGATGTAAACAACCTCAGTAAAGCCATATGATGTCTGGTTTGTACCATACAGTACAGAAGCCTGTATAAATAATGTAAACGATCCCCTGACAATTCAGTAAAGAACTGGAGAACTGCTCATGAGCTTCAGTCTCATGATATACTGGAGCCATTAACCAGGAGTGTGTTTGAATGTGTGTGTGTGTGTGTGTGTGTGTGTGTGATGACGATTAATGGCCAGCGTTTAGGTGATCAGGATCAGGAGGGTTAAAGGTTACATATTCGAGCAGACTTGCATATATTTGAATGTTTCTGACTCCTTGTGTGTCCTGCTCTCTTTACATCGGTGGCTCCTGAAATCTTGCCTCTTGAAATCTGAGCCGAGCTGAGTGCAGAAATAAAATCATAATGGTGATTTGTCAATGAAGTGAGTGAGTGTGAGTGTGTGTGTGTGTGTGTCTGTGACTGTGAACCTTAAAGCTGACATTAATCTAGATGAGACAACTCCCATTTGTTTTCATCAGTAGAAACGTGTGTGTGTGTGTGTGTGTGTGCTGACTCAGTCACATCAGCTCCTTTGAGGCAGGACCGCTGGGCTGTTTACATCACTGTTGTCATGACAACTCCTTCCCACCACACACTCACACACAGTCTGGGCCATCAATCATCTCCAGGAAATGAAACTGCGTGCTGATCCCCGCACTATGTTTGACACAGCATTCTCACACACACACACACACACACACACACACACACACACACACACACACACACACACACACACACACACACACACACACACACACACACACACACACACACACACACACACACACACAGGTATACTGTAAAACATAAAACAAAATAAATGGAATGTAAAAAAGACTGCTGTAAAAACCTTTTATCGGTTAGCTGTAAATAACCGTACTAAAATTATATTACATTTTAAGAAGAAAATACATGTTATTTTACTGTAAAGCACTGTACAAATTATCTTCCAATTTACAGTGAATATTAATTTATTATTATTCATTATATTTAAAAAGAATACTGTACATGTACTTTTACATATACATTAATAATAATAATAAAGTACCAAAATACTGACACCAAAATGTATTACTTAATTCCTGAAATGTTGTTGTCACCATATATTTTACTTTCTGGCAAATAGATTTTTTTTTTCATAATTAATAACCCCCCCCCCCCCCCCCCCACACACACACACACACACACACCCACACACCCCTAAGTGTATATCATCTCTAAAAGCCACATGTGTCATTGTTTTGCTCTTCTTTTATTCTTTTCTAACCTATTTTTTGTTTTTTTTGTTTTACTTATTTATTGGTTAGTTTCTTAGCCCTCTTATGCTGGCACATAGTAACAGGATAATTAATTTGTTGTTGAAAGTCATTGGTGGTTTAAAATGAAAGTCTCCCTTTTTACATAAAAAAGCGTTTCAAGGGCTTTCATATGAAAATCAGCCCTGTGACAATTCAACAGTCATCTGAAATGTCTTACAGGGACAAAAATAATATGACTTTGCCAAAAAATGTGATTAAATCTTATTCAAACTATATTTCACTTTCAAATCACACATTTATTTGAGCAAGTTCTATATAAAAAGAATTCTTTGTGTGATCATTATAATTCAGAGCAAATACCATTTTTATGAAGGAAGAGAACTGAGAAAGGAAGGACTGTAGACCAAACCGGACAGCACATATGCTTTCAAGAAATTCACCATCAATCCACTTTAAATGTTCAAAATTAACAAAATTGTGCCATTAATAATGTCATTTTTTGCACTTTTAATTACACTAAACAACTCCCAGCTGTGGTTTTAAACAATTAATTTCATATCATCATCTTTTCATGTGTGTGCGTTATCTTTATAAAAACACACATTTCCTGAGTGAAGCAGCATTTTGAAAGGATACAAGGTGAAATCACTGACGCTAATGATTGCTCATTAATCATTGTCTTGATAAAGTTTCCACAAGACAAACTCCTACAGGCTCTGAGAGTGAGTGATGAGAGATGGATTTTTCAAGTGTTTTTTGCTAGTTTCAGCCCGACGCAGTTATCATTTTCATGTCCAGCGTCACATTGTTTAAATAGCAAATGCATTCGTGCCCATCTGTTCGTCCATGGGCGTGCCTGTCTGAAAACGAAGTGTGTTCAGGCGCATTGTTGGCGCGTTGCTATTTTGAGGCAATTGAAAATGACTTTGCCATTGACCAACAAAAACCTGGTCTAAAGTCAATGGCGCAGTATTTTTTGTGTTATTTAAAGGGCGCTTTAGTAATATAATATGTGCCTATAGGCGGGTGCACAACGTGCTTACGCTTTGCTTGTTACACACACAGCAGCACGCAAACATTTTTAAATATTAAAAATAAAAGGATTCGTCTCTGGAGAAGTGTTCAATCTTTCCACTCGCAAATTTCGCCATGTAAATAGCGAATCCGCCATGGTGCAAGCGCAGCTGGCTTTTAAAGGGAATGGGAGATGAGACTCTGATTGGTTTATTGCACGTTACGCCCAAAACACACCCATGACTCATTAAGAGACTAGATACAACCCTTTTGGACCAACCGCTGACCGTTTTTTCCGTCGTTAAACTAGCAAAAGTGGATTTGGACACGCCCTCAGTCCACCTGCGCCATGCGCTTCAGACCATGTGCTCAGATCGTTAACATAAGGCCCAATGTGTTAGCTCAACAAAAAATATTAACACAACAGTTTGCATCAGTTTTTTTTAGTTATGACAACTTCAAGTGAAATTACGTTCAACCAACAAGATACATTGAGTTAGAGGTACTTAATAATTTGTAGCATAAACACTTAAGTGCTTAATTAAGTGTTTGATTACTTAAGTTGATTACTCAAAAAAATAAGTCTATCCAACTACTTAAGTTGTAGCCCTGGAACCAATTAATCGTATCTTTCAGTTCATTTCCACAGTGATCACAGCACATGCTATGAGTCAGATATTACTTGTCACTGGCATTAACACAGTGATTGCTAGTCAATGTCAATGCTAGTCACAGTCAATGTAGTGTTTACCTTCATAACACTCTTCAGCACAATGATAACCACAAAAACTTTAACATTACAGAAACTCATTTAAATGTCAAACATGACTTACACTAAAAAAACAAAAAAAACAAATAAAATAACACTTAATTTCAACAGTTATTCTCCTTATTCAGTCCTATGCAAGGCATGCTGGGAACTAGAAATCTAAAATGAAATTGCACACAATATTAAGTTGATGTAATGATCAACATGACAACAGAACTCAGCAAAATAATGTTTGCAAAAGGTTTAATCAAAACAATAAATTAGAATTTTTAACTTGCAACCATGCATTTATTTAAGTTGTGGTAACAGGTCCCCTGAATTACTTTTTAGAGTGAATCTTGATGTTATCTTGATTGCAAATCTCATTGTTGTCAGATTGAATTTGAGTTTGTGTGTCTGTGTGTGTCAGCGAACAGAAGAGAAGACACGGGAATCACAGTAATGGAATTTTATTGACAGGAAATCAGAATGGAAACTAAACTGCACTGTGAGTATCGTAACTCGTCACACAGGCTGAAACACTTTAATAGAGCGGTAAATGGGTTCTTATCTTTCAGATGGAGAATGGTGAAGGAGCAGGATGGGAAAAAGGATGATGTCGGACCGAAGACTGAAGACAGAAGAGTGGATCGACGCTGGTAAGCACAATGCAATGAGTCCGGGTAAGTAGCTCACGGTAGTGATCAACGAGACCAGACAAAGTGTAGAGGCAAAGTGATGGTTTATAGAGGGTATGCATTGATGTCACTTTCCCGCTGGAACACGCCCCCTCAGCCGGACTGAGTGGCAGAAGTATTTGCGAAACGGGGCACGGTTTGCATGAAAAATTGCTAATGTGAAAGCTGTCATGCGGAGCTCGGTGCGCACCGGGGTACCGAACCCGAGACTACCTGGAGGAGGTGGTCTGAGTTCGGTTGCACCCGAACTGTTCCGCGATTCACGTGAATGTGAAAGCAACACAGACTCGGGTGCGCACTTGTTCAAGTAACCCGCGTATGCGTTTTAGCCGATTACGATGTATTTAGTTCAATAAAACACATGTACGGGATGATAGTGTTGATGATTTACCTTGGATACGAGCGAGAGTGAGCCTACAGTGTATTCGCACATAGTGAGTGCAATCAGGGCGGAAAATGAATGGCAATCCACTGTCTCCTCAAAAGAGTCCTTTTGCAAGCAGCAGAAAGCCACCTTCATGCGACACACATACAGTAAACCCAAGTGTCGTTTACTCAGCTGCGCATAATAGCACCAAATTAATAAAAACACAATATATTTACCGTGGCCTGTTTTCTATCATGCGCCGTGCACGTTTGTGATGAGATGAACACAAATGCACCAGGGTTCGATAGAATCAAGTTGAGTGTGAAACCAGACCAACGCTGCAAAAAGCCAAACATCTTTCCAAACTTGAAATGAGAAGCGTTTACAAACCTGTTGTCCAACAAAAGAGAACATTTAATTGAGTGTTTGAAATAACTTACTTTTGTGATCTGACATTCTTCACATCACAGAATGAGGCAGAAATGATATTATTTTATAATATTCTGTACAGTGATAGATTTGCGGTGTAGAGAAGTGTACAGTTCTTTTTTTCTCTCTCAGTGGATGCATAAGATTTCCTGACAAAAATTAAGACATTTTATTATAAAACCTTAGACCTTCCTAATGATTTATGGTTTTCTGTAAAATATAATAATAATAATAATAATAATAATAATAATAATTGTTATTATTTATTCTTAAATACTCTGTTTTGTATTTTATAGCATTTTTTGCATGTTTCAGACATGGTAACAGACGTTTTATACATGTGCTTGTTTGGCCTGTGCTACAAAACTTTCAACCTCTGTAGCACCAGTGCTATGTGCAAAAAAAGTTAACGTACAGCCCTGCTTTTAATATTTTGCTGTTACTTGTAATACTTGTAATTATTTTGTGTTTTAATTTGATAATTTAAAAGTATCATTTAAATTTAGCTGGGAAGCCATTAAATAAACTATTAAAAAGTTTCAACTTGACAACTTTCCCTAGGTCAGCATGTGTTAATTGCACCATTTCCCTGGGCAATCACAGTTCAGCCAAGACTTTAAGATACTGTATGTGCCTACAGGAATGGATCCTGGGAAATATTCACTGATGTAAAAAGCCCCATGCAGGCTCCCCTATATTAAGCACTCACTAATACAAATGTTATTACTATGTAGTACACCAACTTAAAGCATGATATATGGATGCATGTGTATATTAACATGAGTAGATTCTGCAGATTGTATAGTTGTATGCTGAACTTCAAAAAGTTTCCAACGCAGCCTCTATTCTTCACGAAAGATGGATAAAAAGGCGCACAAGAAACAAAAACCTTGAAAAATGATTTACGACCATGCCAAATCCTGGCCAAATCACAGAGATGCCGATTCACACGGGACTAATATTATCACAGGACCTTGGTGTTCGGCAAATTATGGTAGGTCATTTGCGGGGGAATTATTACTTTACAAATTACAGACATGGCCGATTCGCACGGGATTAAGATCACAGACAACCTCCGCAATTATTACAAATAACTAGAGGTCACCAGGTAATACTAATCCTGTGCAAATAGGGCTTTAGACTAGCAGACATACAGATGATGGGTTTCAGTTTGAGAGAATGTCATTACTTTTTCATTGCTTTATCACTACTTTTTACAGTTTCCAAGAATGTCGTTACAGAATTTCTTTGAATTGCAGTTAAATCGGTCCATTTGATTCAAATTCCAACTCATGAAATGAAAGGAACCCAATAATCTTAGCAACATATAGATGTTGGGTTTCATGTTGAACTGTGTCAACACACACACACACACAGAGAAAGGAAGGCCCTTCCCATCGTGTTGGGGCCGGTAAGGAAACAGGAGATAAATGTGAAGGGGTTAGATAAACTGAGCTCTGGCACATAGACCAGCCTGAAGAATAATACTCACATAACAATATACCCATCTCATAAATCTATAAAGAACGAGAAAGAGAGTGATAATATCCCACCAATGGAAGCCCTTGAGAACATTAAAGTGACCAGTCACAGAAACAGGGAATTTGAGCCTGTAAAATCTCCCTATTTACTTTAGATTTAGTTATTTAACATCCTTCAGTTTTTCTCTACAGAAAGAGAAATGCTGAGAAAAGTCACCCATTCATCAGGCGAACACCTTGTTTTGACAGATACTTTCCTTCCTCCTTTCTATTGCAGTGCGTGTGCATTTGTAACTGTGTTTTTGAGTTGTTGTTTTTTTTTTTTGGCACACGACCTTTTGTTTAATGTAATGTAATATCCTATATCATTGACACACTACATTTATTTCTGTCATGTAATTTCAGATGAATGTTTAGAGAATTAATTTCTCTGTTGAACATTGGCATTCTGGTTCATTCTTTTAGTGTCATAGAGAAACCAAACAAAACAATCATGCAGTACATTTGCAGTACTACCATGAGTAGGCTAATAGCTCATAAAATTTGCAATTAGTTTGCAAAACATAAATAAAAGTTAACAAAGAAAATAACTGAATAATGAGGGGACTAATGACAGTAGAAATAACAATGAAACATTCATTCAGGATCCATCAAATATGCCAGTATCTGTTTGATGAGTTTTAATAAATAGTATGTCAAGAAAATCATGGTTTCTTGTTGATATCATAAGATGTTTTCCCATGCCTTTTAATCTTAAAAAATGTTGTAAACATCAAATAAAACTGGTACATGAATAAATGAATAGATACATTCAAAAGTTTAGGGTCAGTGAGATTTATGGTCACAAAGGCTGCATTGATGCAGTAAAAACGTTTTTTTTACAATTTAAAATAACTTTTTTAATATAATTTACAAAGTAATCTATTCCTGTGACGGCAAAGCTGAATTTTCAGCATCATTACTCCAGTCTTCAGTGTCACATGATCCTTCAGAAATCATTATAATATGATGATTTGCTCAAAAGAACAACATTTATTTAAAGTAGAAATCTTTTGCAATATTATAAATTACTTTTCTGTCATTTTTGATCAATTTAATACATCCTTGCTAAATAAAAGTATAATTTTCTTTTAAAAAAAATCTTACTGACTCCAAACTTTTGAACAGTAGTGTTTTCAGTATATAATATGTATTTAAAGGATTAGTTCATTTTAAAATGAAAATTACCCCATGATTTACTCACCCTCAAGCCATCCTAGGTGTTTATGACTTTCATCTTTCTGATGAACACAATCAGAGTTATATTAATAAATATCCTGATGTTTCCACGCTTTATAATGGCAGTGACAGGGTCCGTTGCGTTTGAAGCTCAAAAAAGTTCATCCATCCCTCATAAACATACTCCACACAGCTCCGGGGGTTAATAAAGGCCTTCTGAAGCGAATCGATCGAGTTTTGTAAGAAAAATATCCATATTTAAAACTTTATAAAGTAAAATATCTAGCTTCCTCCAGATCGCCTTCCGTATTCAACTTACGCAGAAAGTGTAACGCCTCTCACAGTTCAAAACGCTTATGCTACATCCGACGTCATACGTCACGCCAGTAAACTGAATATGGATTGTGTTCATCAGAAAGAAGAAAGTCATGTACACCTAGGATGGCTTGAAGGTGAGTAAATCATGGGGTAATTTTCATTTTAAAGTGAACTAATCCTTTAATAAATTAACTTTCCCTTTATGTACCAAGGTGGAACAACACTTTACTTCCCAGAATGTCTTTACTTGTTTTGAATTTCTTTGAATTGCTGCTGGAATTGGTCCATTCGATTGAAATTCCAATTCACAAATTCTGAACATAGACACGCACACAGATGTGTAATTTTAATATAGCTATGGGCAATCAGGTGTGAGTTTGAATGAAGACAGGTGAAGATGGATACCTGCCTTTCAGCTATCAGTCTGTGGAAGAAGAGAACAGAATGAAATGCATTTCCTGTGCAACACTCACTGCTGTACTTCTCTCATCTCACTTCACTTCACTTCATTTGAACTTCAATCCTGCTGGTGCAGAACTCATACATTACTGCACCATCACACACGTTCTGTCTATTCAATTCAATTCCAATTCAGTCAGTTACTTTATACCAGTCTGGTTATTTTATGGTACTTTTATAGTGCTTCATTGTCGCATTTTCGAGCTTCAGTGCACTAGTCACCATATGTTTTTTGTTGTATGGAAAAGAGCAAAATGACATTCTGCAGTATATATTCTTTTACATTTGACAATATGGCATGATATCAAACTCATTGCTTAAGAATTTAATGTATTTACTCTGATATCAAAGGACTCTTGCGTCTATATAGTGTGATGTTAAAATCCACACTCTCTCTTTCCATTTGTCAAGGCCACGTCTGTCTGCTTTAACATGTGAACATTTGTTCTTTAATAGATTGCCGTAGCCCTGAGAGGACAAAGCACACTTTGTAAAAATCTGCCTGTTGTTTTAATGGCACTTTTTACTATTAATGTGTTGGGAGTCTTTATGAATGTATTCTCCACACCTTTTATTTGAACTAATATTACATCATTTCTTAACGGTTCTTCCCAAGGTCACCTCTAAGATGCTTTATGAGCGTAGTAAAAACATGGCTTTAATGAGAATACAGTGTGTGAGTGAATGTCTGCAATCTACAGTATCAGCCTTCTAGTGTTCATGTACGTAAGTGTGTACGCGTGAGTACAGCTGTGTGTTGTGTGTCCTTGTCCAGTAATTTCTGATGTTACAGAGGACATGGTTTGGAGCTGCTAACTGTTTGTTGCTGATGTTATTGGCCATCAAGAATAAAGCACATGACCATTCAGAACATTCATTACACTTGCATCATACAATTGACAGGCAGTATTTCTCTCTCTCCACAAAACACTGCTATATGACTGACAATAAATTTAGTGCTGTTTGCTAATGCACTGTGGTTGACCAGCTTCACTATCCAGGTTTTGCTGGTTAACAGCATAGCTATGCTATTACACCATCTAGACCATCACCAAACCACTCAGACTAACCAGACTGGATCAACATGGAAATTCAGTAGAGAGGGATGGAGTAAAATGTTCAGAAAGTTGCACCTTTGTCTTAGGTCTAATTTTTACAACCATTTTTTTTTCTTGAATGTTTTTGTCTAATGTTTTTTTTTTTTTTTTTTTTTTCTCAAAGATGTATGTCAGTGTGTATTCAGCTAAATTATCAACACCACAGACAGAGCCTTATTTTTGTTTGTGTTGAATTAAATATGGCATCTACCCTAAATAAATAAAATCTCTTACTAACACTGCAGATATACATCGATCAGGTATAACATTATGACCACTGACAGGGGGTTATATTGCATTCCTTTACCATAGTGGAACTGCGATAATGCATTTTCTCAGTGGCTATTTTTTATGTAAATAATTTAATAATAGTATTTATGCATAAATACAGTCATGGTATGTTTCATGCACTGAGGAAAGAGAAAACTTCTAGGGGTGATTTTAGATTAATTGGGAGACTTTTTGCCATTGAGATGACTAGGAAAAAGTGTCCCAAATAACCTGAATTCACTCCTATGTTCTATAGAAACATATACTTTACACATGATACTTTACAGTATATGTTTTTGAACAGTTTCAATAGTGACGTCAATGTTTCCAAAACTTTTTCCCCTTTAAAAATGTTTTATTTACATGTAAGTTGTTGTATAAATAAATTACATAGTTACATAATGCATAACATAGAGAGAAATGTCGAGAAGAACACTTATAGGCCTGTCTGTGACGTCACATAGTCATCTAGATTCCAGTATGAAAACAAATGCTCTCTAAAACCTATCTCTCTTTCTCGTTCTCCTCAAATTATAGGTAAAACTAGACAGGACAGATGAGATTGAGGGGGAAAAGGTCAACATGTGTTGGTTCATCAACAGTATAACAGCACAGTGTTCCAGAACACTGACACCACACGGATGAAGAGTGAAAGAGAGAGAGACAGGTAATCTCTAGCATGTCTAATCATTCTGCCTGTCAGAGCCTAATTTCCCAGTAACCTCTAAAACCTTTCCTCAACTGCATTAACTGCAGCAATTGTGAAACAACCTGCTCTTATTGTGCCTAACAATGCGGTAAATTAGTTCATTAAGCACCTAAATTACCATCTACAGCTTTTCTTTCTATCATTCCTTCATTTAAGTGAGAGGTAAAACTACATAAATTAAGGATATGGATCAGAGTGTGTCTTAGGAAAGTGATACGTAGAAATTCAAGGCTTATGTTTCTGAGGTAACACCCAAAATTTTAAATAAACAAGATGAGTGAGTTATGTGTGACTTGCGTCTCTAGGTGAACACACACCCACACACTCTCACACACTTTCCCCTTTGGCTGCTTTGAGACAAATGACGTTATTTGGCCAACTAGCAAGGTCAATGCACGGTGCTGTTAATATATTTACGGATTCGAATTTCTTTAAGGTCAGAAGCTCACTTTTTACTTTGTGTTTTACATGTGTTTGTATTAGAAATGTTCTCAAAGTTTAGATATGATTACTTCATTTTTAAACAAAATTTTTTGCTTTTTTTATGTGAAAGGGGCATTTTTAATGGTTCTTTTTGAAGAGCTCTTCAGGACTGCATTGGCTTTCACACACATACACACACGGAACGGATGGGCAGCAGTATTTTTCATGTCAGCATGGTTATACAGAGGTGTAGTAAAACATTTCCTCTTGTTTGTTGTTCTTTGAACGTTAAAACAGCGCGATCGTTCACTCACACACACACACATTGTACAAGAGGAAATGTGCGAAGTTTGTTCAGGGTGCCAAGAGTTTCTCAGCCAAAGTACATCACATGCATACATACACATAATTTTTCAATATTTCCTCTGTTTGACCACTGTGGTCGCCACATTGACCGCAGTTTGACATTTTGTCAGAAATATAATAAAAATAATTTGCTTCTATATAATTTTGTGACTTTTTTCAGATTAATTAAAACACAAGAATGTTCACAGAAGGCTAGTTTTTACATCATGTCTTACTGCTTGTGCTAAAGTTATCCCTTAGAGGATTGATTTGACTTTGGCAGACAATATATTTTTAAACACAGTAATTTCTTAATATGCTGGTGATATGTAAAGCTAGATAAAATTTGAAATGTGTTGTCAATGTTAAAGGGATAATTCACCCTAAAATGAAAATTAAGTCATAAATTACTCACCATAGTGTTGTTCTAATGGCGTATGCCCTTCTTTCATGAAAAAAGGAGAAGTTTTAAAAAATGTCCCGCTCGCGCTTGTCCATATAATGGCAGTGAATAGTGACCAGCATCAAGCTTTTTAAAAAAGACGCAAAAGTATCACAGAATGATTGCATGCGTGTCGTATATTCCAAGTGTTCTGGGGGAATACGATATGAAGTTTAATGTATTATTTAACGAAATCCTGACCTTGGCCGTTGGTGACCTGCAGCAGTGCTAAACTGCTCATTGCATCATATAATTAACAACACGAACTATCAATGTAACTCACTAAGACTGCCAGCAGTTTCTTTTCCACACACCATTTTATTATATCCATGTATGTGGTTACTGTAAAACAGTTCGAAGCGATTTCACATATAAAACAGTGAAATCACTTCGAAACTCTCTGTCCTCTGCACTCGAGATGGTGACGTGAGCTCCACTGACAGTCTTCACTCCTATTGGTTGTTGCTCAAAAAAATGTGATGCTCATTTGCATAAAGTTGAAATTTCTGAACTTTTGTCGCGTCTCGTGTCACTTGACGCCTACATTCTGTCGCCAACAGTAACTGTCGCTCATGTCGCCAGATCTCCAAGTAGTTATAACTGCAGACCGGAGATCTCCAAAATGGGGCGTGAACTCCAAAAGTGGGCAGAATCTCCAAAAGGGGGCAGGGTCTCCAAGTGAAAAGACTTTCGCTATTGGCTCTGGCTTCATCCAATTGTTATTGACTTACATTTCAAAATAAATGTCCTTAAATTAAACTCCGTCTTGCCCAGAAAATGTACACAAGTTGTGAGAAATCAAGATTAACAAAAACACAACACGAAATACAATCCATATACCTTCTTCTCTGAGGTGAATATATCCGTTGTGTTCGTTGTGTTAACAAGAAGTTATTGCGTTCTGTCATTCTGACTGTCATCAGACAAGTGGACTTCCAGTTCGGTGATATTTGACTCAGTAAAGAAAGTACTTTTTTGGGATTTCTAAGAGTTGTATTTCATATTGCGTATTTATTAATGTTGATTTCTCACGACTTGTGTGCTTTTTCTGGGTGAGATGGAATAAACTGCGGTGCTAATAGAGTCACATGAACACGAATGTGTGTGAGCGGGACATTTTTTTTTTTTACAAATTCTCTTTTGTGGTCCATAAAAGAAGGAAGGGCATACGGTAATAGAACAACACCAGGGTGAGTAATTTGTGACTTAATTTGGTTACACTTTATTTTAAGGTGATGTCGTTACACGTTGCTACGTGTACTTACTGTAGTAATAATAACTAACCCTGTATCAAACCCTAACTATAACTCCATAGTAAGTATGTGTAGTTAATTAATATTACTCAGTACTTATTTGAGTAATTACAATCTAACTACGTCACCTTAAATGAAAGTGTAACCCTTAATTTTCATTTTAGGGTGAACTATCCCTTTAACATTGACAATACATTTAGTGTTTTTTTTTTTTGTTTTTTTTGTCAAGCATCTTAGTGTTTCTACGGTTACCCTCTCACCTAAATTTAATGGCTATATGCAATGATATATCTGTGCTCTGACTAACCTGTCATCTAATTGCACTTATAAAAGACGACAGAATCAGGGTCTATAGAATCAGTCAGATGATTTGGCTAAAAAAATATTCTGAACTATACTGTCTTGTTTTGTTGATTACACTCATATGGAATTTATGTACACACGTACACACACACAAACTGTAGCCTTATGGTCCAGCCTGCTTGTAAAAGATAGATGATATCTGCTGTTGACCTTTGAGCTAGTCATGGTGAAAGTCAGTTTGGCTTTGCTTGGTGAGAAATTGATTCAGTTATGTGTGTAACCTCAGCTGTTGTAGAACCTGCGTAGTCTAGTATTACAGATGCGCACCATGAATATTCATATCTTTATCTAATGACAGCTTCTGTAAAAAAAAAGTGTTATTGATTTGTCTTACTTTTTCTTCTCCACAATTTTCAACAATTCATTTAGCTTAAACTATTTGACGTACAAAGTTTTTTGTTTGTTTGTGTGTCTGTTTTTGATAAGCTTTATCATATTTTGTAAGATTAAAGTCTAGAACTTATACATTGATAATGTTCGCCATTCAAAAACTACCTGACATTGATGATATCATTGTAATTTTGCATGACTCATTTTAATTTGTCTTTTTATATTCTTTTTTAATAACTTTTATACTGACTGTGTCAGTGTGTTTATTTTCATGCACAGATGACACATAATAAGACGTGTGCTGAGTATAATGACAACTGCAGTTTGTGGCGGCTGTGATAGCATTTCATTTATGCAGAACCAGCCTAAAACCTAAATTTACTGAAAACATTAACACTATTTGCTGCTGCCCTGCAAGTCCAGATATTCCCTTCAGGAAATACAAGTCTAGTTCTATAAAATTCACAAATTATTAGTTTTGAAAACAGATAGAACTGAAACCCACTGGGTCTGTTTATAGCCTTTGGTATTTTTTTTTTTTTAATTGTCAGCACATTTATGATAGGCCAAATCAGTATAAAATAGGCTTTGTTATGTATGTGGTGCTTTTGGCAGTGAAATTTGTTTGCACTCTCTCAGCCTTTCTGCAAAAAAAAAAAAAAAAAAAAAAACATAAAGTAAATTAAATCCAATAAAATGTAGGCTTTAGTCTCTCTCGAATTTGGCCTCAACTCTCTCCCCTGCTGCCCAGTTACACTAATTAAACAAATAGGAATATTCATAAGTACACAAATGGACGGCAGAAACACATCTAAATCAACATTTAAATCAATAAACTGCTTCCAACTGCTTGCTAAATTATTACCATATTTAGTGAGATTTGGTGTACCAGTCGAATGAAATGCCAGCTCTCTAATGGCACAATTTCAGTAATGATTTGAAATCCATGCAAAATCAACCAGTAATTTTTTTGCCTTCCGGAACAGATGTAGTGCTGAATGCAAATTTTATGTGCTATATATTTTTGGTCCTGATGAAATTTTGAGATGATTTTTGCCTTATGCTGTGCGTCTGAGATTTAACAAAAAACTTTTGCTAGCAGAGACACGTCACAAGCTAATTAGTGTGTGTGGTTCTGGTAAACCCTACGTTATAGGGACCAAATGTCCTTACAAATAAAGTAATACCAGACATTTTTGACCTTGGGGATATTTTTATTTTTGGTCCATAAGAGGAAAACTGCTTATAAATCATACTAAGTGATGTTTCTTGAAAATGTAATAATGCAGAAAGTTTTCTGTGATGTGTATTTTTAAGGGGGTTAGGGTTAGAGGATAGAAAATGTCATTAGCTCAGTATAGAAACTATTACACCTATGGAATGTCCTCATGATGATAGGTGTACCAATGTGTGTGCGTTTATACCTACTTACTTTTGGGGGCAAATTTGTAGCAGAAGTGAGCTAAATCTGACAAAAACTCTGAAAACCTCTTTTTGGGGACATCCCATTGGTAAAAAAGGCATACCAAATAAAGTAAGTATTTTTTTTTATTGTAAAAATTAAAGTTTTCCGTTAGGGTGTGGGTTACCCAGACAGCAACATAGTGTCGGCCCAGATCCGGCCCACATCTGGTACACATGGAATCCACATATACCAGATGTGGCCCGGATCTGGGCCGACACTATTTGCTGTCTGGGTAGATTATAGTGTTTATAACTAGCTGTGCATAAAGCACAATAGAAGTCTATGCAATGTCCCCATTTAAATAGCTAAGTAAATGTGTGTATGTGTGGCTGTATGTTTGCAATCATTGATCCTGTACTTTCTTCAGTCCTGCTCCTGGAATTCAGTTCAGCTTAATTTAATTTAGCTCACAGTGCATTCACACGGGACATCAGCGTTGACGCTTGACGGAGGGCATGTCTGAAGCTTGGTGCTGATGCGACTGTCATGACAACAGCCAATCACATTGATCTTCCTCTATTTTCCAGTGTTACATGAACGGAATTGGCTAGCGTCTGTGCTAGGGTATTTGCATAAGCAATCTGATTTGTTGACGCCTGCGTTGTTGCTTAAAGTAGAAATTTTTTCAACTTCTTCCACAAGCAACGCCAGTGACGCAACACAACGGAACCCACAATTCAGTTCAGCAACGCATGACGTCACCCATTCAGTGTAGTAAATGAGAAGCGTTAACGCCGATTCCCCGTGTGAATGCACAGTCAGCCTTGGACGCAATGACCAAAATAAGGTAAAACTCAAACAGGTAGGTTTATTTGCAGATATGGCAGGAACACAATGCATAAACAGATAAGTGATTATACTTGAGGTTGTTAGTAGATGAGATGGACTTGTATTGTTAACTTTGAGACTTTGTCTTGCAGAACAGTTGGAGCACACACACACACACACACAAGGGAACAACTCTGAGACGAGGGATGATTGGAAGATGACATGATGACTGGAGATCGACTTGAATGAGGTAACAGCAGTAGCTAGTAAAGTAGTCAGGAACATTAGGAGGTAGTCTGTAGCATCAGATGAGGTACCGAGGGAGTGTGTTTAATCTGTATAGTGTTGGTGATGAGGGCTAGATGAGTTCCAGGTGTGCGTGGTTAGGTGCCAGGGAGGATGATGGGAAATGCAGTCTGTGACAGGTAGTATAGTACAGTAAATACATTTTATCATTCAGCTCATAAATGCAGCTAAACAACTAGTATTTTCTGCCAAAGCTTTATTGCTGCTGACAATTAAGACTTAATACTGTACAAAATCCATTTCTGAGCATCTATGCCAGCAATTAAGATATAGTGGTGGTGTTCATCTGTGCTTATTCCATAAAAGTGATCATTCCAGCATGAATATAAAACCGCATTTGACCAATAGATGATTTATGTATAGGTACACTGTCATTCAAAAGTTTGGTGTTAGTATGTAAGAATTTTATTTAGTCAGCAGTAATGTATTCAATTGGTCAAAAGTCACAGTAAAGACTTTTACTTTGTTACAAAAATATACAAAACAATAATAATGATATCAAATAAATGGCATTCTTTTGAACATTCTATACATCAAAAAATCGTGAAAAAAAATGTTTTTACAGTTTCTACAAAAATATTTAGCAGCACAACTGTTTTCAGCATTGTTATTAGAAAGAAATGTTTCTTGAGCACTAAATCAGCATATTAGAATGATTTCTGAAGGATCATGTGACACTGAAGACTGGAGTAATGATGCTGAAAATTAATTTTTGCCATCACAGGATTAAATTACATTTTAAAATATATTAAAACAGAATGAGTTATTTTAAATTGAAATAATATTTCATAATATGAATGTTTTTAGTGTATTTTTTAAAAAATTAAATAAATGCAGCTTTGGTGAGCACTCTGAGCTGCCTCACTTAGTATACAGTTTTCATCCCCCCTACCAGATCTGAACGGAGCGCTCTCTCATTGGACCTGATAAAACAAACTAATTTCTGTACAGGAAATGTCTGATACACACTGTATCGACAGTACTTTTATCTGCCAGATTTCTATCTTGTCATTGATGTTGGGTTAATGTAAATGTGTTTCACAAACCTTCCAAACAATCACCATAAGGCTGCTGTTCACCTAAAAATGAAAATTCAGTCATTAGAATATTTACTCACCCTAGTGTTGTTCTAATGTGTAACACCTTTCTTTTTTCGGACCACAAAAAAACATATTTAAAAATACATAAAAGCTCAAGCTCGCCGATAAATGGCAGTGAACAGCAACCAACTTCAGACTTTAAAAAAGACGCTAAACTATCATCAACATACTCCCATGACTTGTGATGTATATTTCAAGGGTTCTGGAGGCATGGAAATAAAAAACAAACTGAAATGTAATTTATTATATAGCGAAATCCTGACCTTAGCATTCATGAGAGTATGAGAGCAGGGACGGGCCACAAATCCATGAGAACAGTTTGTAAAACTATGGGAACAGGGATTGGAAATTTGTGGGTACGGTTTATTATTCCATGGGCAAGATTTGATAAATCGAGGGAACAATTTAGGAATCTGTTAGTATGGTTTATAAACTGAGGGGATGAATTGCAAAACTGTGGCTACGGATTTGCGGGTCTTGATTTTTATTCTATTTTTTCTGACTTCCCGGGCTCCATAATGTTGAGATTTTCGCTAAATAATCAATACAATTTTGGTTTGTTTTGGATAAACTATTCCTTTAAGATCTCTCTCTTTATGAAGGATTATATAGTGTTTACACAAATCACAAAGTTGCCAAAGTATTATGCAAAATGTTCAAAATGACATTAGAAACCCATCAGTGCCATCACTCCAGCTTCCCTCTGACTCAACTGGTCGAAAGCAATCCGATTCTTATTGACCCCATGCCAGCTCAACATCACTGTGTGGCCTGACGAGACCGCCGAGAGCATAATGGCTGAACCAGAGACTAATTAAGCTTCATCTAAAGCTTAACCTTCCTGAATGCTTCTGAAGGGGAAAAAAACACAATTATAGAGAAAAAAGGAAAAAGCATTTGGACCAGGTAGGAAAAAAAAACACAGTACTGTGTTTCCAACTGATGTTTTGTGGGAAAATCAAAAAAGTAATTGCACAAACAGATTAGACACTAGACTCAATCAAACCATCTGTTTGTATTTGTATGTGTGAATAAACATCTTGAAAGGAAATAGCATGAATCAATTCTTTGTTTCATTTGGAACTCAATATGAGATGAAGAAAACACATTTTGCTTGTTATTCGTGTTTTTTGAGCATTGAGCAGAGTTTAATCACAGTTCACTGTTCTGCCTTGCCACCAAAAAAATCCATCCATCCATCCATCCCACATTTATTTTAAGTCAAAACTGGTCGCTTAGTTTCCAAAAGACAACAATATTTAGCTATATTGGCCAATCCTAATAAAGAGGTCTTTTATTAAAGTTTATCTTAACCGTCCTATTATCTTTGGGGTCAATTTGACCCCATTCAATGTTTAACGTCTGTAAAAACACGATTGACAACATTTTTTTTTTTTGCTTCAGATTGAATGACTTTTCCTAATTTAATGGGGACAACTCTGTAAACATAAAATTAACATGATGATATTTTTCCAATGTCCTGTACACATTTTGTAGCATCGGTGTTCTTTGGGGTCAATTTGACCCCAGGCTCTTTTAGCTGTATAAAATATAAGAAATATCAAAATTTTTCACACATTTGTTTTGGTTGTTTTATTGAGGTCACTATAACATGCTATAATTTTATACAGTGGGGAGAACAAGTATTTGATACACTGCCGATTTTTTACAAAGCATGTAGAGGTCTGTAATTTTTATCATAGGTACTTTTCAACTGTGAGTGACGGAATCTAAAACAAAAATCCAGAAAATCACATTGTATGATTTTTAAGTAATTAATTTGCATTTTATTGCATGACATAAGTATTTGATACATCAGAAAAGCAGAACTTAATATTTGGTACAGAAACCTTTGTTTGCAATTACAGAGATCATACGTTTCCTGTAGTTCTTGACCAGGTTTGCACACACTGCAGCAGAGATTTTGGCCCACTCCTCCATACAGACCTTCTCCAGATCCTTCAGGTTTCGGGGCTGTCGCTGGGCAATACGGACTTTCAGCTCCCTCCAAAGATTTTCTATTGGGTTCAGGTCTGGAGACTGGCTAGGCCACTCCAGGACCTTGAGATGCTTCTTACGGAGCCACTCCTTAGTTGCCCTGGCTGTGTGTTTCGGGTCGTTGTCATGCTGGAAGACCCAGCCACGACCCATCTTCAATGCTCTTACTGAGGGAAGGAGGTTGTTGGCCAAGATCTCGCGATACATGGCCCCATCCATCCTCCCCTCAATACGGTGCAGTCGTCCTGTCCCCATTGCAGAAAAGCATCCCCAAAGAATGATGTTTCCACATCCATGCTTCACGGTTGGGATGGTGTTCTTGGGGTTGTACTCATCCTTCTTCTTCCTCCAAACACGGCGAGTGGAGTTTAGACCAAAAAGCTCTATTTTTGTCTCATCAGACCACATGACCTTCTCCCATTCCTCCTCTGGATCATCCAGATGGTCATTGGCAAACTTCAGACGGGCCTGGACATGCGCTGGCTTGAGCAGGGGGACCTTACGTGCGCTGCAGGATTTTAAGCCATGACGGCGTAGTGTGTTACTAATGGTTTTCTTTGAGACTGTGGTCCCAGCTCTCTTCAGGTCATTGACCAGGTCCTGCCGTCTAGTTCTGGGCTGATCCCTCACCTTCCTCATGATCATTGATGCCTCACTGATCAGTGAGATCTTGAACGAGGGATATTGACCGTCATCTTGAACTTCTTCCATTTTCTAATAATTGCGCCAACAGTTGTTGCCTTCTCACCAAGCTGCTTGCCTATTGTCCTGTAGCCCATCCCAGCCTTGTGCAGGTCTACAATTTTATCCCTGATGTCCTTACACAGTTCTCTGGTCTTGGCCATTGTGGAGAGGTTGGAGTCTGTTTGATTGAGTGTGTGGACAGGTGTCTTTTATACAGGTAACGAGTTCAAACAGGTGCAGTTAATACAGGTAATGAGTGGAGAACAGGAGGGCTTCTTAAAGAAAAACTAACAGGTCTGTGAGAGCCGGAATTCTTACTGGTTGGTAGGTGATCAAATACTTATGTCATGCAATAAAATGCAAATTAATTATTTAAAAATCATACAATGTGATTTTCTGGATTTTTGTTTTAGATTCCGTCTCTCACAGTTGAAGAGTACCTATGATAAATATTACAGACTTCTACATGCTTTGTAAGTGGGCAAACCTGCAAAATCTGCAGTGTATCAAATACTTGTTCTCCCCACTGTATATTCAGTATCATATTCAAACAACTTCCCTCTGTTTTAGGGCTCTAACCTAACCATACCTGTAGTATTGCGAGAACCATTAGTAGTTCACGTTATTATGCTCCCGCTCCCCACTTGAACGACAGGGTAGACATAGTGCTGCTAATGTCATCAAAATGGTTCCAGGGCCCACCAGATATGCTGTCAGACATAAATGACCTGAGACATAAACCTTTGTAAAAAAAATCATATTCTGGAGGTTTAAATTGCTGGGGTCAAATTGACCCCAGTGGGTAAAAAATGTTACCAGATTTGAGGGTAACAGGAGGGTTAAGACTTTGTTAAGCCGACAAAGAACATCTGTGCCTGAGCATAACTAACATTTCAAGTGATATTCATTTAGACATTGGCTGCATAGTAGACAAAATATCAGCAGACATATAGTTTAGTGGTGGTTTCCGAGTAGGCAGACATACAGTAACCACAGAAACTCAAGAACACAAATCCTCCTGATGTCAGAGCCGCTGTGTTTAGGACGGCACTTTACAGGATCAATGGGAAGGTTACACTAACACCTTCATGCCAAAGTCATTATAAAGAAACTATGGGTGCCGTTTAACATTTTGGCTAAGCACATGCTGGTGTGAATTTGATATAAATCCAATATAATCAACTTTAGATATCAACACTGAAGTGTGCATATGTGTCTGTGTGTGGGGGGATCTGTTGTGATTTATACCCCTTTATGTCAATCTATACCAGTATGTTGTTATTTTAGGAATCTGCACATATCTTTTAAATACAACAACAGTAATTCTGGACTGTCAAGCACTAAAAAAGACAAAATACACTGTAAAATCAAAGTCCATGACTTGGGCTCTATATATTCCAGGTCTTCTGGAGCCATACAACAGCTTTGGGTGAAGAACAGACCAACATTTAAGTCGGTACATATTTCACAGATAGTCATTTTAGTCTTTTTAGCTAAACATTTCTCGTTGAATCATGAAAATTCCTCCTTTTTTTGTTTTGTTTTGTTATTCTCCAATGTTTTATAGCGATTGTAACATCTAATTCAGACTGCAGAGCCAGCAGCAGAATAAAGAACAAGGTCATCAGAGCTGGAGGTTGAACCGCCATGAGCAAAGATCCAGCGCGCTTAACTTAAAGCTCGCAAAGAGAAACAGAAAATTGTCTTGAGGCACTCTCTCCTTTTCTTTCTCCTGATTACACACACACTAGCTGTACTGTATGGAGAAACTGCTGAGGTGTACTGCTAAGTATGTGAGGGTACCGTTACAGAGCGTCTGGCGCTTTGACATGCAGTGGGAGAACAGCATATTTACTTTTAAATTGAGTTCAAAGGGATCAAGACAGAACCACCAGGGCTTTATCCTGAGGCTGGAAGGAATTGCTTTGATGGGTTTGAGGGAATGATGATATGCTCTTAAATTTATGTGCGGGCGTGTGTGTGGTGGCAAACACACCAGTTAAGGCAGGTTGATGTATATCCGGTGTGCATGTGTGATGTCATCAAATGTGATGCGTGTTTGATAACATGCTTGACTGAATGATAGTCATTGATTTATTTTTCATGGAAGCTTTCCAGAGAAACAGGTTTCTTCATAGACTCATTAGGAAAGGATGAGGAGTGACCCATTGCATTTTTATTTTAATCCATGGGAGTGCCACAGCAGTCATTTCTCATTTGCCACAGTGGGTGGAAACATGTTTCACAGCTAAGACGTTTGGAGCATGTTTTATTACCCTCAGAACAGCTCTGGGTTTTAAAAGACTCTTGTTGGAACAATAGCAGTGGTCAGAGAAGGAACAATGCTCATTAATCAGCACACACACTAGCTGTACTTAAATTTATTTACATCTATATGACAGCTATGTTAACATATCAGGGATTATAACTTCAAGCAGATGTAATTATATAATATGTGTAATGTGTAATACATTTGGTGTCCTTTAATATTATTTTTATTGATAAATATGCATGCATATTTGTTTAGGCACTGTGGTAATCAACATTATGCCAAAAGTGTTGTTGATCAAAAACCAAACAAATGGATTATTTAAAAAAACAACACCAACAATAATATTAACTCTCAATACAGAAATACTGCTGTTCAAACGTTCAGTTAATCTAATATGTATTCATAGTCTGTTGTGCATGAGGAATTGTTTATGCTTTTGCAACATGTATTGTTGTCATGCCGTAAAAATTGGAACTTAATCTGAGACTGTATTAATTTATCTCAGTAGCTAGGTAATTGTCTTAATTATCATAACTAGGAAAAAGATGAATAGTGTTAGCAGGTAAGTATGAACATGCCGTTGAGCAAGAGAAATTAAGTCTTCCTGATGCTGCTAATTGTTGGATTAATAGCAGCTTAATTGTCAATCAAAAAATTAATCAAAACATTCTCCATGCTTAAGGCTATGCATAGAATAATATACAAGCTTACTATAGTATTGTCACCGCCGGTTGCAATGACGACGGAGAAAGGATCTAATTGCAGCAGTGATATAGTTTAATAAACAATAGACTCAACATGACACAAACTGGATAACCGCACTAAACGTGATGTCAACGGACAAAGAACTGAAATGAACACACAGGTTAAATACACTGAAACAAACCAATTAACTACACCGTAAACCCTAAAGCTCAAAATAATTAATTGGTAGAGCCAACTCAAATTATACAAAGTAGTTCAATCAAATTAACTTTTATGAGTATTTAGAACTTTCTTTTTCTTTTGAGCTCACAAAGACACATTTTAAATAATCTGAATTGTTTCATTGTTTTGAGTTTTATGAGTTTCTTTTAATTTAGACAAACTTAAATTAAATTGAAACTGGGCTGGGATTTCTATTTCTCAGCATGCTTTGCCATGACACTCAAAAGGGAGATTTAATGCTAAAATTAAGTGTTATAATTTTTTTTTTTTTTTTTGTGCAAGATTAATGTTAAGGTGGAGATTTAGTAGTGTTTAATGTTTTGCTATTTTAGTTTAGAAGAGTTCGTTATGTTGGATTTTTGTTGGGGGTGGGGGGGGGTATGTTAAATGTTCTATATTGCTGTACTCATTCAGCAAGTGCTATGCTATGCTATGCTAATGCTATCAAATCATTGTGTTACCAATTAGCAAGGTAGCATTTACTGAATTAGCCAGCTAGAGCTAGCCAAGTTTCCACTGCTAAATATTTAAATGTATGAATTAGCTTACTCAAATATTTGAAATTAAGAGCAATTAAAATGTATGACTACAAAATAAAAATCTGCAAGTTCTGCTTACTCAAACTTTAAATTTCTTAACTTAAAAAGTTTGATGTAACCGAATGCCTCAATTTTTTTGAGTTTTGCTGACTTATTCGGGTTTACAGTGCAAGGGTACTTTTACACAACATCAATGTACTAAAAACGGAAACGTTTTTCTCATACAGACAACAATGTTCTCAAAATGATCACCATTCACACTGATCCGCAAAAACGATTAAAAGCACTGTATTATGCTGCCAGAAACACTACACGCTAATGCGCTTATAGATTGAACATGTAATATGTATGCGCATGATGTCACCGTTTTCACAAATTCTTGTTTTGTTGTTTACACAGAGACGATAACGGTATCGTTTTCAATGAAAAATAAAAAGATTTCCGTTTTTAGTTGAAAACGGTGTTGTGTAAACGCCCCCTAAATGAACATCAGGTGCAAAGCTAAGTCAAACTCAAGCAAGTACAAACACAAAAACGAGACATAACTCTGACAAGTATACTGTATACTGCATACTATCTTCTTTAGTAAGTGAAACAATAGGCATTATTCTACTATTGTAAGCATGCTACATTACATTATCACGTGACCTGACTAAGTCTGTGACATGATCTCATTACATTGCATGTTTAATTCAGCAAACTGAGTCCATTTAGCATATTAGAATATATTATATATTGTTCTGCATTTTTATTACAATTTTATGTAAAAATATTGCATCTTTTGCCAGTCAAGAAAGAGACGTTAATGGATAGATTTTGGAAAGGATTTTTTTTGTTTTACATTTCTGAAGACATTTTGAAGTGTAGCATGCTATAGCTGTTTCATTCATTGTGTGACAGATCACAATGTAATGTCCCTTATGTGGCTCCACGTATAATAACTGCCCTGCCTTTGCAATTTACTTGGCTGACATATTCTTCCCAATTTAAAAAACAGATTGTGAAATAATCAAAATTGTAATTGACCTCCACTAATGGTTTACAGCAGTTGCATTGAAAATGACTGGGAATGTTAATAATTTAATCAATTAAGCTTATCGACCGTCAATGAATCAATTTCAACACAAATGCGTTCAGTAATTATCTTGGCAGTGGTCCAAAATACTGTCTGTACGGCCATCTGAAGACAGAGCACGCACTGGAACTCACACTGCGTGTCACATCAACTACATATGCCTGCACTTTTGGCTTGTAAAAATATAGCAATATACAGTAATAATATAATATAGTAAAAATAAGGCAGATTAGAATATTTTATGAATTATCTATAAAAAAGCTCTTGTATCGTTTTTTTAAAATTTGGTTTAAAGTCAGTTTAGCGTTTTAAAATGTTGCTGTATATCAAGTTTATTTTTTATTTAGCCATTTCAATAATACAGTTCATAGGAATTTGTCTTGGTATGCTCACATATACCACATAATTAACAACAATGCACTGACACAGCACACATATACACAGACATGAACAACACATATTGCACATTAGGTGTGTCAACGGGTTATGGACCAGTCCATAAGGTGCTTAGTGCAAGCGACACAGCCAGAAATCATAATGCAAATGGCGAATAAGAATGTCCCTAATACAGTAAGGGGGAGGGGGGCAGTCCACAAGTTCATAATCTAAATCAAACATTCAAGCATTAAGCCATGTTTAAATATCGTATAGCTTGGAGGTAGGTGCTATCTCTGAAGCATGATGTTCTGCTGGTAATGCTTCTGTACCTCTTCCCTGATGTGCTGGGTGGTAGGGGTCAGTGGTGATGTTTCTCGCCTTCCTAATATTTCTGGTGTCGTACTGTGAGGCTATGGTAGGCAGACTGCAGCCAATGATCTTGGAGGCTCTGCGCACTACTTTCTCTAGCTGTTGCTTATCCTGACTAGTTGCGTTCCCGTACCAGGACAGGATAGAGAAGGTCAGCACGCTTTCTATGACGGCTCGGACTTAAGGGTGTACACACAACTACACACTCACTTACACATACAATCAGAGGCTCTAAATTGCAGGGTTCACAGCTGCACATATTGCCTTGATGCAATGATTTCTCACCCAAATCCCAAAGGATGGCCAAGTTACCCACAATGCACCAGGCATAATATGTAATATGTACCCTGCGGTGGCGGTTTAACATTTTTAATGGCCACCATTACTCAACCAACAATTGTGAAAGTAATCCCTTCTAACCCATAAGGACAATGACTACAAGACCTAAAATAGCCACATTCCACAGTTCCATTTCTTTTTATCCCTTTATTTATCTGTCTTATTTGCCAGCATAATGCAGTGAATATTGCTTTATGAAATGTTTTATCGTACATGACACAGTGCTGGTTTGTCTCAAAGGAAACACTTAATTAAAAAAAGAAGACAAGGCCGTTCAACGGTTTTTCTGACTGCATCACATACATACACACACGCACTTATAAACACATTGGCATCAGATAATTTGGCTCAAAAGCTTCTCTAATTATCTCACTATCCACGTCTTCATTCATTTATTCATTTTCCTCGTCACCATTTCTGCATCTTAGAGATTTTTTATGCTTGTGAGGTTCTGGCATTCTCTTGTAAATGGCTCACCCAGTCAAGGGATAAAAGTTAATGACCAAAACATCTTATTTCCAGAGCCCTTGGTAAGGGTGGCATGCCTTTAAAAGGCAGCTCGGCAAGAGAGTCACACATCCAAAACGAGAGAGTCACACATGCAGGGCTTATGAAATGGAGGGATAATGAGCCCCACCATTACTGTAAAACTGAGAATGGTTGCTCCTCGTAAAAACAGACAGAGCGCGCGAATGAGTGGGGACTTAATGAAAAAGAGTGGGAGTGTGGGAGGGCAGAGGGCGGCTGGGGAAGATTAGTGCCCATTATTTACTCGTCGTGTCGTCTTGATGGTGAAGTCTGTTTTCCGAGGTTTCTGAGTTACATTAGTGATGGGAGTTTTGTTTTCTTGGGCAGTCAGGCCCTGTTTGATGGAGTCAGTGCACTCTGTATGTTTATTACCACAATTTTGCTGTGTGAGATCAATTCAGGTATTGTAAAAGAAATGTTGGGTTGTAGTCCTGCATGTGTGAATGCTTATTAGATGGCTGTCTAATGAAAAATCAATAGGAAAACAGCAATTGAGGATGTTGGTGTCTATGTGTATTACATTCATTGAAAAATGTTTATATACGCTTGTCTATATGATAAGCAACTAACAATTTGTTAATTTCTCATTCCGTTTATGTTATGATTGTAATTACTTTGAGTTCGCTCTGAAGAATGAGCATAAATTCCCTCTTTCATCAGCCCTGACACACTCCAGTCTTTTTCACATTAATGCAAGGGCTTTCTCGCGTTTTTTATGGTACCATTTCAATTTTGCATATCAATGAGAATGTCAGAATGTGACACAATTGATGATAAAACACAGAAACAGTCAATCATGACCAAAGTCTGCGTGAAGATGTATACTGTACTGTCTGACATAAAAGATTGTTGATGTCTGCATTGGCTTTTACCCAAGATCTCACTGCGGTCATATAACATAATCTGACAAGTAACAATCATAGAGGATAGAACAAAAATTGCATAGAGAGCAAATAAACCCTGATAAAACCATATAGCCTAGATTTGATCCATGGATGTTCGATACAGTTTTTTTTCTTGTTCAAAGGCAACACGGTCTCACACCCAACTCGTCACATATTGACGCTTGGTCAGTTCCCTTCGGCGTCACTTTTTAACGCACAGGGTACCCCTTTAGCGTCATTTTCTGACGCGCAAGGAACTCCATTGATTTCAGTTGTTTGCCCAATGCGTCAGATCAAGACGCATTTAATTTTTTGCATTTGTAAAAGTAGACATGATTTTATAAATATTTATATGCTACTTTTATATTTTGGAGCAACTAACCCCACTCCTACCCTAAATCTACCCACTTCTCAATAATATAAAACACGTAACAGGCAAATACAAGTACAGTCACGGGTATTTATTGCAAAAACTGACCAAAAACAGTATAAAAGTATAACTCATGTTGCATTCCAAGTCTTCTGAAGTCATACGATATCTTTATGTGAAGAACAGAGTTGATCTTAATGTTTTAATCGCTGAAATGATGATCCCGTCGCTCCGTGAACGCACACACTCCACTCAGTCATATCTCATTCAAATGATACACCCGACTCTTTAGCATGACGCGATCAGTCACGAGACATACGACAGCCAATGCAATTTCACTATCAATGCTGACGTTTCTTTGTGCAGCAATTTTTGAAATGTGTTCATGATCTTCGGCGGATGGACTCGACGCTGCTGATCGCTTTTGGGGATTTTCTTCACACAAATCAATCATTTGGCCTCAGAACACTTGGAATATTTGTACTTTTTGAATAAACTGTGCCTGCAGTCGTATCTGCCTGTTATATCCTGTTTTTTATAATACACAAATGGGTAGGTTTAGGGATGGGGTTGGGTTACGTGTTCAAAACGTGTCTGAATACCGTAAATAAAAAAAAGAAAATAAATGTAAATAAAATTATGCTGGCTGATTAAATTGAGAATCACACTCCATGTCATAATGGCAAAATCATAACCCAATATATAATTTCATCATGACGATAACCATGCCCAACGTGTCTGTATATGACGCCAAAGGTTTCTCATTGAAATCAATGGAGTACCCTGCGCAGCGAAAAATGACGCTAAAGGGGTACCCTGTGCATTAAAAAGTGACGCCGAAGGGAACTGACCAAGTGTCAATATGTGACGAGTTGGGTGTGAGACCATGTTGTCAAAGGATGGATGGATGGATGGATGGGTACACAGACGGTTAGACAGGCGAATGGACAGTCTGCATAGTCAGATATATAGACGATGGATGGATGGATGGATGGATGGATGGATGGATGGATGGATGGATGGATGGATGGATGGATGGATGGATGGCTGGCTGACTGCAGCAGATAGTGTTTCTCCGCTGTAGGGGATACTTCCTTTCTGATGCTATCATTATGTGTGATGTGTGTCCTGTTGTGCTGAGGGCTAAAGGTGCAATGAGGCTGTGGAGTGGATGTGGGTAATTGTTCATTACTGGACTCTAGCTCAGCTACTGGCCTTCACAAACAGTTTTTTAGGTGTCTGGAGTCTGCTGATATGTAGCACAGGAAAGAAAAAAACACTGGCTACTACAAACAGCCGTATCGCTAACAACCTGCACACACCGGAAGGTCTGACCTGCAGGTCTCACCATAAACGACATCCTTCACATCCTCCTCCTTTAAGCAAAATATATCATTAGTGGTGTTTGCAAAGGCAAACATCACTATTACTATTGCTCATACTTGGGGTTAGGGGGCTTTCAGGCTCATTTAGGAGAAGTGTACTATTATTTTTCTAGACATTCACACGATTTTCTCGTGATGGACGATTGAACGAAATCTCATAGACTTGCATTAATGGATTGGGCCATACAGTATCTGTCTAAATGACCAAATAATCTTGTGTCTGGGCACTTTTGACTTAGGTTAGCAAGCAGCCATCAAGCAAACATCCAGAACAACTAATGCTAAAAATCTAATGCTAGCAACTGCATAGCAACACCTTGATTTGGTTTACTTTTTAAAAAATCATGATTTATTTTCTTTATTACAGCAAAGTCATCAACAGACATCTGTGCTCACTTTGGACAGTTGTGTAAAGTACACATCTGTCAGCAACAGGTAATTTGGCTCTGACATTTAGATGTGCTATCTCTCAAAGGCTGACATTAATCCAAATCTGTTCATTATGAAGAGAATTTTGCCTCTTAACGCAATTCAATCTCAGCATGATCACCAGCAGCAAAGCTCTTATGAGAAATCCAGAATGCGAGTAGCTGTAAAGTTGCAAACGAAGACAAATGTTGTTTGTTTACTTTTGGCTTTTATTCAAGCCAGCTGTTGTTTGTTGTCAGTTGTGTTGCTTGCCCAAACTAAATACTAGTTTATTGTGATCTGAGTGCAGTGCTACAACCGCAGAACACATGGCTCTTGAGGATAATCTATATAATATTGGGTTCTAATCTATACTATATATATATACACCGATCAGGCATAACATTATGACCACCTTCCTAATATTGTGTTGGTCCCCCTTTTGCTGCCAAAACAGCCCTGACCCGTCGAGGCATGGACTCCACTAGACCCCTGAAGGTATGCTGTGGTATCTGGCACCAAGATGTTAGCAGCAGATCCTTTAAGTCCTGTAAGTTGCAAGGTGGGGCCTCCATGGATCGGACTTGTTTGTTCAGCACATCACACAGATGCTTGATTGGATTAAGATCTGGGGAATTTGGAGGCCAAGTCAACACCTCAAACTTCTTGTTGTGCTCCTCAAACCATTCCTGAACCATTTTTGTTTCCATGAAAAGGGTGTACATGGTCTGCAACAATGCTTGGGTAGGTGAGGTGGTACGTGTCAAAGTAACATCCACATGGATGGCAGGACCCAAGGTTTCCAAACAGAACATTGCCCAAAGCATCACACTGCCTCCGCCGGCTTGCCTTCTTCCCATAGTGCATCCTGGTGCCATGTGTTCCCCAGGTAAACGACGCACACGCACCCGGCCATCCATGTGATGTAAAGGACAACGTGATTCATCAGACCAGGCTACCTTCTTCCATTGCTCTGTGGTCCAGTTCTGATGCTCACGTGCCCACTGTTGGCACTTTCGGTGGTGGACAGGGGTCAGCATGGGCACCCTGACTGTTCTGTGGCTATGCAGCCCCATATGCAACAAACTGTGATGCACTGTGTATTCTGACACCTTTCTATCAGAACCAGCATTAACTTCTTGAGCAATTTGAGCTACAGTACCTTGTCTGTTTGATCGGACCACACAGGCCACCCTTCGCTCACCACGTGCATCAATGAGCCATGGCCGCCCATGACCCTGTCGCCGGTTTACCACTGTTCCTTCCTTGGACCACTTGGAACACCCCACAAGAGCTGCAGTTTTGAAGATGCTCTGACCCAGTCGTCTAGCCATCACAATTTGGCCCTTGTCAACACGCACACACGCACGCACGCACACTAACAAGTCATAAAAGTTTGGGGCAGTAAAAAATTAATAGTTTTATTCAGCAAGAATGCATTAAATTAATCAAAGGTGACTGTAATGACATTTATGAGACATTTGACATTTTTATTCATCAAATGGCCCTAAAAAATATCACGGTTTCTGCAAAAATATTGGGTAGAGCAACAGTGTTTCTGTTTACACTATTGATAATAATAAGAATAATATTAAAATTACATATTAGAATGATTTCAGGAGGATCATGTGACTGTGAAGCAGTGGCTGCTAATTACAGTTTATATGGCTGCTTCACAGCTTACATACATACACATTATATATTTATTTATATATATATATATATAATTATGTTTATATATATATATATATATATATATACATACACAAATTTTTTTTGTAATAAGCAAGTTATTATATCAAGAAAACTGTCTGCTTAAAATATGAATGGACATACAAAAAGGACATTGTACTGTATTTTTGGCAGCCTCAGAATGAAGTGTTTGACGTAATGTTTCATTCTTGGTTTGTTGGACACCAGTAGAATGCAAAATAGAGAAATAAATACAATATAATTTGCCCAAAATTGAGAAATAGGGTTTCTCAGGACAGCAAAAACGTGCTGGCATAAGCTTGCGGTTTACTTTGCAAGCGCCGCTCTATTCTCTGTCCTGTTATCACTGCAATCAACAGCTCTAACTCAGCCAAAGCCAGACTGAGCCCCTCCAATAACCCTGCTCTTCATTTTCATTTAGAAATATGATAATGCTCTAATAGTGCCATCTGTTTCATATTGCTGAGCTTCTGGTACAGACAATTTAAGTTCTGATGAAGAGTACAAGAGAATAGAAGCAGACTGAAGCTTTTAACTAGATGTTAAAAGTTGCATTTGACATCATATTATACACATTTTTTAACTTACAAAATATTACATAACATATTTATTTATTGAAAAAAGACAGGTAATATTTGTGTTTGATGGTAAAAAAATTGTGATGGAAGTTATAATGCATAATTTTGTTAATGTTAGATTAAATTGAGCTCTTCATCTGCCTGCTTTTCTGCTGTTAAATCTCTGTTACTCTTTGTATAATTTTTTTCAACTCTCATGATCACGAACCTCCACTGGATGAAAAAGAAAATAAAATTTTTTATACATTTTTCCTTTGAATCCTTTGAAACACAATTGTGCAATTATCTTTATTGTGTTTAATTGTGTTGACCAATATTTTTGTCAGGATATAAACCCATTTTATGAGTAGGGTAGAATACCAGGACCACACATGTTTTTGGAGAGGGAAAAACAGCAGAAGTTCATCTGAGGTTGGTAAAGTTGGTAAAGTAATAACATTCCTAACGCCTGTTGTGACTATGACGCTAGTGACTCTGTACCATTCCACAGTCCTTCTGAATGCTAGCTGGTTTAACATGTGAATATGCAAACAAATCATCCAGTAATGTGTATAGCAGAGAAACAGGCTCTTATTTTTCAAAGCTGACACATGTTTCTGTGCTCACCTCCGAAAACTGTTATTTATTTAGTCACCAAATACGTGCATCAATCAAGTGGATCCCACACAAGACTTCAGTGTCCTGGATCTCAATGCTGAATAGACAAACACAAATAAACAGAACCATCTTCCAGAACGCCCAAGTAGATGCCAAAGTTAAAAATGAAACACTTTCTTCTCTTTATATATAATGTTCGTTTGTTTGTTTATATTTTAAAGGGGTTCAATGGGGAAAAAATAAAAGTTTATGATGACAAGAGATTGAACAAATTATAGAGTAACAGAAAAAAAAAAGAGAGATTGCAAGTTCACTTTAATATAAAATTAACAGTATTAACACTTTCAGTCTTTCCAATCTCTAATTTATTAAATCAAAGTTTATACACTCTAAAAAGTTCTGGGTTGTTTCAACCCATGTTTGGGTCAAATATGGACAAACCCAACTATTGGGTTTAAAATTTTCGTAACACTTTATTTTAGGGTTCAATTCTCGCTATTAACTAGTTGCCTTTTTAGCATGCATATTACTAGGATATTGGCTGTTTATTAGTACTTATAAAGCATATATTAATGCCTTATTCTGCATAACATTATTCTACATCCCTTAATCCTATTCAACACCTAAACCAAAATGCTAAAAAAAACTACCTTACTAACTATTAATAAGCAGTACATTTTATTTAAGTTTATTTAGGCAAAAGTTGTAGTTAATAGTGAATAGTGTTACCAAAATTTTATTTAAAAAATTTAAACCAACGGTTGGGTTTGTCCATATTTGACCCAAACATGGGTTGAAACAACCCAACATTATTTAGAGTGTAAACATTTTATATAATTTTATAGCAATTTTAGAATCCTTTTTATGTGTTTAGTATTGATTTTTATTCTTAGATTTTAGTTACTTTTTCATTATTATATGAGGCCTTTTCATGTTAAGAATATTTGCTTTGATGTTGCTTATATGTCTGATGAAGTAGTGAAACTGTTGAACGATTACATTTTTAGCCTTGACCGTTTCTTACCTGGACAGATCTCTGTGTGTGTATGTGTGTGTGTTAAAATGGTAATTGATCTGGCTGTCATGCTGGGTAAAATAGACCTGTTCTGGCACTCTGTAATTGGAGTTTAAACGTCCTTCAGCCCATTTTAAAGGAACACACACACACACACACACACACACACACACACACACACACACACACACACACACACACACACACACACACACACACACACACACATACATTCTGATCCAGCTGCTGCCCACCCGTAACTTACTTGCTTCTTATGATCTCAATTGTAAAAAACTGCACTAGTTGGAGGGACATCAAAGAAACGTCCCATCACGGCTGTTAAACCTCTCTGTCAGCACACCCTCAGGACTGTGTGTCCATTTCTGATGCTTCTCCACACATTATTTGATCGTTTATATCTTGGCGACGTTGTCTTCCAAGGCTGTGTACAAGCCTTTATAGGAAAATCTGGCCTCATTTGCCCAAGGGTGAACGGAAGAGGAATGTGAGGGGGAAATTATCTGTTTACAGACGGTGCAGACACACATTTATCTCACTAAATGAGAATAGACTTCTGATGTTTTATGTAAGGCTAATTATGATTACTACAGACTACCCAAAACATATAAAAGAATAAAGTAGCTTCACTATTACTTTTACTGATTTTAGCAAATTGGCCTGTTTAAACCGTTCATTTCAATGAGTTTTCAGAGAATAAAGTAAACAAAAATAGAAATTCACAGATTCATATTGTTCACAATGTCCCTGTAGCGTAGATACATTTTTAAAAAAAGTAAATATTTAGTTAAATACTGATATTTATAACTATGTTTTAAATTCAATTTGACTTAGAGTGCTTTTTTATTTTATTTAGTATTAATTTAGCTTGAAGTTTGATGCTGTCACCATAATTGTATGGATGGATACAGACACCTTTCAGGGAAATGATTCATATTGAAGCTGTTTACATGGCGGAATTTGAGAGCAGAAAGACTGAACGCTTCTCCAGAGAGGAATCCTTTTATTTTTAATATTTAAAAATTTTTGTGTGCTGCTGCGCGTCCCTGTGTGTGTAATAAGCAGAGTGTAAGCACGTTGTGCACCCGCCTATAGGCACATATTACTAACGTGCCCTTTAAATAACACAAAAAATACTGCGCTATTGATTTTAGACCAGGTTTTTATTGGTCAATGGCGCAGTCATTTTCAGTTGCCTCAAAATAGCAACACGCCAACAATGCGCCTGAACACACCTCGTTTTCAGACCAGCACGCCCATGGGCAAACAGATGGGCGCGAGTGCATTTGCTTCACGTGAAAATGATAACTGCGTCGGGTTGAAACTAGCAAAAAACACTTGCATCTCGCGTCGCATTGCGCCGGGTGTATGATAGGGCCCTTATGCATTGTTTAGTCTGAAGTCAGTCTATTTAATGAAATAATATAAAGTGATGCTTTTATCTTTGATTTATAGATTTGTTCATTTGTGTACTTCATTTATTTTCCTGTACTTTTACTTTCTGCAGGCCTACTGTAGATTATAACCCTTTCAAAGCAACAAAAAGAGTCTGAACAGATGAGAGAAATGGTTATGCGTTAAACTAAGTCTCTGTCGGTGAGGAGAGGGCCGTGTCTGGAGATGAGACGACCTTTATTTATTTTCTGCACCTCCCTTTGATCTCGCTATCTGTCTCCTTCACACCATCTGATTCCTCTCACCTTCAACATGCTGAACACGACCACTATCATCTCCTCATCTCACGCTTTCTAATTCAGTTTAAACTCACGCACACAAACACATCAAAAGGTGTTGATTAAACACGTCTCAATTTGGAGTTCATTGCAGTCTGTTTTAATTGAAAATCGTATGCAGGATTCAACGTGTTCATGAAAAGATGCTCTACATACAGGAATCTATTAACACCCCTGACGGCCTTTTGGGATTTCAGGTTTTTTAACTCTGCAGCAGCATGTTAGTGCTCAGAGTCACAAATGCAATGTTACTTGCTTTCACTGCGTCCTTTGTTGGAAATGATGTAGAAAAGAAGGGAAATGTTGTATTTATTTCATTATTTTTTTAAATATATTTTTTTAAATATAATGATATATTTGGGAATAATAATCTTATGCTCACCAAGGCTATATATACAGTCTTGCTCAAAAGTTTGCACACCCCTTGCAAAATCTGTGAATAATTTTAACAAAATAAGAGGGATCATACAAAATGCATGTTATTTTTTATTTAGTACTGTCCTGAATAAGATATTTTACAAGATGTTTATATATAGTCCACAAGACAAAAAAAAATAGCTGAATTTATAAAAACGACCCCATTCAAAAGTTTATGCACCCTTGATTCTTAATACTGTGTGTTGTTACCTGGATGATCCACAGCTGTTTTGTGTTTTGTGGTGGTTGTTCTTAAGTCCGTTGTTTGTCCTGAGCAGGTAAACTGCCCAATGTTCTTCAGAAAAATCCTCCAGGTCCTGATAATTCTTCAGTTTTCCAGCACCTTTTGCATATTTGAACCCTTTCCAGCAGTGACTGTATGATTTTGAGATCCATCTTTTCACACTGAGGATGATTGAGGGACTCAAACACAACTATTAAAAAAAGGTTTAAACATTGACTGATGCTCCAGAAGGAAACAACGTTGCATTAAGAGCCAGGGGGTGAAAACTTTTGAACAGGATGAAGATGTCCAAATTTTTCTTTTGTTTAATTTTTTTTTTTTAATTTTTTTTTTTTTTTTTTCTTAGTACTGCCAGGAAGCAACAGAAGATACTTACATGTTTCCCGGAAGACAAATTAAATACAATTTACCTTGATCTTCAAATTCAATACGTTTTCACCCCCCGGCTCTTAATGCATCGTGTTTCCTTCTGGAGCATCAGTGAATGTTTGAACCTTTTTTATTTAATAGTTGTGTTTGAGTCCCTCAATTGTCCTCAGTGTGTACTATATGTAAACATCTTTTATGTAAAATATCTTATTCAGGACAGTACTAAATAAAAAATAACAAATTTTTTATGATCCCTTTTATTTTGTTAAAATTATTCACATTTTCACAGATTCTGCAAGGGGTTAACAAACTTTCAAGCAGCAGTGTATTTTATCTAAACTGTGGTAAAAACAGTAATATTGTTTTCTATTTTAATATATTTTAAATTTAAATGTATTCCTGTGATATATATATATATATATATATAATATAATATAATATAATTTTTTGATTCATTGAAAATGTTAAAAGAACAGTGTTTATTTGAAATAGATTTTACTGATTTTACTTTAAATTGATTTTTACTGATTTTACTGTCATTTTTATCAATTTAATGCTTGCTGAATAAAAATATTACTGTAAAAATCATCCTTATTCAAAACATATATTGCATAACATTTCAATATATAATAAGTGCACCAATTTAATCACTTTTCATAACCTCAACAAAATTGAAAATTATAATAGTTTTTTTTTTTTCTCTCTTTACAAACACACACACGCACAATTTAAAAAAAAAAAAAAAAAAAAAAAAAAAAAAATATATATATATATATATATATATATATATATATAACACACAATTATATAAATTTGGTTGCTACATAAATCAACTTATTAGAAAATGTATAAAAGTTCATGAGATTAAATTACATAAGAATTTCATAAAAAAAAATAAAAACTTGTCATTGCATGTGATGACCTCATTGATCTGGACATAGGTTTGCTGTGGTTGTTTGTGTTGCAATTTAGTGTTTAAAGAGAAACTGCAATCTTTTAAAAGGGGATTTTAGTCCCATTCTAATATTTGTAAAAATGCAGAGTATTTTAGTAGTTGATTGTGTGGTAATGGCATAGCAGTATGTGTTTTTAGTAGCCCTGAATAGCTTTCATGCCAGTATTGTGACTGTATGTGAGAATGGCTCTGCAAGTAGTTGTGAGTGTTGGGTGGATGCACACTGTGTGTTTAGTCTGTAGGACTCAGAGTTATGTGCCCTCCTGTAGAGAACCAACTAAAAGTGAATCTTTCGCTTTGTGCTTTGACCGCTATCGCATCAAATCAACCTCAGATTCTAACTCAATCCAGACCTCTTTATTATTTCTGTCTCTGTCTTTCTCTCTCTCTCGCTCCTTGGGGTACACCTAAGTCGAAATACTTCCATTAATGCACTAAATTCTTCCCAAATGCCGCAAAATGCTGGTTTGAATTACTTTTGTTAATTCCCTTTTTCTCTGAAGGGGGCAGTTATAACGCAGGTCATGCTTATTTAGAGAGACTCCAAATGGGAAACCGATACAAAAACGGGGGCCGTGAGACCGCTGCAAAACAAATAAGGGTGGATTCAGATTGGTTGGCGCCAGAGGAAGTCAGACCTCTAGGCACTTCCTAGTGGCTAGGAACCAGCACTGGCGGCCATCTTGGCTCAGAGGCTGGTAGTTTCCTCTGGCTTGCTTTCAGGAGAGAGGGGCCTGCGTGCTGCTGCACCGCAGATCAGTCACGCTGATTTAGAGGTATCTCATGTATTACAGGGGCTTATCAAAGCCATTCATTCTGCTCTGGGGTCATGTGTATATGTGTGCGTCTTTGTTTATAAGAGATGGAATGCGAGATCAATCAAAATGAGACTTTACATATCACAGAAATCCGACATGCACACATTGGATGTTTTACTGTTAGTGATATTGTGATATTAAGTTAATACCTCATTAAATATTATAATGGACTATTGTAAATAATGCACTATATATTGTACTTTTTCTGGGTAAAATGTTGTTAGAGCAGTGGTTTTCAAACCTGTCCTGTAGGCACCCCAGCCCTGCACATTTTGTATGTCTCCCTTATCAGACACACCCAATTTAGTTCTTGCAGTCTCTACTAACGAGCTGATGAGTTGAATCAGGTGTGGTAAATGAGGGAGACACACAAAATGTGCAGGGCTGGGGTGCCTCCAGGACAGGTTTGAAAACCACTCTATTAGAGTACAGCCCCAAGTCATTCAGAGCTTATAATGTTACTAGTGCTACTTCTGTCATTTTCATAAAGAACCCTGTTATAAGGAAAATCGATAGTAATTTCATCATTTGTCATTTTGAAGTTGTGAATCATATATTTAAATGTAATAAGTTACCAGAGCCTGTCCAGTCTTCAATGTATGTTGTTCTAACAAATGATCTTTCAGCTGATTCGACTTTAATTCATTCTCCAGTATTATTCTTGTTCTGCACACACAGACGTTTGAGCGAGTGGATATGGCGTCATTTCCTGGACTGGCTAATCTTGTGCTTTAAGTAATGATTCATGGTTCAAAATATAGCTTTTAGATTTGGACTAGGCTTAATGTGTGTCTGGGAAGCTTTGCCCTAAGGGTAAAATGATGGCAGGGAAGGAGTCGGATCTCTGGAATCACTGAGATCAAACTGCAACTTTAGTGTAACCTGTCAGGGATCCTTATCTTCTTGAAATATCTTTAACAAATGGATAACATTTCCATGTTTTAATAAATAGAGTTTTAGCTAACATTAATTGTTATGCCACCTGTTGTGCTCAAATTAGGGACCATCTGTTTGATTTCTGAAACTGCAGATGTTGTAATGGTTTCAGTGAAGTTCATGTGGCAAGTCAATAATTTAGTAAAGTTTTTGTCTGTACAATGAAAGTCAACGGGGGCTAAAACAACACTGGACCCCACTGACTATCATTATATGGATCATGTGACAAGTTCATGTGGCAACATGTGGCAAGTTGCAAATTCCTGGTAATGATGTCAATAATCTAAGCTCTGCATATATGAATCATAGGCTTGTTTGGACATATTTATCCAGTTCCAAAAAAAATATGAAATTGTGTCATATCCAGGTGCGAGGCCACAAAAGGGCCAAGTTGGTATTAGTTCATCCAGATTGCCCAATCAAAGCTTCCGGAACGCTACTGTGCAAAAGTTTGGTAAGTACGAAATTAAAGGCTCAGTATGTAAGTTTGGCCGCTAAAGGTCGCTTATGCAAAACAAAGGCGTAGCTTGATGACGCTGTGAATGAGCATGGAATCATGGGAGTGATCTTGATTCCAGTCTTGACTCTTCACCTCCACAGCTGATGGAAAGGAATCCTACGGACTCGGGAATGTTTTGAAGTTTTATTAACGTTACGGTGGTATGAAGCAGGATGCGCAGAGAGCCCTTGGAAGCGAATGCTAATGAGAGAGACCTGTGCGAAACACCAGTTTCAGAGCTTTTATTATGCTTATGCTGCAGTCGGCCACTTTCGCTCTTTTCGTTGCATATGTGGGGTAACGCAGTGCTGTTTTACATGGTTAAACAATCATACTAAATACATTTGAGTGTGTTGAAAGTTATGTTATAACGTTACTCTGTGCGTTCACTCGTTGGCTGGTATGAGAGACTTGTTGCACTTTGCAGTAATCTTGATCGATATTAGAATATCATATTAATAAAAACAGGATGATTAAATGACAGTTGGTAAATGACATGCAATTAATTTTAAAATATATTGTATGATGGAGAAAGCTCTCTCTGATTATGCTATGTTAGCCACTTGACAGAATAGTGTTTCTGACATAATTGACAGGCGACGCAAGACACGGTCCGTAACACTGGTTAAAATAGCTGATTTCTCTGGATTTAAACATTGTTGGAAACGTTTTGAATAGTGTAACAGGTCAACAAAATATATAACATTGTTCTAGTGGTTTTTGGATATTTATTGTGTCTTTTAATATGTTTATTCAGCAAGGATGCATTAAGTTGATCAAAAGGGACAGTTAAAACAATGTAACAAAAGATTTATTTTGTATCTGTAGATCTATTTCTTTTTTTGTGATCAAAATTTTATTTGAATTAAATTCCCGTACCAGGAACATATATCAAAGTTTCCATTAACCTATGTACAGACAGATGCCATGAAAACTGTCCACATATAAAAGAAAGATATAAAGAAAAAAAAAAAAAAAAACAAGAGAAGGATATGTAGGATGTCATATAAAAAGAGAGGGAAAAGGAGGACGTCAACATTTCAGCTTATCTAACAACATCTCCGCGATTTTTGTCCAGCTCTGAATAGTCTTGTCCTTTGCGCCGTTGAGCTTGGCAGTGGTACCTTCCAGCAAGACAATGTCTCTAAAATAAGATAGCCAAATGAAAGTTGCAGGGGTGGATGGTTCTATCCAAAGCTTTAAATTAGTATCTGTGGCAGCAGTGCTTGCTGCCAATAAGGCCCTTTTTTGATAAGAGTTCAGCTGGAGAGCGGAGTCATCTAAAAGCAGAAAAACCAAAGGGTCTTGAGGTATGTCCAAATGTAGAATATCCGAAAGAGCAGTACTTACAAAAGTCCAAAAAGGAACCACCATTGAGCATTCCCAAAATATGCAAATAAGAACCTACTACAGATTTATTACATAGATGACAGTACGGATTCATCTTATACAATACACTAGGAGTAATATAAGCCCTATTAATACATTCATAATGGATCATCTGGTCTGTAGATCTATTTCAAATAAATTCTGAAGTCATCAAGAATTCTGAAAAAAAATGTATCACTGTTTATTATATCAAGGTAATTTATTAAAATAGAAAACAGTTTTTTAAATTGCAATAATATTTCACAATATTACTGTTTACTTTATCATTGGTGAGCATGAGAGACTTCTGTCAAAAACATTAAACATTTTCCAACCCCAAACTTTTGAACAGTAGTTTAATAATTATTGCATTCCTGTTGTATATACAGCATTTAGTTTCAGAAAAAGTATTTTCATTTTAAATTACATTTTAAATGAACTTATAACTTATATAAGTTATGACATGTTGCCTACCCCGTTGTTCAGGTGTAGTAGTTTGCCCAGTGAAGCCAGTGAGTCTCGACCGCTGTTTCTGTGGATCTCGCAGAAATTTCAGTGAATATAGAAGTAAATATCTGTCTCTCAATAATATGCAAGTCATGAAGGACACAAGAAACTGTCATCATTTACTCACTCATGTTGTTCCAAACTCTTTCTTCTGCATGACATAAAATAAGGTATTTTGAAGATTGCTTCGACTGTTTTTTGAAAGTCAATGGGGTCTAAAACAACATTGGACCCCATTGACTATCATTATATGGATAAAAAAAAAAATCTAACATTAAAGCATACTCTAACTTTCTTGCAATCTGCTTTCTCACACACAATCTGACGTTCTGCTGGTCTCAGCATTATTTGCTCTTTTGTCTTTTAATCTTTTCAAAACCCCCACTGACAGGAAAACACACATCTCTGGTTCTTTCTAATTCCCTGCTGGCATTCATGTACACACACACACATTAATTCTTTCTAATTAATAAACAATTTGTCTGAGAGAAAACACTAATATGGGAAACAATTACTCCACAGAAATAGCTGTCAAGCACAAAACTATTTTCAAAAGATTTTCTCACCTACTTCAGAGGCTGAGCCGTGAGTGTTGAGTCTCCACGGTACATTCAGTGAATTCGTTATACATCATTAACAAACCTCTTTATTCTGACTTAAGCGCGGGACAGGTGCTTATCAGAGACAATTTGGCTCTGCATCTATGCGAGCGTGTCAGTTGTGTTCGCCTTCATTTTATTAGCATCATCTCGGGTGATGACGGGGCGCCATATGCTCAAAGTTGTAACTGAGTGATTCATTTTAAAAGACAACTTTTCCATGTCTGCTTACTTCCTCCTTTCTCTTCCTAGTTCCTCCTCTTCTTTCTTAGCAATATCTGTCCTACGGGGGTGGATGCGTTATTCACGGAGCAGAACACCGTTAAATTGGTTTGTAAATAATGCAATAAGCAAGATTGCTCTCTTTCCTCCTAAAAATGATGGCGAGACGAAGGAGAGAATGAGAGATTAGAGGAGAAACCTCCTTTCAGGTGTGGGCAGCACCTGTATTCATTTGGAGATTTTGCAGAGGGAGATGGGTGATTTATCTGTAATCTACTGCACCGACGACCCTTTAGGAGCGAACGAGAGAGAGTTATTGAAGGAGCGGTGGGAGGAATGGGCTGATAGATGGACAGATTGAAAGGGAGAGAGTGGGAAGAGAGAGAGAGGGAGGACAGATGTTTATTTACGATGCTTATCTGTGCATTCCTGCAGTGAGATGCTGGGAACGGGGCTGTAAGAGATTGCATCACGGCTCACACATACAACCTGAACATCACACGCCACCCGATTATATACAGTGGCATACAGTACAACATATCAAACCAAGCATCTGCAAACAAATGATAGTAGGGCTATTTTCAGAAATAACTTATCTAAACCAGTTTTTTCCAGTGAATTTTAATTTTCAGCTGGTGTCCTAGCCGCGTAAACAAATGGGGCCACTATGAACATGATCCACTAACATTTGACAACCTGAAATAACTAGGCATATACACTCACCTAAAGGATTATTAGGAACACCTGTTCAATTTCTCATTAATGCAATTATCTAATCAACCAATCACATGGCAGTTGCTTCAATGCATTTAGGGGTGTGGTCCTGGTCAAGACAATCTCCTGAACTCCAAACTGAATGTCAGAATGGGAAAGAAAGGTGATTTAAGCAATTTTGAGCGTGGCATGGTTGTTAGTGCCAGACGGGCCGGTCTGAGTATTTCACAATCTGCTCAGTTACTGGGATTTTCACGCACAACCATTTCTAGAGTTTACAAAGAATGGTGTGAAAAGGGAAAAACATCCAGTATGCGGCAGTCCTGTGGGCGAAAATGCCTTGTTGATGCTAGAGGTCAGAGGAGAATGGGCCGACTGATTCAAGCTGATAGAAGAGCAGCTTTGACTGAAATAACCACTCGTTACAACCGACGTATGCAGCAAAGCATTTGTGAAGCCACAACACGCACAACCTTGAGGCGGATGGGCTACAACAGCAGAAGACCCCACCGGGTACCACTCATCTCCACTACAAATAGGAAAAAGAGGCTACAATTTGCACAAGCTCACCAAAATTGGACAGTTGAAGACTGGAAAAATGTTGCCTGGTCTGATGAGTCTCGATTTCTGTTGAGACATTCAGATGGAGTCTGAATTTGGCGTAAACAGAATGAGAACATGGATCCATCATGCCTTGTTACCACTGTGCAGGCTGGTGGTGGTGGTGTAATGGTGTGGGGGATGTTTTCTTGGCACACTTTAGGCCCCTCAGTGCCAATTGGGCATTGTTTAAATGGCACGGCCTACCTGAGCATTGTTTCTGACCATGTCCATCCCTTTATGACCACCATGTACCCATCCTCTGATGGCTACTTCCAGCAGGATAATGCACCATGTCACAAAGCTCGAATCATTTCAAATTGGTTTCTTGAACATGACAATGAGTTCACTGTACTAAAATGGCCCCCACAGTCACCAGATCTCAACCCAATAGAGCATCTTTGGGATGTGGTGGAACGGGAGCTTCGTGCCTTGGATGTGCATCCCACAAATCTCCATCAACTGCAAGATGCTATCCTATCAATATGGGCCAACATTTCTAAAGAATGCTTTCAGCACCTTGTTGAATCAATGCCACGTAGAATTAAGGCAGTTCTGAAGGCGAAATGGGGTCAAACACAGTATTAGTATGGTGTTCCTAATAATCCTTTAGGTGAGTGTATATTCTACATATATTTATTTGAGTTATTTATGTCTAAATAACAGTATTTTTTAATGATTTAAAAACTTAAAAAAATTCTGCCATTGTTCTGTCAAATAAATGCCACTTGGTTTGATATTTTGTTATCTAATGCAGTGATATTACTATGTCGTGTGTGTCCTAATAATCTTTGACCCACTGTTTTGACCTACAGGAACTTTATATTGATTTGAATATTAGTTCAATTTTTAGGCCCCCTATTTACACCTACAGTAGCATTAATATGAAGCATTTCCAGCCCCATTTCATATCTATTTGTATATTTTCAGAAATTTAGTGTTAGTTTTTTAGTGTTAGTTAGAAATTCATATTTTTATTCAGCATGGCTGCATTCAATTAAACAAAAAGTGTCAGCAAAGACTTTTAGAATGTTACAAAAGATTTACATTTCAAATAAATTCTGTTATTTTGAACTTTTTATTTATCACAGGATACTGAAAAAAAAACACTGTACCACGATTTCCACAAAAATATTAAGCAGCCTCACAACTGTTTTCAACATTGACTGGATGATGCTGAAAATTCAGCTTTGCCATCACATAAATAAATTACATTTTAAAATACATATTAAACAGAATTTTAAATGACTGTTTTTGCTATATTTCTTATTAAATAAATGCAGCCTTGATAAGCATAAGAGACTCTTTCAAAAGCATTAAAAAATCTTACTGACCTCAAACTTTTAAGCGGTAGTGTACCTGTCCAAAATGCAAATTTCCATTTTATTACATGGGAGGTTGTGTTCACTGAATCATTTCCGTCATTTACCAGATTTTGAAGACATTGAAAATGATTTCTGTCATTTTTTAAGTTTCTTTTCTTTACAAAACCCTTAGTGGAAATTGTTAATATGACAGAAATAAGGTTGTAAATTTAATCACATTAAATATTACTTATGTAGCTGAGTGCGAATGACAAAACCAAATTTGTATTTTAAACCTCTATTAAATGTTCTCAGAATCCACCCCAGATCATCTCCAAATGTATTTTTAGTGATTTGATCACTATGCGTCTTGGGTGAATTTATACCTGTTTTATTAATGTGTTCACATGTTAATGTGTTTTGCTTCTGAAAGGCCCTGTACCTCACATCTTGTCTCCTCTAGAATGTTTTCAGTTCTTCTCTGTTTGCTCAGGCATATTCTCCAGGTTTAATCATGAGCGACTCCCTCCTGTTTGACCCGGGCGGCAGGCAGTAAGTGGAAGTTTCAGGGTCAAACAGATTAACATTTTATTAAGCGATAGCAAGGAAAGCTATTTATTTCGTTTCACCCCTCTGCCCCGCTTGAACTGTTTTTAAAATGATTTGTTTATATGACGCAACCTAGGTTTGCTTTGTTCAGCATTCTCGCACTCATGTCCTTGGCGTATCCTGACAGAGGCGGAGGGAGGGCAGGGTTGGGAGTGCAGTTCTCCAGGGGAAGCTCCTCCAGGTGGCCCCGTTCTCATGCGCACCCTCGCTGGGGCTGGTGCTTAATCAAGCCCCAGGTTTTGATCCCAGAGGGCCTGACTCGTCTGCTCTACACCATCTGTACAGAAGAGTAGCTAATAAAGTGTCCGTCCTCCCATATCAGTGCGCTATATTTCCCTCAGTACTGAGACAGGACCGTTAATGGTCTCTTTTTCACATAAACAACAATTTATACCACTTTTGTTTCTGTTGAACAATAACATTGGAGCTATTGATATGTTTTTGTGTTGTCTGGTGTTAGAGAAAATAAAAGTCTTCCAGTGATTTAAGAATGATGCCTTGGCAAAGCCCTGGACAGCATAAATGATTTAGTCTTTCATTAACATAAAGGGACCATATCATGGAAAACCTGAATTTGTTTGCTTGTTTTAAATAAAAGTGTATGACATACTACAACATTTGCACATCAATTTTTATTTAGCAACTCAGATGAGAATATTTTGACTAATTTCACATGTGAAGAGGATAGTCAATCACAACAAATGAAATGAAATAAACGATTAAGGGAATAATTAAATTCAATTAGAATGTCCCTTTAAAGGCACAATATCTAAGATTTTTGGATTAAAATATCCAAAAACCACTAGAACAATGTTATATTATTTGTTTACTTGTGTACTTACATTATCCCAAATGTTTCCAAGAATGTTTAAATCCAGAGAAATAAGCAATTTTAACCAGGACAGTGCGTCGCAATGACATCATACCTGCATTACCCCCGATTTCCGGTTTTATTTTGTAGAAACCATGGAAACACCAAAGACGCTTTAATATATTGTGTGTTTTATTAGACAGGTGAGCAACTGTTTGGATACATTAATAGACAGAAAACTAATCATTGTTATATAACTCAACACAGTTAGTCTTATTGTTTAAATCTTGTTTTCATGATTTACCGTGAGTACCAGGTTAACATGCCAAATATCGATCTAGATTACTGCAGTGTGCAACAAGTGTCTCATAATAGCCACTGAGCGAACGCACAGAGTAGCATTATAACATAACTTTCAACACACTCAAATGTATCTAATATGATAAAACAGCGCTGTGTTACCCCACATACGCATAACCGGAAGAAGCGGAAGAGGCGACTGTGGCATAATAAAAGCTCCCCGAAATCAAGGCGTCATCAAGCTACTCCTTTGTTTTGCGACCTCTAGTGGCGAATAATAACATATTGTGGCTTTAATCATTTCATAGCCTTGTATAACCCCAGAATACTTAGAATATAGCATATAGACTATTAATGATACTTTTATGATTTTTTTTTTTAAGTCTGAGAGTGGTGACTATGAACTGTTGTTAAATGGAAATGGTCTGTGTAAAGATTCTTCAAAATTACTCTTTTTGTATTCCATAGAAAGTCTCACATTTACTTTCTTCCCTACTTTAACTTCTGCCTTTTGCGGCAAACGTTTCATCACTTTTCCCCCTTAATCCCATTTGAAACTTTCCATTTATAGTCTCGTCTTTAATGAAAAATCAGTAGGGGAGCACAAAATAAATGGACACATGAGCAGAGAGCGAGGGATGAGGTATGAAGAAAAAAGAAGAATGGATAGTGGCAGCTGGCAAGTGATATGTCTAAAGCCCAGGATTTAACAGTGAGTGGAAAAGAGGAATTCTATTGGACCAACCTGTGGATTGAGTGTCAGTTAATGCCATTCCTTAATGCCTGTCAACAGAGGGAGAGAGAGAAAGAGAAATGAATGAGAAACAGTGGAGAGGTGGATGAGGGGATGAGATTTTGCGGTATGGCGAAATTGAAAATGTGTGGGAGAGCGCGAGAGAGGGAGGGAAGGACGGATGGATAAAGCAGGAGTTGAGTAATGAGGACTGTTGTTTGTCAAAGGTTTTTTTTCCATTACCTTGTTTCTCAACGTGGCAAAGGCGAGCGCTGACCCACATTGACCTTTGACCTTTGAAAGGGATTAGCAACGCGAACGCAGAACTGGCCACATCACACACGCCATAGAGTGAGAAATGAGATACCCTGTTAAATTTGTGTGTGTGTGTGTGTGTGTGTGTGTGTGTGTGTGTGTGTGTGTGCATGCTCAGACAGACCTATCTGTCAGCTCACTCGAGTTTGTTTGTCTCATTCTCAGAGAGGAAGCTCTTGGTCTTGACTAAATAAACAAAAGGAAGCTCTCACACAGCCTCTTACACAAGGGAAACAGTGTGTTTGCCTTCTTAGAGTGGTGCTTTAATGGCAAAAACATCAGAGATGTAGACACACACTAGTCTGTGTGGTGTGGATCACTTTTACACGCATCACGTTCACAGCCACACCTCTCATACCACACGCTTACTGAACAGAAACACCAGTCTCCTCCATCCACACACGTGATCTTTTTATGACCTCCACAAGCCAGACTGAAACATAAAAGTCAACAGCTCTGTTCCAAAGGCAGCTGCCTTCTAGGACTAGAATGAAAGCTCATAAGTGGCTAATTTGGAAGATTCTACTTAGGCAGGAATTACATTATTATGTATTTAGGAACAACGCAACATTAGGGATTTTTGTTGTTGTTGTTGTTAAATAATAATTTACTACTTATCTTAGATAATTGGTAAAGTGGTTTCTGTACTGTACTTTTTCTATTTTGAATTATTATATTATATTATATTTAGTGCTGGGCAATCGATTAATCGCGATTAATCGCATCCAAAATAAAAGTTTGTGTTTACATAATATATGTGTGTGTGTACTGTGTATAATTATTATGTACACTCACCTAAAGGATTATTAGGAACACCTGTTCAATTTCTGATTAATGCAATTATCTAATCAACCAATCACATGGCAGTTGCTTCAATGCATTTAGGGGTGTGGTCCTGGTCAAGACAATCTCCTGAACTCCAAACTGAATGTCAGAATGGGAAAGAAAGGTGATTTAAGCAATTTTGAGCGTGGCATGGTTGTTGGTGCCAGACGGGCCGGTCTGAGAATTTCACAATCTGCTCAGTTACTGGGATTTTCACGCACAACCATTTCTAGAGTTTACAAAGAATGGTGTGAAAAGGGAAAAACATCCAGTATGCGGCAATCCTGTGGGCGAAAATGCCTTGTTGATGCTAGAGGTCAGAGGAGAATGGGCCGACTGATTCAAGCTGATAGAAGAGCAACTTTGACTGAAATAACCACTCGTTACAACCGAGGTATGCAGCAAAGCATTTGTGAAGCCACAGCACGCACAACCTTGAGGCGGATGGGCTACAACAGCAGAAGACCCCACCGGGTACCACTCATCTCCACTACAAATAGGAAAAAGAGGCTACAATTTGCACGAGCTCACCAAAATTGGACAGTTGAAGACTGGAAAAATGTTGCCTGGTCTGATGAGTCTCGATTTCTGTTGAGACATTCAGATGGTAGAGTCAGAATTTGGCGTAAACAGAATGAGAACATGGATCCATCATGCCTTGTTACCACTGTGCAGGCTGGTGGTGGTGGTGTAATGGTGTGGGGGATGTTTTCTTGGCACACTTTAGGCCCCTTAGTGCCAATTGGGCATCGTTTAAATGCCACGGCCTACCTGAGCGTTGTTTCTGACCATGTCCATCCCTTTATGACCACCATGTACCCATCCTCTGATGGCTACTTCCAGCAGGATAATGCACCATGTCACAAAGCTCGAATCATTTCAAATTGGTTTCTTGAACATGACAATGAGTTCACTGTACTAAAATGGCCCCCACAGTCACCAGATCTCAACCCAATAGAGCATCTTTGGGATGTGGTGGAACGGGAGCTTCATGCCCTGGATGTACATCCCACAAATCTCCATCAACTGCAAGATGCTATCCTATCAATATGGGCCAACATTTCTAAAGAATGCTTTCAGCACCTTGTTGAATCAATGCCACGTAGAATTAAGGCAGTTCTGAAGGCGAAAGGGGGTCAAACACAGTATTAGTATGGTGTTCCTAATAATCCTTTAGGTGAGTGTATATATAAATACACACTCCTTCATGTATATATTTAAGAAATATTTGCATGTATATACTGTATATATAATATATTTATATAATTTATCGTATATATAAAAATAAATATATTTTACATAAATATAACATATTTTTCTTAAATATATACATAAATATATTATATATACAGTATATACATGCAAATATTTCTTAAATATATACATGAAGGAGTGTGTATTTATATATACATAATAATTATACACAGTACACACACATATATTATGTAAACATGAACTTTTATTTTGGATGCGATTTAATCGATTGCCCAACACTAATTATATTATATTATATTATATTATATTATATTATATTATATTATATTATATTATATTATATTATATTATATTATATTATATTATATTATATATGATATGATATATGCATTTGGCAGATGCTTTTTAATCGACATCTTGAATAATCTTTTTCCACTTACCTCGTCACAATGATGAGATGATGCCTTATGATGCTTTAAAATACTGCCTACTAGGCAGCTGACTGGGTTTCGGAACAGAGCGAATGTTTTTTCACTCATGCGTTTTGCAGTGAAGAAAAAAGCTGCTCCCCCTTCTCACCACTCGGACATCCCATAACACGACTATGTTGCCTGAGGCCATGTTGTGGTGCCAATCACGGTTGGGTCAGTGTGGTCTAAGCCAGCTGAAATTGACTCTGTCTTTTAAATCTGTAAACACATTTCACTGAAGTCACCTACAGCTTGAGCAACTGACTGAAGCCTCTTAACACACTCGAACACAATAAGGGTGGCTACACAAGAAATGTGAGTGAGTAGGAAAGAAAAATTGTGATTGATTAAAATATTATATCTGTATTTAGGAATCCTTTCTTTACCAGGGCAAATAACCAAATACAGCGGGGTCTAGAAGATAAGAGACCACTAGTGAAATTGCATCTATTTTGCATTTTTTTTCTTATTTAATGCATTTTATATTATAAAAATTATGTTATACAGTTATTTTATCAGCCAAACAAGTTTAAATGTTTCATTGAAAAATTAAATTCCAGAATTTGTTATAACATTTCTTTGTTTTATTTTCCCCCCAAAAAATACTAAAAGTTTTGTTTATTTCCAGGTTTACGTGACATTTTATGTGGTCTAAGAATATATATTAAGGCCATCATCTTCTGCTTTGTGGCATAACATTTTTTTTGGACAATGAAATGCGGTTTAGCATTAGAACGTCCCTCTTCCTGTCCTCTGCCACCTAGTAACATTACCATGCAGCAAATTAAAGTTTTTGCTGGGCTGCAATATAAACTAACTAACTTTTTTTTAAAGCCAAAGTTCTTCAATATTTCGTGCTCCAATTTCCTGTTTCAGATGGAGATATGTCAACATAGGTCAGGTCAAACCATTTCATGGGTTTATGAAATGTTAAAAGGTGAATTTAACAGCTTGGCCAGTCTCATATTCGGCAGAGCTTCTTTTAAAATGTGTTATTTGACCCAAGAGTCAGAGTTTCATTTCAACCAAAACCCATGGCACAAAGGAAGAGCATCAGCTTTTCTGCCTCATCCCCTGAAAGCAGGCCACTCTAAAAACTATCAGAGTGAGTTTCTAGCCGACAGTAAACAAGCACAAATAAAGGGCTGAGATTGAGTCTTGAGAGGGCTTTTTGTTATCTGTAGTGTTGTGGAGCGGTGCTGGCAGTCCTCCCGGTGACTACCCAATAGCACTTTCCTTTTCTTATTTTTCATACCATTTTTGGAGAGGACAACGGGCAGAGCGTATAGCCTGATCCACAGCAGATCATCCATACCATAAATGTCATCAATTGTGTGCGTAAGTGTGTTTCTGGAGTCGTCAAAACTCACGTCCCTTTCCTCTTATTGTGTTATTGCAGGCTGCTGATGCAGAACCAGCTGTATTTATTTTCTTTGGCAGATTAAGTTGAAAGGGGCGTAACTGAGACTGATCTCTGGTCAGTCCAAAATCACCATCTCCATCTTCACTACAAACGTGACATTTCACAATGCGAGACGTGGAAAATCAGTGCGAGGAGGCAAAGCGTTTAACAATAACCGTCAAACGAACATGATGAGAATAAATAGAGAGCGGCTGAAAGAAGCTGGCATAATATGCACATGGGATGATGATGGGTAATTTCCTGTAGAAAAACATGCTGCTGTCATTACAAAAAAAGGAGGAAAAAAGTCATAAACAGCAAATGTAATTGTGGAATCGGATATGAGCTCTCTCTCATTTTTCACTGGTGCTGTGTTACGATGGCCTGATATGAAGCGCGGCGTTGTTCGGTTATTTAGAAAGATCAAGAGCAAACGGAAGCATTTCTTCCTTTTATCACATGGAGAGGCTTTTAGTAGCTTGCCTGCATTTCCATTCTCCTTCTCTCGCTCTTTCCTTTTCTCCCTGACTCTCCATGCCCCCGCTTCCCTCTCTCCCACGGTAGCGTTCACCCGGGTAATCATGGGTAATCTTCACCATCCCTGCCCTTTTTATCTCCTGTCATTTTCTCTGATAGTGACTTTTTCCTCCTTCCTTTCAACCTCCTGCATGCAGTTAGGATTGAGGCCTGATAGAAATGAAATGATGAAGAAATGAAATGAAATAGGATTGCCAAACACGCCATGGGCCAAAGTTACGCATTGATGCCCTATGTGCATTTATTTCTATTCATTTCCATAAGTCCTGAATTCATCAAAGCAACCAACTCAGATTCGATGATGGCTTATGTACTTATGCATTACGGTTTGCATACTTTGCAATATCATTGATGATGGATGGATAAATGACGGATGGAATGATGGGTTGTTAAACTAAGAAGACCTTTATGATCTTTTTGTATTTGTTCCCAAGATTAGGCCTAAATTGCTCTGTGAAAATAACCCTTCTACATATCTTCAGAAACATCAGAATGAAAATTACGATTATGATGATAACTCTGCTTACCCACACAGTCAGTAGGGCCAGGAATGTTATTTCCCCTCAAATATAGACACCGGTATTTAACACTCCTACACTGAGCCGTTTTGCTTGTAATTACGCTGCTAGTCAGTGAGAGGTTGTCCATTTCCTGTGCCCCACTGATTGTGGAATAGAAGGATGGACACGTGTGGCCGCCACTAGACCTTTATTACCATTCGATTCCAGCAGGAGGAAGGAAGTTTCTGCGAAATGACAGACACCACCTACCTAACCTGTGTGTGTGTGTCCAACACATTGAAAGTTTGAGCAAAGCTAGGCTTTGTAGAAATTATTTGTTCTGTAGACTTTATATTGAAAAGGACGTGTCAAATTGACACAGTTCCAAGATATATTTGCTTAGCATGATAGAATACTTAAGTGAGGGGAAAGAAATGATAAGGGTATAGGTCTTTATTCTATGTTAGCACCCTAAGAGGATCATTTTGAGGAGGGATGCTAGGTCTTTTTTTTCTTTCAAAGGAAGGCTTCATCACAGAGTGAAATAAATATTTCATAAGACAGTCAGCCAATACCTATATGGATTCTTGCTTATACCTTTGAGAGAAAGAAAGAAAATAACAGGTGATTGTTTGAAGTTGTTTTTTTTGTTTTAGTTTTTTTTAAAGTATGTTACATATAAATTCACTTTGTGAGATTTAGGCCTGAGACAGGGTTTAGATTAATCCAGGATTAGGCCTTAATTCAACTTTCTAAGTAGCTTTTATAAATATGCCTTTTAAAAAAAACATTACTGGTGTGCATCTTGAGACAAAACAATGGCACTGAGATATTTTAAGATATGGGGTAATGTCACAATTAAAATAAATAGTCTCAATTGTTTTATTTAAGGTCATAATTATGAAAAATTGTTGCAATTACAATAAATAATCAAAATTAACAGGAATAAAGTCTGTAATTGTGATATACTGTATAAAGTTGCACCTAAGAGATACACTTTTGTATCTTTACATTTTTGTAAATTTACTCTTCTTTACAATTTGTGAACCAAAGCTTTGATTGTTTTGAATTTGATAATTGTTTTTATTGTCATGCCTACACTACAGTAAGACTACAATAAAAGTATAAATTTCTTTATCAAAAGTGACAATGAAGACTTGCTGGTTTTTTTATGTTTATCTTTCTATTAATTTAAAGAATCCTGGAAAACGTCTCGGTTACGCATATAACCCTCGTTCCCTGAAGGAGGGAACGGAGACGTACATCAGAATGAGAACCGACGAATTGGGATATCGCATGAGAGCCCTATCACCCTATGAACATTGGCATGCGAGATTTGCATGTCGCACTCCGCCCCGCAGCGCGGGTATAAATACGGAAGTGGATGCAAGGCACCTTTGTTTTTCGCTGAGGAGACGAGCAAGTGGCCCGCGCTCAGCAGCGGCACAGAAACTGTGGCGACGGGACGTACGTCTCCGATCCCTCCTTCAGGGAGCGAGGGTTACCGAGATGCGTAACCGAGACGTTCCCTTTTCAGTCGGTCACGTTCGACGTATGTCAGTATGTGAACCGACGAATTGGGATCCCTAATAATATGCCACAGTTTCTGACCCTTCCTGCGCCCGGCGCAAGCCTCACATCCTTCGCATTTTCTGGCGATAGGATCGGACTTACACTAGGAGAGTACTGCTGTTCCGCATGACCCATACAGTCAGACTTGGATAACACTGGGAAAGCGTGCCAAAGGGAACGCTGCGGAGACCACATCCTGCCGGTAGGGAGGTTACATGTGATAAAACAAATTTGGTCTGGCCAGAGGGCAGAGCAACATATGGAATGTCCCTGGGATGGCTCTGGCCATAGGAGGGAGACAACATCTGGCAGGGACGACAGAGCGGACTCTACCCAGGGAAAGACACAGGCTCGCCGAAGGGAGCCTTACCGTGGAAGAATACACATATAGGGCCGCCGTAGGGGCCGCAACATATGGCACCCAGCCAACACAGCAGTATTCAGAGTGCTGGCCTAGCGACAGACACTCCGCAATGTCTGAAGCCACAAGGGGTGGCGGAAGAGCTTAACAGGGTTCACCAGCGGGAACTTACTGAAGCATATAGCGCACTTATCCACTCCGAGGAGGGGAATGGCACAGCAAGCCGACACAAGAAGCGGAGCTCCAGGCGCTACTGGCCACTTGGGGCAAGCACGCGGGAAGCCACCGTTTCTACACGGAGGCTATAAAATCTAGCGAACATGTTTGGTGTCGCCCAGCCCATAGCTCTACATATATCTGTCAGCGAGGCGCATTGCACCAGCGCCCAGAAAGAAGCTACTCCTCTCAAGGAGTGAGCCGTCAACCGGAGCGGGCAAGGCACGCCTTGGGTTTGGTATGCCAAGGCGATGGTATCCACTATCCAGTGGGCCATCCTCTGCTTGGAGACAGCCTTTCCCTTCTGCTGGCCTCCGTAACAGACGAAGAGCTGATCTGAGGTCCTGAAGCTTTGTGTTCAGTCCACGTATACCCGCAGAGTGCGGACGGGACAAAGCAAAGCTAGGGCTGGGTCTGCCTCCTCCGAGGGCAGCGCTTGCAGGTTCACCACCTGGTCCTGGAAGGGAGTGGTGGGAACCTTGGGCACGTACCCGGGCCGGGCCTCAGGATCACGTGAGAGTTGGCCGGCCCGAATTCCAGGCACGCTTCATCAACCGAAAATGCGTGCAGGTCCCCTACCCTCTTAATGGAAGCCAATGCAACCAGGAGAACTGTTTTCATAGACAGAGTTTTTAACTCAGCTGATTGCAAGGGCTCGAAGGGTGGTCTCTGCAGTGCGGTAAGCACCAGAGGCAAATCCCAAGAGGGTATAGCGTGAGGACGAGGCGTTAATCTCCTCGCCCCCCCCTCAGGAACCTGACAACTAGATCATGCTTCCCCAAGGACTTACAATCAACTGCGTTGTGATGTGCGGCGATAGCGGCAACATACACTTTAAGGGTGGAGGGAGACAGCCTTCGCTTCAACCCTTCTTGCAGGAAGGAAAGCACTGACCTAACCGAGCAAGTTCGGGGGTTCTCCTGTTGAGAAGAACACCATTCGACGAATAGGTTCCACTTCAATGCATAGAGGTGCCTCGTAGTGGGAGCTCTAGCGGAAGTGATGGTGTCTACCAGAGAGTGCACCGTCTCTGAGTCAGAAGGTCCTTCCTCAGAGGAATGGGCCAAGGAGGAGCTATCGTGAGGAGCATCAGTTCCGGGAACCAGGTCCGGTTGGGCCAATAGGGCGCAACCAACAAGACCTGCTCCTCGTCCTCTCTGACTTTGCACAATGTCTGTGCGAGAAGTCTCACTGGGGAAACGCATACTTGCGTAGGCCCCGGGGCCAGTTGTGAGCCAGTGCGTCCGTGCCGAGGGTGCCCTCAGTCAGGGAGTAAAACCAGTCGTCGAGATAGTTGAGAATGCGAACACCACGCTCTCTCATGGGAGCAATGGCTGCCTCCGCGACTTTCGTGAAGACGCGGGGCGACAGGGCTAGCCCAAAGGGTAGGACCTTGTACTGATATGCCCGCCCCTCGAACGCAAACCGAAGAAAGGGTCTGTGTCGAGGGAGAATCGAGACATGAAAGTACGCGTCCTTCAGGTCAATCGCTGCAAACCAATCTTGGGGACGGATGCATTCGAAAACGCGTTTCTGTGTCAACATCTTGAACGGCAACCTGTAAAGGGACCGATTCAAGACTCGCAGGTCCAAGATTGGCCGTAACCCACCGTTTTTCTTGGGTACGATGAAGTAAGGGCTGTAAAACCCCGACCTCATCTCGGCTGGAGGGACCGGCTCGATCACGTCCTTCGCCAGTAGGACTGCGATCTCCTCCCGAAGCACAGGAGCGTTCTCCGCCAGCATGCGGGTGAACAGAATGCCCCTGAAGACCGGGGGACGCTGGGCAAACTGAATCGCGTAGCCGAGTCTGATAGTGTGGATGAGCCAGCGAGACGGGCTGGGAAGCGCTAACCAGGCTCCCAGACTCCGCATCAGCGGGACCAACGGCACAACAGACGCAGGTTCTGTTGCGGTGCGCAGCTCATCCATGAGCGGCTGGTCAGGACCACCCTGGGCCATGTCCACGAGTGCCTTGGCCTGATAGTCCTGCAGCAACGCCATGGCATGGAGAGTGGAGGCGGCCTGTCCACAGGCTCTGTAAGCCTTGTCCATTAGGTTGGACGAGAACTTACAGGCCTTGGATGGGACCATAAGCCGGCGTCCAGAAACGCACAGGCGGAATGATATCTTGAAAAAGATGCAGTGTCCGCCTGTATACTCTTTTAGGAATAGGAAAAAGCTCTTTTAGAACATGCTGAAGCACACAGGGGAACAGCCGCGGTGCTGCTGTAGGGGGTAGTGCAGCCTGACAGCTCGCTCTCACTGTCTCACCCAGCAAAGCAACCAGCTGATGAATCAGCATAGAGATCTTGTGAGCTCTCAGCCGCTGCTGAAGTACCTTCTCTCCAACACTGCAAGAACCTCTTCTCTGCTTGATAGAGTTACACTCTCCGGAGAAAACCAGTCAACACTGCTCAGCTCCGAAACGAAAGACAAAGGTGCGTTGCATGCACTTCCGTATTTATACCCGCACTGCGGGTGGAGTGCAACATGCAAATCTCACACGCCAATGTTCATTGGCTCGTTTAGTACACACTTGAAGGTGATAGAGCTCTCATGCGATATCCCAATTCGTCGGTTCACATTCTGACGTACATCAAACGTGACCGACTGAAAGGGAACTTGCATCACAGTTTTCACCAAAATATTAAGCAGCACAACTGTTTTCAACAATGATAATAATAAGAAATGTTTCTTGAGCACCAAATCAGCATATTAGAATGGTTTCTGAAGGTTCATGTGACACTGAAGACTGGAGTAATGATGAGTAAATTACATTGTAAAATATATTACAATAGAAAACAGTCATATTAAATTCTAATAATATTTTACAGTATTACTGTTTTTACCATATTTTTGATCAAATAAATTCAGCCTTGGTGAGCATAAGACTTCTTTCAAACATATAAAAAAATCGTACTGATCTCAAACTTTTGAACGTATTGTATTTCGAATAATCCTGCACCTTAAAGGCACAATGTGTAATTTTTGCCGCTAGAGGTCGCTTATTCAAAACAAAGTCGTAGCTTGATGACACCTTGATTTCACGGAATCATGGGAGTTGTTGTCTTCACCTCTCTAACTGTGGGAAAAGAATCCAACAGGACTCGGGCAGAAATCATATTGTCAAGGCATGGACTCCACTAGACCCCTGAAGGTGTGCTGTGGTATCTGGCACCAAGATTTTAGCGAAATCCTTTAAGTCCTGTAAGTCCGGTGGGGCCTCCATGGATCAGACTTGTTTGTTCAGCACATCCCACAGATGCTCGATTGGATTGAGAGCTGGGGAATTTGGAGACCAAGTCAACACCTCAAACTCGTTATTGTGCTCCTCAAACCATTCCTGAACCATTTTTGCTATGTGGCAGGGCACATTATCCTGCTGAAAGAGGCCACAGCCACCAGGGAATACCGTTTTCATGAAAGGGTGTACATGGTCTGCAACAATGCTTAGGTAGGTGGTACGTGTCAAAGTAACATCCACATGGATGGCAGGACCCAAGGTTACCCAGCAGAACATTGCCCAAAGCATCACACTGCCTCCGCCGGCTTGCTTCTTCCCATTGTGCATCCTGGTGCCATGTGTTCCCCAGGTAAGTGACGCACACGCACCCGGCCATCCACGTAAAGTAAAAGAAAACGTGATTCATCAGACCAGGCCACCTTCTTCCATTGCTTCGTGGTCCAATTTTGATGCTCACGTGCCCACTGTTGGCACTTTCTGCGGTGGACAGGGGTCAGCATGGGTACCCTGACTGGTCTGCGGCTATGCAGCCCCATATGCAACAAACTGCGATGCACTGTGTATTCTGGCATCTTTCTATCAGAACCAGCATTAACTTCTTGAGCAATTTGACTTACAGTAGCTCGTCTGTTTGATCAGACCACACGGGCCAGCCTTCGCTCCCCACGTGCATCAATGAGCTGATTCACCACTGTTCCTTCCTTGGACCACTTTTGATAGATACTGACCACTGTAGACCGGGAACACCCCACAAGAGCTGCAGTTTTGGAGATGCTCTGACCCAGTCGTCTAGCCATCACAATTTGGCCCTTGTCAAACTCGCTCAAATTCTTACGCTTGCCCATTTTTCCTGCTTCTAACACATCAACTTTGAGGACAAAATGTTCACTTGCTGCCTAATATATCCCACCCACTAACAGGTGCCATGATAAAGAGATAATCAGTGTTATTCACTTCACCTGTCATAATGTTATGCCTGATCGTGTGTATATAACAATGATTAGTTTTCTGTCGATTAATGTATCGAAACAGTTGCTCACCTGTCTAATAAAACACATAATATATTTGAGCGTCTTTGGTGTTTCCATGGTTCAAAATAAAACCGGAAATTGAGGGTAACGCGTGTATGATGTCATTGATAGGCGACTCACAGACACGGTCCGTGTCTCTGGATTTAAACATTCTTGGAAACATTTGGGATAATGTAAGTACACAAGTCAACAAAATATATAACATTGTTCTAGTGGTTTTTGGATATTTGAATCCCAAAATCTTACATATTGTGCCTTTAATGGTAATACAAGCAAAACTGATTGTGATTGCTTTGTCAGTCATTTGATTATTGTTGCTTTATGTGTTGCTCACACAGCCCTTTCTTGTCTAAGCGTTTATAGGTATTTCTTGGGCCAGAATAAGCTACAAATTGGACCATGCCAATAGTCAAAAGTCTGGCTGTGCTAGACTAACTGCCATCTGACCCTTCATCCTGAGTCTCAGCGAGACTCCTGTGTTCATTGCTCGTGGAGGATTTGCTTCCCAGTGGCTGGTAAACAGGCAATCGATCAGAGCGGCTTGCATACAAACAAACCTGAATGCGGGCTCACACCTCGCTATAGGGAAGGGAAAAAGATTGATCATAATTGGTGGGTGGAAAGAGTTTATGTATGAGAGTGAAACGTATGCGAGTGAGAGAGGAAATTTGGAGATAAATGCGGAGGTTATTGAAGGGTCACATCCAATTCCTAGCACGACTCCCTGGTTCTGTGTTTGCGTGCTTATGCATTTATAGGAGCACAAGTTTGATGCCAGGTTTCTTGATGATGACTTCGTGCTTGCTTGTGTTAGTGATGGGAAGATTTGTTTTCGTGAATCAGTTCTTTCAAACTGTTTAAGATCTTTAAAATCTCTAAAATGTTCAAATTAAGTCATATGTAGGCACATTTCAGTATTTTTATTCTTTTCCCCCTCAAGTTATCTTTTATTAATAAGGCTGTTTGTTTGTATTTTCATGTGTAGCCTACCAGTTCAGTTTGTTGCATCATGATCAATTAATTTTCAGTTCATTTAAACCCCTAATATAATATAATGTGTGTGTGTGGTTCTGGTAAACCCTATGTTATGGGGGCAAACTGTCCCTACAAAGATGGCAATATCCGAAATCCTTGTCTTTGTGGGGACATTATTTTGGTCCCCATGAGGAAAGCAGCTTATAAATCATATTAAGTGATGTTTTGTTTGTTTCTTTTTAAATGTAAAAATGCAGAACGTTTTCTGTGATGGGTAGGGTTAGGAGATATAATATACAGTTTGTACAGTATAAAAATCATTATGTCTATGGAATGTACCCATAAAACATGAAAACACAACACGTGTGTGTGTGTTCATGTTTTTTTATCCCGATGGGGACTTCAACCTGAATGCACACAGACTCATGGGGACTTGTGTCATCGTGGGGGACCTATATTGAGGTCCCAGAAACAAGCTTATAAATCATACAGGATGAGTTTTTTTTTTTTTAAATGTAAAAATGCAGAGAGTTTTGTGTGATGGGTAGGTTTAGGGGTAGGGTTAGTGTAAGGGGATAGAATATACAGTATGTACAGTATAAAAACCATTACTTCCATGGAGAGTCCCCACAAAGATAGTGTGTGTGTGTGTGCATGTGCGTGTGCGTGTGTGTGTGTGTGTGAGTGCAGTCTTTATCCTTCAGAGAAAATGTTTACCTCAACATTTCTCAGTTTCCAAGGCTGGCATGGTTCTCTCAACAGATTTCTGATCAATAATTATGTTTGTGAACATCACACAATATCTCTCAAATACATCAAAGTCAGTGAGAATATGTGGTTTCCCTTTCTACTCTTTCTTTCTGTAAAAAAAATGTAAAAACGCAGAGAGTTTTCTGTGATGAGTAGGTTTAGGGGTAGGGTTAGTGTAAGGGGATAGAATATACAGTTTGTACAGTAAAAAAACATTACGTCTATGGAGAGTCCCCACAAAGATATACCGTGCGTGTGTGCGTGTGTGTGTGTGTGTGTGTGCGTGTGTGTGCGTGTGTGTGTGCGTGTGTGTGTGTGTGTGTGAGCGCAGTCTTTATCCTTCAAAGAAAATGTTTACCTCAACATTTCTCATTTTCCAAGGCTGGCATGGTTCTCTCAACAGATTTCCGATCAATAATTATGTTTGTGAACATCACACAATATCTCTCACATACATCAAAGTCAGTGAGAATATGTGGTTTTACTTTCTACTCTTTCTTTCTCTCATTCTCTTTTTCTCTCTCTTTTCTTCTTCCATGACTCATTTTAGCCAGGATCGATTTTCCTGCAGGCCATAATCAGTACAGGCCTTTCATGTCAGCCCTTTGTGACATTAGGGGAAGGTGTCTGGACCGCTTGAAGGACCCCATGTGTTTTCAGAACAGGGTTGTCCCTACAGTGATTGTGCGCTCTTTACCCTCAGGGTGTGGCCTCATGAGTCTGTGCTACATTTTAAGCTAAAACACTGCTAATTTAGGAGTGTATTAATGCTAACAGAACAAAATTTATTTTATAAATCAGATAACAATACGAAACTTTATTAGGATTGGTTGTCATTAGTGACAGGCCAGTAGACTAATTCCAAGACTTCTGACTGGTCTTTGCATCTGCGCATCAGAGATTTCTGTGATTGGTTACAATTTTTACAAACTGCTTGACGCAACAGGACTAGACCTAAATACAATGATGGTATGGACACTTTTTAGAATTAGTTATGATTTGTTAAAACGCAATACCTTTGAGAACATCTCAGTAAGTTGTTTATAGTTTGGGTTTGAGTGCTAATGTGTGTTCTTAGTTTCAAATTCACTGCTTCTGTGGCACGTAGCAAAGGAAGTGTGTTTTGTTTTTGTCTGACTGCTGGTTTAAACAGATTGCTGTAGACAAACATCACTAATGTGCTTATTGCTTTTTTCAAGTTTACAAATGTTTCCTAGTATTTGTTTAAATCCTTCTTTTCCTGCTGTGTACCCATCACCCCATGCCACACAAATGCTAATACACGCTTTCCATCTCCCCATGCTTCCCCGAACCCTCACGGGAATAATCCCAGCGGTTCAGAGGTCAGTCTGGCAGAGAGTCCCCTGGCTAGTTCATATTTTGCGTTCCTAAAGCACATAATATCTCTCATTACACTTTTCGGTGCGAAGGTCATTTAGGCCCAGGCTTAAATTGAGAAGTGACAACCTACATAAGAACCCAAAGGGGGAGAAGACCCCACTTAGCCCAGGATCAGAGCCATTCCTTTGGTTAGAGAGCTGACCCGTATGCCCCGTCTGGACTAGCTGTAATTATATTAGCACAGGCGCTAGGAGCGTTAGCTTAAGCTCCGATGGTCTCCCAGACTTTGGCTTTTCATCACCAGCTGATATGCGGGGCCCTGTATTTGGGGTTATTATGGAAAGCCCCTATCATCAAATCTATTTGTAGGACAAGGTCGTGCCACATCACGACGAGATGAAGGGATTAAGATCGCCGTCTCTTTCACGCTCTCTCACGTTTTCTTCTCAGCCGCTCTTCACAGGTCGGTTTTGTGACGGGGATAGGGGATGATTGGCAGCTGTTGCCCACCCGGGATGGGGCAGACAAAATGTGTGGTCAGTTCTCATACATAGTGGTTGCCTATAACACGCAGTCTTGGCCCTTACACCCTTACAAAAAGTACTGTGGTTTTTGAAAGCTGCACCATGTTTTACATCCTGTTAAAATCATAGATATAGTCAAGTTTTTGTGTATGTATGATTTGCATTTTTATGTTTTTTACATATATATTAGTGTCATTTTAGTATTATTTATACACTATTATTTATTAATATTTTTAATTAGCTTTCATTTTAATTTGAGATTACGTTTAACTGATTTTGCCCTTTGTTATTTTTTTAATTTCTATTTAGATTTAATTTATTTTTGAAGTTTAGTTTTAGTAATTTTAGTACTTCAACTGAAACTTTCAGTTAGTTGTCAAGTTTAAGTTTTTCATTTAATAATTATATTTTATTTTATTCCAGCTTTGTTTCAGTTAATAAAAACAACTGTTTCGTTTTACTTAACAATAACAACACTGATTAGACAGGACAAAAGAGAAAGACAAAAATATACCATTATACTAAATAATTTGCATAGTCACAATCCATTGTAGATCCATTTCGATCAAAAATACAATGGTACTTCCATGGTCATGTCTAATACCGTGTTCAAAAAGCCATGGTAGCAATGGCTTTTTGCTAGTGTAGCCTGGATCAGAAATCACTGTGGTTATATGTGAAATGTATACATTCAGATTAACTCAATGATATGTTATAGTGCTCTTTTGCTTGTTTAGTCATGTGGTTGTGTTTGGTTAAATGACCAGAGTCATGCTCTATGACCTCTGGGTACTTCTAGAGCCAACTGATTTGACCTTTGACCTCTGCTGGTGAGAGAGTGAGTCCTATCCTCTAAAAATGTTTCACATCATAATGGACCAATCAGTGATGGACCCCCCAAGGAGGTTTATAATACCTGGAGAAAGCTATCCGGTAGCATTCCTACTTGGTCAGTTGGTGGAGGAAGCCCGAAATCACAGTTTTACTCATGGATGCTCAGTTCTAAGGGAACTCATTTAATGATAAACTGAGTGCAATGTAAGTCTCTTCGGATAAAACACCTGCCATATGCATCAAATGAATGACTGTTAAAGGAGCTATGTGTACGATTTTTAATGTTTTAATCACTTTTTTATTGCCAATGTGTAAACGGAAACCTGATATTTATGTGAAGGACGTTTTTGGCGGGAAAATCAAAAGGATGTGACATGTACGCGTGCTCCCGAAAGCCTCTCTTCCGTTCAATGAAACATAAAATTTGTGCTTACAATGTTCAAACATGCAACATATCCACATTGCTATGATCAGATGCTTTCTTAGCTGCTGCTTTCTAACCGTTGTCATTTTTGTGTGTTTATTATGTTATTGAAAGGAATGTGCGCAGCACATATTTACAAATGCCTTTTAGCAGCATGGACGGCATCTGGATGTTCGTTAATAGTATATCACTGTAAAGTTATTTCCAACTTCTTTTTACTTCTAAGCAAAGAACGAAAAAAAAACTTTGCCGTGAGTGTATCGTGGCCTTGAATCACGTTTAGTCTCTTGTACATTACGTGTGCATGAATAAGTTGCTGGCTGTAGTTCACTTAACAGCCACCGTTGTCATATGGGTTTTAAGTAGACCCCAGAAACTCTTGTTGTTAGCAGATAAACATGCTTTAATGGAGAAACATGCTTTTTGTAGTTACGACATCTACCATCAGAAGCTAATGTGGCTATGCAAACCTTGACCTCTTAAACCCTCCAAATGGTCTTTTGGTGTTTCTTTATTTCTCATTCATTACTTTGTGTTCAGACATTTCCATCTGTTTTTTCACTCACATAGTTTCATAAATTACTTTGTTTTAATCTGCTGTCAATCTTCCTGATTTTCCATTTGCTTGTGTTTCTTCTCACTCTCTTTCTCTTTCTGTCCATTCCTCTCCCTCTGTTTTAACTGCGTTTTGAGGACATAACTGCAGGCCGGCTGTCTTCCAGCGTCCTGCGCTGACCTGAGCTCGCTACCGTGAGATTAGCACGAACGAGGGGCTAGGTTCAACACCAATACCAAGGTACACTGAGAAGCATATCCCACGTGGAAATATGCAACACAATGCCTGCCCGCAGGGAGGACTTAGAATATACATATGACCCAAGTACGGGCTGCATATGGAGCACACTAACGTATCCAGCCCGCAGGGTGGAATGTTTCAACCCCAGGGGTGGCAAGGTGTCTTGCCAAGGGAAGACACATGCTCGAAGAGACTTAGCGTGGAGATACACATGTGGGGGTTGCCCAACGGGGGAACCATGCACATGGAAGCACCTAGTCTAACACGAGGGCTGACCAACCGGGCATGCACTCTGGTGTCGGCAGTGCTGGAGGAACTCAGGGCTTACTGAGAAATTCACCTGAGTGAAAGAGCGCATGCATCCAGTCCGTGGAGTGGAATGGCGCAGCAAGCGATGACACCTGAGCCTGTCCAGTTACTGGCCATTTGGAGCGAGTACACGAGAGGACACTAACTCTACACGGAGATTATAGAATCTCGCAAAAGTGTTGAGTGTCGCCCAGCCTGCAGCTCTGCAGATGTCTGTTAGCGAGGCGCCATGCGCTAAAGTCCAAGAGGAGGCTACACTGGAGTGTGCCTTTACCCCTAGGGGACATGGCAGGCCCTGAACCTGATATGCCAGGACAATGGCGTCCACTATCCAGTGAGACAACCTCTGCTTGGAGAGAGCCTTCCCTTTCTGCTGCCCTTCGTAACAGACAAAGAGCTGGTCTGAGGTCCTGAAACACTGCGTCCTGTCTACGTAAGCACGAAGGGCATGTACTGGACAGAGCAGTGCCAAGAATGGGTCTGCCTCCTCCAGGGGCAGTGCTTGCAGGTTCACCACCTGATCTCTGAAAGGAGTGGTGGGAACCTTGGGCACGTATCCAGGCCGGGGTCTCAGGATCACGTGAGAGTTAGCCAGCCCGAATTCCAGGCATGCTTCGTCAACCGAAAATGCCTGCAGGTCTCCTACCCTCTTGATGGAAGCCAAAGCAATCAAGAGCGCATCCTTCATAGAAAGGAACTTAAGTTCAATGGACTGCAGTGGCTCAAAGGGAGCTCTCTGCAGGGCAGATAGAACCACTGCGAGGTCCCAAGAGGGCATCTGTAGAGGGCGAGGTGGGTTTATCCTCCTTGCTCCTCTAAGGAACCAGGTCGTGCTGTCCTACCGTTTTTGACTCCACAAGGTCGTGGTGCGCAGATATCGCAGCCACATAAACCTTAAGGGTGGAAAGAGACGGCCTTCGATCCAACCCTTCTTGGAGGAAGGAGAGCACGGACCCGATCGGGCATTTCCTGGGGTCTTCTCGGCGAGAAGAGCACCAGGTGACGAAGAGGTTCCACTTCAACGCATAGGCCTGTCTCGTGGACAAGGCCCTAGCGGAAGTGATGGTAGCCACCACCTGTGGTGGTAGGGTACTCAAACCTTCCACGTCCCGTCCAGGACCCAAACGTGTAAGTTCCACAGGTCGGGACGCGGGTGCCAGAGGGTGCCCCGTCTCTGAGAAAGGAGGTCCTTCCTCAGAGGAATAGGCCAGGGATGGGCTGTCGCAAGGAGTACGAGTTCGGAGAACCAGGTCCGGCCGGGCCAATATGGGGCGACCAAAAGGACCTGCTCCGTGTCCTCCCTGATCTTGCACAGGACCTGTGCGAGAAGGCTCACTGGGGGAAACGCATCCTTGCGTAGGCCCCGCGGCCAGCTGTGAGCTAGTGCATCCGTGCCGAGGGTTCCCATGGTCAGGGAGTAAAACCAGCGGCAATGGGAAGAGTCATGGGAGGCAAACAGATCTACCTGTGCATCGCCGAACTGTTCCCAAATCAGCTGAACCGTCGGGGGATGGAGTCTCCATTCACCCGGAAGTGGCTGAAACCGTGAGAGCTCGTCGGCTGCACAATTCAGATCTCCCGGGATGTGAATGGCACGAAGCGACCTCAGATGCTTCTGACTCCATAGGAGGAGATGGCGGGCGAGTTGCGACCTCCGGCGGGAGTGTAGACCACCTTGTCGGTTGATGTACGCTACTGTCGCCGTGTTGTCTGAACGGACTAGTACGTTTGTCCTTCAGCAGGGCTCGGAAGCGGTGCAGGGCTAGATGTACGGCCAGCAACTCGAGGCAATTGACATGCCATAGGCGCTGGGGTCCTTTCCAGGAGCCTGCGGCAGCATGTCCATTGCACATGGCACCCCAGCCCGTGGCAGAGGCATCTGTTGATACAACAACATGCCTGGAAACTAAGGCATTCTACGGGCACTCCGGCATGTAAAAAAGTGAGGTTCGACCACGGGGTGAAGGTTTGACGGCAGGCCAGAGTGACTGGGACCCGGAGCGTGCCCTGTTGTAGTCGATTTCCATACCGAGAAAAGAGATCCTCTGCACGGGGGAGAGTTTGCTCTTCTTTGCTTTTCCCAGTTGACCCGAAGGCCCAGACGGGTGAGGTGCCGGAACACCAGGTCCCTGTGTTTGCAAACCTGGTCTCGAGAATGAGCTAGTATCAGCCAGTCGTCGAGATAGTTCAGGATGCGAACCCCGTGTTGCCTGAGTGGCACAACGGCTGCCTCTACGACTTTCGTGAAGACGTGAGGAGACAGGGCTAACCCGAATGGGAGAACCGTGTACTGGTATGCCTGCCCCTCGAAGGCAAACCGTAGAAACGGTCTGTGTCGAGGAAGAATGGAGACATGAAAATACGCGTCCTTCTGGTCGATCGCTGCAAACCAATCCGATGGACGTTTGGCTGTCAAAATCTTGAATGGAAGCCTGTGAAGGGTTCGGTTCAAGATGCGCAGGTCCAGGATTGGTCGTAACCCACTGCTCTTCTTGGGTACAATGAAGTAGGGGCTGTAGAAGCCGGACTTCATCTCGGCTGGAGGGACGGTCTCGATCGCACCCTTCGCCAGTAGGGTGTCGACCTCCGCACGCATGACAGGGGCATTGCCACCCACCATGGTATAGCGGACTCCCCAAAAGCGGGAAGGAGACCGTGTGAACTGAATCGCATAGCTGAGCCTGATTGTGCGAGCGAGCCAGCGGGACAGATTTGGAAGCTCTAGCCAGGCTCCCAAAAACTGAACCAGCGGGGTCATGCGAACGACAGGCGTACCCACGATGGGGCAGCGAAGCGGAATGACTGGCCCAGACCTGGGAGGCATTGGAGCGTACCAAGGTGTGAGTGGGGTCATGTTCCGCGTCCTGACAGAGGAGTCCAGGGAAGGACCAGTGTTCCGCGGCGGCCTCCTCTGATAGGGGTCTGGCGACAGAGAGGGATGAGAGCAGCGAGGCTTTGCGTCACACACTGTCAATCGCGCCCTCTTGGGGCTCGGAGGTGAACATGTCAAATCTTTCTTTAACCAAGGATAGGGTGCCGCAGAGCGTGAGGCCAGCAGCGGAAGGGGAAAACAAAAGATTCTCCCCTGGGGGAAGGAGTGGTCCTGTTACCATCTCCTGTGAAAGGGCTGTGTTCACCTCCAAGCTGCCCGTCTCAGGAGCGCCGGTTGGCCTGGCGTTTGGCAGGCTTGGGGCGGAGACGGGCTGGACCACCTTCCTGCGACCTCCTCCGCGCCCTGGCCCGGGAGAAGGCTGCTGCTGGGGCCGGGCGGGAGGGGCAGGAGCCGCAGGAGGGCGCCCTCGACGGGGAGCAGGCTGAGGTGTCTGAGCCGGCGGCTGGGTGGAGGCAGCAGCTGGCCACCGAGGCAGAATATGTTTTATTGCCTCAGTCTGCTTCTGTGCGGCCGAGAACTGTTGGGCAAAGTCCTTGACCGCCCCGCCGAAGAGCCCAGCCTGAAAGATAGGAGAGTTGAGGAACTTGGTTCGCTCAGCCTCTCGCATATCCACCAGGTTGAGCCATAGATGATGTTCCTGGACCACGCAAGTGGACATCACCTGACCGAGAGAGTGTGCAGTAACCTTCGTCGCCCGTAGGGCGAGGTCGGTTTCTGCACGCAACTCTTGCATTAAAGCAGGGTCAGCATTGCCCTCATGCATGCTTCTGGGTGGCCTGGCCTGCAGCTCTATAGGTCTTCGCCACCAAAGTAGGCGAAAACCTACAGGCCTTGGACGGGTGCTTTGGGTCACCGCGCCACGTTGGAGCACTCTGAGGACACAGTTGCATCGCAACAGAGTGTTCAGCAGGGGGGACCCCAGTGTACCCTTTCACCACGGCGCCATCGAGAGCAGTGAAGACGGAGGAGGCCGTCGAGCGATCGCGGCAAGTTAACGGGAACTTCCACGATTTCGACACCTCCTCATGCACTTCCGGGAAGAATGGCACTGGGGGCGGGTGCTGACAGGTGTCAGCATGGTCCGCCCCCAAGAACCAATCGTCCAGCCTCGAGTGCTCGGGACATGGCGGAGGGTTCCACTCAAGCCCGATGCTCTCAGCTGCCCGGGAAAGCATGGCTGTGAGCTCCGGATCAGACTCGCGCAATGCTGGGACTCCCGAGGGAGGCAGCACAGCCGAATCCTCATCTCCGGAGGAATCCAGCCCACCCTGTGAAGCGGCGATTGACATGGTGTCATTCGCCGGCACTCCGAATGAAACGCTAGGCCCTCCACGGGACAAACCAGCGACGTCACCCAGCAACACCACGGGTTGCAGTGTGCTAGAGGGGGGTGTGGACCGAGGACGATTCGTCGGATTATTCCACACCGTGACCCTCAGATCACCCTGACCACCAGCCAAAGTATCCCCTCTCGTGGAGGAGATCGATTGGGGTGTGGTAGAGGGGACTCTATCTCCTAGACGAAGGTGATGGAGTCTCGATCACAACACTGCGATGATCATGTTCCTACAGTGGGAACATGACTCATCCATGAACGCTCTCTCAGCGTGCACGAGGCCCAAGCACGCAAGACAGCGATCATGCCCGTCAGACGGACTAACCAGCCGACCGCACCCAGAAACACACGGGCGAGACATCTTGAAAAAGACGTGCCACGTGTAGCTCTTTTAGAGAGGAGTTTTACTCTGCAGAAATGCCGAAGCGCCCAGGGAGAACACACGCTGTGCTGGATCACTGCACAGATCAGACAGGAATGCGGAACGCACCGTAGCATCGACACTCTGGAGAGTTGCTCGTGTTGAAGAGAAGAAAGCTCAGAAGGCAAGTGAACACTCGGCTCCGAAGCAGAAACATAATGCGAGATTGCACGCTCAGCTCCTTATATACCCACGAGGTGGGGCGGAGTTGCGCTATGCAAATTCCGCAGACCATTGTCATGCCACTGGCTCGTTTTGTAGAACTCGAAGGCGATTGGCTTCTAAGCGAAACCCCCATTCCGTCAGTCACTGACGTAACGCGAAGTGACTGACTGAAAGGGAACTGTTGTACCTGCACATGAAAAGATGAGAAATATCTACATTGAAGTGCTTCAGTTGGTTTTGTGTGTGTGTGTATATATATACAGTGGGGAGAACAAGTATTTGATGCACTGACGATTTTGCAGGTTTTCCTACTTACAAAGCATGTAGAGGTCTGTAATTTTTATCATAGGTACACTTCAACTGTGAGAGACGGAATCTAAAACAAAAATCCAGAAAATCACATTTTATGATTTTTAAATAATTAATTTGCATTTTATTGCATGACATAAGTATTTGATACATCAGAAAAGCAGAACTTAATATTTGGTACAGAAACCTTTGTTTGCAATTACAGAGATCATACGTTTCCTGTAGTTCTTGACCAGGTTTGCACACACTGCAGCAGGGATTTTGGCCCACTCCTTCATACAGACCTTCTCCAAATCCTTCAAGTTTCGGGGTTGTCACTGGGCAATACGGACTTTCAGCTCCCTCCAAAGATTTTCTATTGGGTTCAGGTCTGGAGACTGGCTAGGCCACTCCAGGACCTTGAGATGCTTCTTACGGAGCCACTCCTTAGTTGCCCTGGCTGTGTGTTTCGGGTCGTTGTCATGCTGGAAGACCCAGCCACGACCCATCTTCAATGCTCTTACTGAGGGAAGGAGGTTGTTGGCCAAGATCTCGCGATACATGGCCCCATCCATCCTCCCCTCAATACGGTGCAGTCGTCCTGTCCCCTTTGCAGAAAAGCATCCCCAAAGAATGATGTTTCCACCTCCATGCTTCACGGTTGGGATGGTGTTCTTGGGGTTGTACTCATCCTTCTTCTTCCTCCAAACACGGCGAGTGGAGTTTAGACAAAAAAGCTCTATTTTTGTCTCATCAGACCACATGACCTTCTCCCATTCCTCCTCTGGATCATCCAGATGGTCATTGGCAAACTTCAGACGGGCCTGGACATGCGCTGGCTTGAGCAGGGGGACCTTGCGTGCGCTGCAGGATTTTAATCCATGGCGGCGTAGTGTGTTACTAATGGTTTTCTTTGAGACTGTGGTCTCAGCTCTCTTCAGGTCATTGACCAGGTCCTGACGTGTAGTTCTGGGCTGATCCCTCACCTTCCTCATGATCATTGATGCCCCACGAGGTGAGATCTTGCATGGTGCCCCAGACCGAGGGAGATTGACCGTCATCTTGAACTTCTTCCATTTTCTAATAATTGGGCCAACAGCTGTTGCCTTCTCACCAAGCTGCTTGCCTATTGTCCTGTAGCCCATCCCAGCCTTGTGCAGGTCTACAATTTTATCCCTGATATCTTTACACAGCTCTCTGGTCTTGGCCATTGTGGAGAGGTTGGAGTCTGTTTGATTGAGTGTGTGGACAGGTGTCTTTTATACAGGTAACGAGTTCAAACAGGTGCAGTTAATACAGGTAATGAGTGGAGAACAGGAGGGCTTCTTAAAGAAAAAACGAACAGGTCTGTGAGAGCTGGAATTCTTACTGGTTGGTAGGTGATCAAATACTTATGTCATGCAATAAAATGCAAATTAATTATTTAAAAATCATACAATGTGATTTTCTGGATTTTTGTTTTAGATTCCGTCTCTCACAGTTGAAGTGTACCTATGATAAAAATTACAGACCTCTACATGCTTTGTAAGTAGGAAAACCTGCAAAATCGTCAGTGTATCAAATACTTGTTCTCCCCACTGTATATACAGGGTTTGAAATTAACTTTTTCACTTACCGGCCAATTTGGCTACTAAATTTTGAAGTTACCAGCCATTCAGAACTTCTACTAGCCCAAAAAAAAAAGCTGTGACGTATTTAATCTGGGTTATCTCTTTTTTTTTCTTTTCTCTCTCTCTCTCTCTCTATATATATAGAGAGAGAGAGAACATTTTTTATTAATTTTATTTATAATAAAATTTTTATTTATAAATTTTTATTTATAATAAAATAAAATTGTATTTTGATTTTATATATATATATATATATATAAAATACAATTTGGATTTCTCTCTCTCTCTCTCTCTCTCTCTCTCTCTCTCTCTCACACACACACGCACACACACGTGTGTTTTATGTTTTATGCTTTCCACAGACATAATGATTTTTATACTGTTCAAACTATATATTCTATCCCCCTACACTAACCCTACCCCTAAACCTACCCATCACAGAAAACTTTCTGCTATTTTAGATTTTCAAAAAAGATCATTCTGTATGATTTATAAGCTTGTTTCCTCAGGGGACCAAAAAAATGTCCCCACAAGGTCAAAATTTACTGGTATTACTATGCTTGTAGGGACATTTGGTTCCCATAACGTAGAGAATACCAGGACCACACACAGACTCATTCAGTGGATATTAATGACATAAGCGAAAGCAATGTTAATGTGTTATTGGTGAAGCCATGCACTGCTTATCTGATGCCGTAAAAGCTTCGATAGTGTTCACACATGCACTTATGTACAATTATTCTGCTAACATGCTGCATTGGTTTAATAAATTAGCTGCTCTTTGTAGCAGCAGGGATATTTTGGGGAGCACTTTAACATATTTATGGGCATAATCACAGTAAAGCCATTACAGGTGGATGCTGGTTGAATGTGGTTTGTTAAACATACAAACCACAGTTTTTATTAAATCAAACAGACTAGAGTTTTGTGTGGCTAAATCCCAACCAATCACAGTAGCCTGCTTGAAGATTAGCTCTAAAAGCATTATAGCTAGCAAGACTCTTGCTGCGGTTTAAATCACATACTGTATAGTAGGCACTACACTTGGTTTGAAATGTAAACTTTGCGACCGTTAAAAAAGTATGTTCTATACTATGAATGTATGTAGTATAAATTAAATTCAGATGTACTAAATCCGCCATGTTGTCACTGTCATGTGACCTACAATGTCAGTTGTGTCGCTTCACTGCCATTCACAAATTATCTCCCATGGCCTCATGGGATAGTTAAGTGTCCAGTGAATGCGCACTTTAGAATCTTGGCAGAAGTAGTCATCTGGGTAATTTTCACCTGCTGTTTTGAGAATATTCTGAATTCAGACATATACTTCTCGGCTAACATAGTGGGGGTTTTTTTTGCCTATAGTACATAGCATGATTCGATCAGAATCAAGGTCTGTCTAGTATCTAGTAGCAAGGTGCAGTCTAATATCTGTTTATAATGGTATAGTATCTGAGATTTGTATTCTACAAGTAGCATTTCAAGGGTGCCCGGATGGTGTACATTGTCTGATAGATTCTCAAAGTGCAGTTCTTCACATGCTTTTCATGCTAATATTGCCCACAACTCCTTGTACTACAGAGGAGGTGTATGTGGAGCTGTCCCAGAAGCAAAGTTGCCACATCAGTTTGTAACCTAAAAGTAAAACTATATTTTTTTGAGGATAACTAATTTAGCTGTATGCTAATGCTTATTAGCATGCTGTGAATGCAAACAGTAAAAAATAGGAGACATTAAAAGTAGGCTGGTTTCGAGATGCAAATTTATGATTGTGGAATAATTTCATACTACAAAAGTAAAGATATACTTTTTAGTGTATTATATAAATATGCAAGCACGTGGTTTTGTACTCAAGTCTCAGGTAGACAGACTTTTTATATTGATTGTTTCGCAAATGTATATTCTGGTCCACTTACTATATAACTGCCCATTTTGATGTTAGAGGAAGTTAATTCCAACATTGATAATAGACCAGCTGCATAAATTTGATTCAAATAATTGCATATCTGTATTTGAGGAAAGTTTATAAAGTAGTGCAATAAATGAACATGGTCCAATTAACTTTCATTGTATGGGCAAAAGCAGTTTTAAAAACATTCTTCAAAATACCTTCTTAAGTAAATGACAGAATTTTTATTTTTGAGTGATGGGTCCCTTCAAATATAATTCTGAAGAATCCCATATTTTAGCATTGTTGCTCATTCCACATGCAAAAAGGGTAGCAGTGAAAAATACAAACCCGATTCCAAAAAAGTTGGGACACTGTACAAATTGTGAATAAAAAAGGAATGCAATAATTTACAAATCTCATAAACTTATATTTTATTCACAATAGAATATAGATAACATATCAAATGTTGAAAGTGAGACATTTTGAAATGTCATGCCAAATATTGGCTCATTTTGGATTTCATGAGAGCTACACATTCCAAAAAAGTTGGGACAGGTAGCAATAAGAGGCCGGAAAAGTTAAATGTACATATAAGGAACAGCTGGAGGACCAATTTGCAACTTATTAGGTCAATTGGCAACATGACTGGGTATAAAAAGAGCCTCTCAGAGTGGCAGTGTCTCTCAGAAGTCAAGATGGGCAGAGGATCACCAATTCCCCCAATGCTGCGACGAAAAATAGTGGAGCAATATCAGAAAGGAGTTTCTCAGAGAAAAATTGCAAAGAGTTTGAAGTTATCATCATCTACAGTGCATAATATCATCCAAAGATTCAGAGAATCTGGAACAATCTCTGTGCGTAAGGGTCAAGGCCGGAAAACCATACTGGATGCCCGTGATCTTCGGGCCCTTAGACGGCACTGCATCACATACAGGAATGCTACTGTAATGGAAATCACAACATGGGCTCAGGAATACTTTCAGAAAACATTGTCGGTGAACACAATCCACCGTGCCATTCGTCGTTGCCGGCTAAAACTCTATAGGTCAAAAAAGAAGCCATATCTAAACATGATCCAGAAGCGCAGATGTTTTCTCTGGGCCAAGGCTCATTTAAAATGGACTGTGGCAAAGTGGAAAACTTTTCTGTGGTTAGACGAATCAAAATTTGAAGTTCTTTTTGGAAAACTGGGACGCCATGTCATCCGGACTAAAGAGGACAAGGACAACCCAAGTTGTTATCAGCGCTCAGTTCAGAAGCCTGCATCTCTGATGGTATGGGGTTGCATGAGTGAGTGTGGCATGGGCAGCTTACACATCTGGAAAGGCACCATCAATGCTGAAAGGTATATCCTATACCTTGAAAGTTCTAGAACAACATATGCTCCCATCCAGACGTCGTCTCTTTCAGGGAAGACCTTGCATTTTCCAACATGACAATGCCAGACCACATACTGCATCAATTACAACATCATGGCTGCGTAGGAGGAGGATCCGGGTACTGAAATGGCCAGCCTGCAGTCCAGATCTTTCACCCATAGAAAACATTTGGCGCATCATAAAGAGGAAGATGCGACAAAGAAGACCTAAGACAGTTGAGCAACTAGAAGCCTGTATTAGACAAGAATGGGACAACATTCCTATTCCTAAACTTGAGCAACTTGTCTCCTCAGTCCCCAGACGTTTGCAGACTGTTATAAAAAGAAGAGGGGATGCCACACAGTGGTAAACATGGCCTTGTCCCAACTTTTTTGAGATGTGTTGATGCCATGAAATTTAAAATCAACTTATTTTCCCCTTAAAATGATAAATTTTCTCAGTTTAAACATTTGATATGTCATCTATGTTGTATTCTGAATAAAATATTGAAATTTGAAACTTCCACATCATTGCATTCTGTTTTTATTCACAATTTGTACAGTGTCCCAACTTTTTTGGAATCGGGTTTGTAAACTCATACCTAAGACCCAGAGAAAAGATGGAATATTGTCAAGAAAAATGAAAATTTGTTTTTGGGAACAAAATGTTTTATCTAACATTATAAGTGGATCTCATGGGAAAAAGTATTGTATATTAAACAATGTATGAAATGACCCTGTATAAAGCCTATAGCAATCAAGTGATATCAGTCTCTTTGCCATGTGAATATGACAAGCCTTTTTTCCTGCAACTCACGTGTTCCCTGCTTCCTATTCCTCTGATACATTGACTTTTCAAACATCTGATGACCCAGTAGCACTGATATAAACATGCTGGAGTCAGATGAGACACACCGTGAGACATCAATGCTGTTGCTTTCTGCTTGTCACAGAATAAAATGCTCTACATGGAGCATCACAAATCTCATGATTTATTCACAACATTCTGTGGCCCATCTGACTCTTTGGAACGGGTGGACACACACACACACAGACACAGTGTCTCTACGCAAGAAGTGCATATCTTGCTGTTGTCGTTGTTATATAACATTAAAGTAAAATGTGCAGTTGTATTACAGTGTCAGTTCTGAGACACGATGTCCCCATTTTCTCCCCATGTTTACATGTTTAAATACACTGGCAATGGAAATTTTGATGCTGACATGAATAGAATTGCTAACTAACACTCTTGTGTGTGTATTTGTATAACTGACGTCAAACCCCACTGTGGTTGAATTTTGGCCATTTCTAAGGGTTGTTTACACAAACAGATGGTCTGTATCTCCTTGATTGACACACCATCTGCAAAAAAAGTTACCATGGAAACTGATTTACAACCATAATCTCCAGTAATTTACCTCACCTTCTTCTTACCTGTCAGACCAGGTATATATATATATATATATATATATATATATATATATATATATATATATATATATATATATATATATATAATTAAAATGGAATTAAACACATTTTTTAATGTAGTTCTTTTTTTTTTTTGTTTGATTATTGTTTTGTGATTTGGATCCTTTGAGCTGTTTGAAACTGTAAAATATGCAACACACACACCTATTACTGCACATCAGTTCAGTTCTATATTAATGAGGCAAGTTTCCGTGGCTTGCAACTGTAAACAGCCTATAGTTAGTCTAACAAACTATATTATTTTGCACAATAATTGCTTTTATGCTTAATAATAATAAATGCAAGTTGCTGTGTTTTATGACTATTTGTGTTGCAGGTTTTCGATCATTTAAACACAGTTAAGGGAGTCCTTAGACATAAATAAATGGAGTCTAAAATTGGTTCCCTAATGTTTTTATGTACATTAAGTTTGATTTAACACAACATTGCCTAAAAATGCAAAGACTCCAGTTTTCCTCTTCCCACCTGTTGGGAGAGACAGAGATTCATCCACTCCGACTATAGCAGTTCTGTTGAGACTCCAATTACACTTGTCAGTGGTGTAAGTGTATATGTGTATGGATGGCTGCTTCTAACACATGCTGCCTTTATGACTTATACAGAAACACATTGTGTGATTAAGGATCCCTGTTTTTCTCTCTCTCTCTCGCTGCCTATCTTTCTCTCTGTGTGTGTCTGCAAGTGAGAAAGGCCACAGTGTCTCCCAGCGCCTCGGGCTACTTTGATAGACAGATGGACAGTCCGTGAGAGACAGACTTCCCTTTCAGCCAATGAGAAAACAGGACCCCTGCTGTCGGTATGGTGACAGTTGCTATGAGTGATTGCATCCGGACCTACAGTTGATGGTTTGGGGATTCGACCTGTGTCTCTTTAGAGGTGAAGGGTGGAGAGGGCAGTACTGGCTTCGATCCCCTTAACGTTTCCATCAGGCCGCGTTTGCCGTTGTGTTCTCGCGTCCATATGGCTCAAAGATGCCCGTCAGAACCCTGACAACCCCACGCTGAGGGTCTGCACAAATTTAACCCAAAAATCTGGGTTTATATTTAGACAGAAACAAAAAGGATAAGAGTTTGCTGGTCTTCAGCCCCTCGTGGCTCACTGGCATAGTGTGTTAGAGTTGTGCGCTAGTCAGAAATCAACAGGCTAAATGTTGCATGTTAAATCGCATTTAAGTAGAGAATGAAGCAGAGAAATGCTTTATGCAACTGAATTAAATTACAATTAGCCTACTCTTGATGTTAAAATAGGTTTTCAAATCTTGAAAACACAATATGATGTGGCATATCTGTTGTTTATCTACAATAGACATATTCACTACTGTATATTGTTCAACTCTCAAGTCGGTGGAAATGTGGGTCGGTGTTTGATAAAGATTCACAGATCCCTGGTCGAGCACCGGCGTCAGCATCGTTTAGGTAGAAATAATCTGTGCTTGATACAGCCCCCGGTCACTCCATTACCTTTAAACGCATAGCTCGTGTCTTTAGTGACCCGGGACGTCATTCACTACCCTCCTCCGCATTCATTTTTTAAAGTTAGACATCATCCTTCATAGTATTCCCCAATTACTTCATTATAAACAATATAACAGGAAAATAAAAAGAATTCTTTAAAAAAATGCTTGTTTTCCAAATCATTTTTTATAAAAATTGTATAGGGTCTCTAATGACACAAGGTATGTAATAGTGTAAGTATATTTTTTTCTGCGCAACAATAATTTAATCTTTGATGACTGAATAAGTGCAATTCACCTTTATTCCTCAAGGTGGCAATGTCTGATACACAATAATGAAGTGACGCTTCACTCATAGTTACCGCAGGCAGAAAACAAAACAATAGGAAGTATCATCAGCAAAACTTGAAATGGCTCAGCGATTTACTGCAGAGCAAGTACTGAACGCAATCAAATATTAGTGTCACTTTCACTTGATGGTGGACCTGGTGAAGAAGCTGTCAGCGATCAAAAAGATTGATTGTGAAGATGTTGAAAATGATAGTTTTGAGAATATGTTTGAGATGACGAATATGAGCCAGATGCTGGGAAACGAGCTCTGAGGAGGACAGTGATGATGGTATAAAACATCTGCTCAAATTGAACCCTTCCTAGCTCCAAAAGGTAACAAAATATGCTTTATTTTATTCTTCTGTAATTGTTACTCTAATATCAGGAGAGTTTTGTATTATTGCGACAGGTAGAGATCCATCCATGTTAGATATAGACCCGGTAGCTAAAGACCCGAATATGTAATAATGATTGGCGAAATATTCATGCATTTAAGGGTTAATCATGCACATCTGGTCCCTTTAGCCTATACCCTCAAGAAGACAAGTGTGCGTGTGAGAGGACCTTTCCATCTTATATTTAATATTAAGGTAGTTAACACACAATGATAATATAGACTGCACCAATGCTAAATTGCGATGATCTTCACAGATGCTGGTTAACAGTACTTCTGCGGTATAGAGATGCCATCTCACTGTTACTCATTTTAAGTTCCTCTGTTGTCATACGATATCTGAAAAAAAAAAAAGTTCCTTTGGGACTACAACAGCTTGTCACTGAGACAGTACCCTCTAAATGTATTAATATGCACTCTTTAAGGATAGATAAGGTAACTTTCAGGGTTTTGTTCTGTTTTTTTTTTTTTGGTACTTTTTTTTCAGAGATTGAGACAAATTTCTATCTTTTTTGATGGTGGTTCTTCTGTCTTAAAATCACAAAATATCAGTTAATATTTGCTGGTAGGAAAATAATTTCACAATAGGAGAGCAGAACAGATTGTGTTGCAATTTAATAGATTTGATTACGTGTTGAGGGTGTTCATTTTTTTTGTACATGGATTTACTATGGGTTACACTTTATATATTATCTATATTAATTATTATAAAAACTATAATGTAGAATTGTAAGATCAGATTTAAAATGTAAATGCTATGAAATATATTAGTCTGGAATGAATTACATTGATCAAATGTGATAGTAAAGGCATTTATAATGTTACAAAAGATTTTCTATTTCAAATAAATGCTGTTCTTTTGAACTTTCTATTCATCAAAGAATCCTGAAATATTAAGCAGCCCAACTGTTAATACATTGTTAATAATAAGAAATGTTTCTTGAGCAGTAAATCAGCATATTAGAATGATTTCTGAAGGATCGTGTGAGACTGAAGACTGGAGTGATGCTGAAAATTTTTTTTAAAATATATTAAAGTAGAAGATAGTTATTTAAAATTTTAGTATTATTTCACAACAGTACTGTATTTTTGATCATATAAATGATGCCTTGTGAGCATAAGAGACTTCTTTCAAAAACAAATTTCTTTCAAACAAAACTATAAATTAAATGCATGTTTGTTTTTGCTTGGTTTCGCATAGTTGTCCATAGTTTTTATGCCAAATTTTCACTGTTAGTTCTATATGTGACATGATGGAGCATATAAAAAAATAACTCTAGCGACTAACCCAATAATCTCAATAATCAGGCAGTAAAAATCTCCCTAAACTCAGTTAGGGCTCCTCTAATGTTGGGAAACTAGCGCAGTTGACATATGGTCTCTTCATAAAACACTGCCGATCAATGTTGATTACAGTCCACGTTTGGGGTCTCATCTCTGCCTTCAATGAATCCTTTGTGTTTCTTTGCATGTTTTCTCAAATTATAGTGAAGGAGCTGGTTTCATCAATAGCGGTAGGACACAATGAGGCTATTATCTCATGTGTTTCGCGTCTTGTGCGCTAACCTGTAATATCTGTGCGATGAACACGGCTATTAACTTCAGATGAAACCCCATGGGACATTCCAGTGTGTGTGTGTTTGCGCCGATGATTGATGATGCTGTTTTGAAGAAGTGAAAATGGACGTCGTTCCCCTCAGAAGCATACCAGAGGGGATAAAGAGCGCCATTGTGGGGCCTAATCCACTCTGCAGGGCTTTTCACTGTGTGTGTGTGTGTGTGTGTGGGTGTGTGTGCATGTGTGGTGGTAGTTTAGAGTATCTGCCAGTCATTTTTTGCCGTTATGTCAGTCAGGTTTGTGCGAGCGAGCTGCTAAAAGCTTCTCTAGGCTCCCAGCGGTACGCGTCTGTATAGATTCCGTCTCCATCCAGCCGCCGAGGAGACAAACTCCAGCAGGGCTGATGACTGACGAAGAAGAAGCTTCTTTCTCTCCATCTTCCTCTCCATGTTTCTCCCCCTCTCGTGTTCATCAACTGTCTTCTCTTTCGTTCTCTCTGGGTTTTCGGTTCATCTATTCATCACTCGTTTCTATATCCAGGGCTTTTCCATTCTCAGGACTTATCCATTTGTATCTCTCTCTTTGAATGGAGGGTAACATGAGGAGGTGAAAGTGGTCCTCCGAACTGATGCATTGTGGGGGATCTATTGTGCTCTGAGCAGGAGGGAGTGAGAGAAAGGGAAAGAGGGATTGAGAAAGAGAGAAGCAGAGCGAGAGAGCTAAGGTGACTCGCTGGCCTGGCACGCTCGATAAAACAGGTCAGCTCACCTTACTGCTGCTGAATGAGACCTGTGTGCGTGTGTGTGTGTATGGTTGATCACGAGAGTAGACTACAGACGGGACAGAGAAAAGATGGATAGATAGAGCTGTGAAGAAAAAGAGAGGCAAGATAAGCCATAAGATTGTAGGTAGGAAAACAAGCAATTAATGAAAATAAGGAAGAAAATGATGAGCAAAAGGGCTAATAGCTAAAAACACTAGCTGTTTTCCAAAATCTAGATTGGCTCACGGCTGTCTAAGGGCAGCACCCTAACCATCATGAAACTGCATAAATGACTGATTTGGAGCCTTCTACATAGGCAGCAACTCACACTAGCAAACAGAGACTTGATCACGTGAGGGGCGTGAGATAACTTAAAATTAATTTAAATATGTAAATATAATTCATTAATTGTATTATTAGTATGTTAAATAATAAAATATAAATTATATCAATTAAAATAATAATAATAATAATAATAATAATTAAAACAAAGAACCACCTCTCTCGTACGTATTCTGTGATTGTTTTGGATTCGGAGCAGCCCAAGCCGTTTCTCATCACGCTGTGTGAAATACAGACTGAACGGCAGCTCAAAACACCCAACTACTCATGAACATAGGATACGCAAACTACATCTCTCCGATGGATAAAGAAAACCAGTGTCGCTAAAAAGTTTTTGATGGAGGTTGACTGTAATGAAGGTAAAGACGATTACAGTGACATACATTAGACACACGCATGTCCGTTATTATTGATGCGCAAACAAACCGTGTATGTGCGCTCTTGGCTCACTGAATAAGTTTTGTTTGGATGACGATTGTAATGAAGGTAAAGACGATTACAGTGACATACAGGAGTCATACATTAGGCACGCACGAGCCTACGTTATTATTGATGCGCAAACAAACCGCGTATGTGCGCTCTCGGCTCACTGATCGCTATAACGTCGTATTTCTGCATGATATATTTGCGTAGTTGTCAAAATTAATGTACTGTGAGTGTTTTATAACGGATGCTCGCCGAAGAAGTGTGTTTTGGAGAAGTTTATGAGGATAAGTGGTGTTTATGTACACATGGGCATCAGACACTCCAAACACAGACACCATTGCTTGTTCTGACAGAGGAGCTGTTCACTGATGACATCGACCCACCTTCAGATCGCTAAGTTTCCACACATTCAGAATGTTTTTATTTTTCATTCGTATTTTGGTGTGTTTATTAATTATGAATATATCCGTATAGTAGTTATATGCAGTCCTTTGGCATCTCCCTGTGGTCTTGTTTGGTATGGCAGGTTGATGTGTGCTTATTTGTAGCCTACTTATTGTACTGTATAACTGAGCAGAGTAAGCTAAAAAGAACACTGAAGGTTTAAATCTATCTTGAATTTCTTTTGTTTAAAAAATGATAACAGGAGGGGGGCCTTGGAGTAAAAAAGGTTGGGAACCACTGAGTTAATAAGCAACTTCAAAAAGACATTTTCTCTGTTCCAAAATCTATGAAATATTGCATATAATTTCATTCATCACAACTTATACATAAGCATAAGGAACACAAAGCTAGTGATGTTTCGTGAAAAAGTCACGGCTGAAGGGCGTTGTTAGGCACGAAGCCGAGCGGAGTTCACAATACAGCACATCCTCTTGTACCTTATGCTTACGTACAAGTTGTGATGAATGAAGTTATATGCAATATTTCATAGATTTTGGAACAGAGCAAATGTCGTTTTGAAGTTGCTTATTGCTATATATATATATATATATATATACACACTATATACACTATATTGCCAAAAGTTTTGGGACGTCTGTCTTTACATGCACATGAACTTTAATGACAACCCAGTCTTAATCCATAGGGTTTAATATGGAGTTGGCCCACCCTTTGCAGCTATAACAGCTTCAACTCTTCTGGGAAGGCTTTCCACAAGGTTTAGGCGTGTGTTTATGGGAATTTTTGACCATTCTTCTATAAGCGCATTTGTGGGGTCAGGCACTGATGTTGGACGAGAAGGCCTGGCTCGCAGTCTCCGCTCTAATTCATCCCAAAGGTGTTCTATCGGGTTGAGGTCAGGACTCTGTGCAGGCCAGTCAAGTTCCTCCACACCAAACTCGCTCATCCATGTCTTTATGGACCTTGCTTTGTGCACTGGCACGCAGTCATGTTGGAACAGGAAGGGGCCATCCCCAAACTGTTTCCACAAAGTTGGGAGCTTGAAATTGTCCAAAATAGTCTCGTTCTTTACTATGATGTTTATTTTACTTGTTTATTTATTTATTACTCTCTTTCCTGCTGTGCTGTTGGTCTCCCTTTTACTAGTTACTATTGTACAGCACATTGATCAACTTTGTGTTGTTTTAATTGTGCTCTATAAATAAATAAAACAAACAAACAAACAAAATGTCTTAGTATGCTGAAGCATTAAGAGTTCCTTTCACTGGAACTAAGGGGCCAAGCCCAACTCCTGAAAAACAACCCCACACCATAATCCCCCCTCCACCAAACTTTACACTTGGCTCAATGCAGTCAGGCAAGTACCGTTCTCCTGGCAACCGCCAAACCCAGACTCGTCCATCGGATTGCCAGACAGAGAAGCGTGATTGGTCACTCCAGAGAACACGTCTACACTGCTCTAGAGTCCAGTGGCGGCGTGCTTTACACCACTGCATCCGACACTTTGCATTGCACTTGGTGATGTAAGGCTTGGATGCAGCTGCTTGATGACAGTAAATGATGACAGAATTGTCCTTGGGCTGAACAATCCCTTTAAGTATCTTTAACAAGATCTCAGGAAAATAAAACAATGTTTTGAAGCAAATGAGTCTGTTGTTGCGCTACAAAATAGTGCTATGAAATGAATTTAGAAAACATCTTTCAGACGATTGTCAAATCAGGTCACCTTTATTTATATAGCGCTTTATACAGTACAGATTGTTTGAAACCAACTTTACAGTGATAAACGAAAATAATTATTCAGTGATGTACAAACCCGATTCCAAAAAAGTTGGGACACTGTACAAATTGTGAATAAAAACAGAATGCAATGATGTGGAAGTTTCAAATTTCAATATTTTATTCAGAATACAACATAGATGACATAAATGTTTAAACTGAGAAAATGTATCATTTTAAGGGAAAAATAAGTTGATTTTAAATTTCATGGCATCAACACATCTCAAAAAAGTTGGGACAAGGCCATGTTTACCACTGTGTGGCATCCCCTCTTCTTTTTATAACAGTCTGCAAACGTCTGGGGACTGAGGAGACAAGTTGCTCAAGTTTAGGAATAGGAATGTTGTCCCATTCTTGTCTAATACAGGCTTCTAGTTGCTCAACTGTCTTAGGTCTTCTTTGTCGCATCTTCCTCTTTATGATGCGCCAAATGTTTTCTATGGGTGAAAGATCTGGACTGCAGGCTGGCCATTTCAGTACCCGGATCCTTCTACGCAGCCATGATGTTGTAATTGATGCAGTATGTGGTCTGGCATTGTCATGTTGGAAAATGCAAGGTCTTCCCTGAAAGAGACGACGTCTGGATGGGAGCATATGTTGTTCTAGAACTTGGATATACATTTCAGCATTGATGGTGCCTTTCCAGATGTGTAAGCTGCCCATGCCACATGCACTCATGCAACCCCATACCATCAGAGATGCAGGCTTCTGAACTGAGCGCTGATAACAACTTGGGTTGTCCTTGTCCTCTTTAGTCCGGATGACATGGCGTCCCAGTTTTCCAAAAAGAACTTCAAATTTTGATTCGTCTGACCACAGAACAGTTTTCCACTTTGCCACAGTCCATTTTAAATGAGCCTTGGCCCAGAGAAAACGCCTGCGCTTCTGGATCATGTTTAGATATGGCTTCTTTTTTGACCTATAGAGTTTTAGCCGGCAACGGCGAATGGCACGGTGGATTGTGTTCACCGACAATGTTTTCTGGAAGTATTCCTGAGCCCATGTTGTGATTTCCATTACAGTAGCATTCCTGTATGTGATGCAGTGCCGTCTAAGGGCCCGAAGATCACGGGCATCCAGTATGGTTTTCCGGCCTTGACCCTTACGCACAGAGATTGTTCCAGATTCTCTGAATCTTTGGATGATATTATGCACCGTAGATGATGATAACTTCAAACTCTTTGCAATTTTTCTCTGAGAAACTCCTTTCTGATATTGCTCCACTATTTTTCGCCACAGCATTGGGGGAATTGGTGATCCTCTGCCCATCTTGACTTCTGAGAGACACTGCCACTCTGAGAGGCTCTTTTTATACCCAGTCATGTTGCCAATTGACCTAATAAGTTGCAAATTGGTCCTCCAGCTGTTCCTTATATGTACATTTAACTTTTCCGGCCTCTTATTGCTACCTCTCCCAACTTTTTTGGAATGTGTAGCTCTCATGAAATCCAAAATGAGCCAATATTTGGCATGACATTTCAAAATTTCTCACTTTCAACATTTGATATGTTATCTATATTCTATTGTGAATAAAATATATGTTTATGAGATTTGTAAATTATTGCATTCCTTTTTTATTCACAATTTGTACAGTGTCCCAACTTTTTTGGAATCGGGTTTGTAAACAGAATTCAGTTCTGCTGTAAAACAGCTCTGAAAAGACAATATTGTCATTAATCAGCTGAAGTCAGTTCAGTGTCGGTTCAGTTTGGTTCAATAACTGTGTAAAGTTAATCAGTTATGGAATGTGTTCAGTTTTTCTGTAAAGCAACTCTGAAGAATGTAGTGATATCATCATCCAGCTCAGTGTCATTGCAGTCAAATCAGTAATGTTGCTGAATATTAACTCTTTCCCCGCCAAACACGGAATTTTCTGTTATTTGTGAGAAAACGCTTCACTGCCAAACACGGAATTTTACGGGTTTCACTGTTATATGCTAGGGGGCGCTATTACGCATCTACTGAATGAGTACAGAATCTCCTGATCAAAACACAGGCAAAGAAGACTCAAAAAAGCAAGCGATCGTATGTAAGCAGATGCATATGTAAAATAACATGATCATCAACATTAAACATCATATAAATCAAAACTGCCTAATGTTACTGAATGAAATATCGACCCAGAACGAGCTATAAGACTGTGCAAGCAGTAGGGGTGTTGATGGACTCGATTTACTCCATCTGTGTTTGATCATCGTTCTGAATCTGACCTGGATGTAATCTTTGACAAAAACGTGATTTTCTCAGCTTTTTGTTCAAAATATTGCTTTTTTTATGAAACTTACCCATATTTAAGTGTTGATAAAAAAGGAATGCATAAAGCTAGAATAAAACGTTTTTTTGTTTGTTTGTTTAAAAGCAGAGGGTCTGCTCTTTCTTTTGATATATTGCATGCTCAGATATTCATACAACAAAATATTCTATGGGCCATTACATTTTTGTGAAAATGATCAAAAACCCTGGCGGTGGCTGGCAACTATTTTTTAAAACGCTAGCGGGGAAAGAGTTAAGTGTCCCCAACTAAGCAAGCCAGAGGCGACATTGGCAAGGAACCCAAACTCCATCAGGTGACAGAAATGGAGAAAAAAACACCTTGGGAGACACCAGGCTCCGTCAGGGTGCCAGTTCTCCTCTGGCCAATGTGGTCTAGAAATTTAGATCTCTGACTTTTTATTGCACACTTTGGTATCTTGCCACATCTGAACACATTTTGAAATGTTGGGATCTCTTCTGAAACTCTAGAGTAGACTAGGATTATTATGTTGATTTTCTGAGGAGAAACATGAGAGAAGCACTATGTGCTTTCAGTCATCTCAGTTTAAACCTGCTGTCTAGGAAAAACTTAAATTGAGATTAAAGATATATAATTTGGGATTATTTAATTATTTTCATAGTACTATATTCTTATTTCCATGTACAGGTGCATCTAATCACAACAATTTATTCAAATAAATTTTTATATACCGCATATTATAAACACTGACTTAAAAGACTCAATAGGATGTGTCACGCTTGTTATTTAAGAATGTCATAATAATTATAATATAAATAAAATAAGATTATTATTTATTAGTTTCAAGTGCAAAATGCTGCTGTTGAAATATATTTCTCGCTGCCTCTTTTTGAGCACAAAATTGTCTGAAATATTTGTGCCTGATCTGTCGCTCTTTCCAAATGCCACAGACAGCCTCAAATGACACGTAACTGCACAAACACACACAGGCCAAAAGTTTTCCCTCCAGTTGTCCGACCTGCCGTCTCTGCTGTCATTTCTAAAAGTCAATCGCTCCATTTCAGCATTCCAAATGTGCCTTTCATGAATATTGCACGCGGAAGTCAATTAAGAGTGAATTATTAATTTGCTAAGTGTCAATATTTAGTAAACAATGATACTGTTGCTGCCGCAAGGAGCTCCCAGAGCAACTCTCTGTCTCTAAATGACTGTTAGTGCACAGAAATGAGATGGAGAACACGCACACACAGACACACATCTGTTTCCCTATCTTTGTGGGGACTCTCCTTAGGCGTAATGATTTTGATACTGTACAAACTGTATCTTCTACCCCCCTACACTAAACCTACCCCTAAACCGACCCATCACAGAAAAAATTTCAAAAAAACATTTAGTATGTTTATTAATCCATTTCCCTTGTGGGGACCGCTGACTGGTCCCCACAGTGTAGGTGATTTCAGGTTTTACTATCCTTGTGGGGACATTTGGTCCCCACAATGTAATATAAACCTGTACACACACACTCACACACAGACACACACACACACATACACACTCAGCAGCGTCTCTTGAGGGGATTAAGCAGGTGGTATACGCTCACAGCAGGAGCGCAGCGAGATGTTTCTAAAGGTGAGTGATGTAGACAAGGGTAAGCAGAGTCTAGACTGAACTCCAAGAGCATTATAAACACAGAAGAGGGAGTTTTGTGCCGTTTTCAGGTTTTATGAAAGGCCTGTTATATCTGCCAGCTCACCTTTCGTGTCGACTTCAACACAGTGTTCTAGGACATGATTTCTTCATCTGAACAGCAACAGAAATGTGAGTTATTCAGGACTGTTGTGTGCACTACTGTATATAAAAATATCATTAGAAAAGGCGCTGATATACACATATTAAGTCCCATGTTATGTTTTGTATTTTTATGGATACAGTAGGCCTATATATCTAGCAAGTACTTTGCGGTATACCATGTCATAATAAATGATTATGGTAATCATTGAGTAGCATACCATGTTTTATTATATGGATACGGCCAGTCACTGTTTTCCCACTAATTTCATATCAATATTTTTTTTCATAAATAATATTTTCAACTCAAATTAATATTGGGGTTATTATCATTAAAAAAAAAAAAACATTTTTGGTAAGTGAAATAAAGCTGAATTAAAACAAAATATAAACATTAGATGAAAAACTAAATGAAAATTTGCCTTGGCAAATAATTGAAATAAATTTGAAACAAGTGGAAGCACTAAAATACTAACTGGAAATAAATAACTAAAACGAAAACTGAAAAAAAAAAAAAAAAAAGAAAAAAAAAAGTAAATTAAACCTAAAAATTAGTTTTAAAAAAATGACAAAAGCACATAACAAAATTACTAAAAATTAAACTGAAATAAAAATGAAAAGTGAAAATGTAGAAATAAAGGTTAAAAACTATAATAGTATACAAATAATACTAAAATAACACAGATTAATATGTATTAATTAATATTATTTGTGGGCAATCATAATAAATGAGGGTAATAATTACAGTGCGTTTTTATAATGGAACGTGCACATTTTGGACAATAATTTTGGACAATACTTCCTTCAAGGCAACTCACAGTGCAGTTTACAACCTAAACCTTAAGACCCGTTCACACCAAGAACGATATCTATAGAGATAATTATATTAGCTTCCACACCAACGGACGATATTGTTCTGTTTATTCTAAGCACGTACTTGTCTGTCACTTTAAATGCTCGAGCTCGTTACAGCAGGATGGATTCTGATTGGCTGTCAATGTTTTTATCATTCATCAGCTGGAAAAAATCGTTCTGAATGTGATTCTAACGATATTGTTTCTCTGTGCCATTATCGTTATAGCTGTGGTGTGAACTCTGCTATTCTTTATCTTTTTTTTGTTATCTTTATAGTTATAGTCCTTGGTGTGAATGGGCCTTTAGTATAGCGTGGGTAGCACATCCTGACAGATATCATTACTGTTTGTCTTGATGGGATCCATCAACGCAATCTTACAGCAATTCGTATGTGTTTTACAAGGTGGCTAATTCATATGAATTCGTACGACCTCACTCGTCTAGACCCCAGTGATGGGTAGGTTTAGGGGCGGTCCTTCCTGATGGTCCTTCTTGAAAAAATTTGCCACCTTGTAAAATATGTACGAACTGCCGAGAGATCGGTTTGAACAAGCCATCCATGACATTTCCTAACTCTGAACTAAATCCATGAAGTCTGAAACCAGGGCAAGGTTTGCACTTAATTGATTTGGGGGAAAATCACAAATTTTTCAGGTTTGTCTAACTAATTTGCAAGCACATTCTAGAGTTTAACTTCCATTTAAATTGGGGACTTCCATTCCTACAGCTGCCATATTGAGCATTACTATTTCTCCCATTCATTTTTCTATGAGTGGTCCATCTCCTCCCTCTTATACTGTCTCTAGTGACATACTCAGTACTAAAAAAAATGATTACTCCTCATCTTTTACACTCTCTCTCTCTCTCTGTCTCTATCTTGTGTTCGAGGTGCATGAAAGGCCATAATCATAGATGTCACACCCACACGCACACAAGGCTAAAGATTATGCATCTCTTTTGGGAATATTATAATGCTGGTAATAACAGACAATGATGATGATAATTTTACAATGTCAGTCACTTTTTTGACAGGACTGGATGAATATGTGGAGTTTATGTTCTACGAAAGTTCTGAAAGAGTTGGAAAAGGAAGTGCAATTTGTGCGGAAAGTATAAGCTTTGAAGTTTATGCTTTTTTAAAAAGCGGTAGACAGCCAGAGGCGCAAGAGAAGAGGAGAGGGAGAAAGGTTTGTGAATCTCCTCTCTCTGGATCTTGCTGTGAGGTCCCTCTGAGAAGTCTTGATGATACTTAATGGTGATTGGAGCCAGAGATAAAACGCGAACGCTCACACACACAAGCAGGGCTCCTGATGTCTGGAGCCAAGAGCTTCACGTCACAGTTCACCAGCACTATAATCTAACCCATTTCAATGCGTGTTTTAGCGGCTGTGACATATTGAGAGCTCTGTGAGTTAGTCATACAGTCTGAGCCGCCAATCATTCTGCTCTGAGCCAATCACCATCAAGTTAAGTGTTTTTTGGCCAGAGACTTAGTTTCTATCGACAAAATTTAAGCTGTTTCGCACAATTAGATCACAGGTATGGGAATGTTAAACACGCATTGGCCAATCACGGCACCAGAAACAGAAGCCTATACATTTACAATGATGCGATAAAAATGTCTAGTCTTTCCATTTAGCTGAAAAAAAAAAAAAAAAATTATCGGCGCTGGAGAAATGGATAGTAGCAACGACTGTGAGGTGAAAAAAAAGAGGAAATAAAGGCTGTTTATATCAGCCGTCTGCAATCGAGTCGGCCCTTTCAGGAAGTTTTCCAGGTGGTTTGAAAGACTAGAAGAACTAAGCAGACCTCTAACCTGGAGCGATAGCATTCGAAAGAAGCACTTTCACTCACCGGTTTCAGCTTGCGGTGTGTGGAGATTTGACTGAGAGATATGCAGAGAACAAATCTGCCTTTTAGTGGGCTGGAGGGAAAGGGAAGGGGATTTCGAGACATGCTTGGATAAGAAAAGGTTGTGATATGCGACAGTGAGTTTTTGGCTGCATGAGCTGTGCGCTCTTGATGGTTGTAAAGTAAGTTTGATTTACAAGCCCGATATACAAAATATGTACTTCGCCAAACACACGTTTGTTTCACTAAATTAGTGAGGACATTGCATTGACTTACATTGATTTTATTTCAGGTTAATGGTATTTTCTATGGCCTAACCCAACCGCTACCCTCACAGAAACGTGCAAAACACTAGATTTTTGTAGGCCTTTTTAACTAGTGAGGAGCAGTAAAGTATCCTAACTAGTTGTTGGTCATAATATTTCACTATATAAGTGAGAATATTAGATAAGTATAGCCAAACCTGGAGGGTATTCCAGAAAGCAGGTTATGTGACATACCTGGGTATGTTTAAGAGTAAGTAAGCGGATAACCTAAACTTTAGGTTCCAAAAAACGGAGGTAACTTTCAGGGTATGTAGCCATAGCAACTCACTCTCTGAACATAACCTGCTCCGGAGCAGCTCATGTTCCAGGGTTAGTTTGCTTAAGAGGTATTCAGATGTGTGTTATATAATTAATATAGTTATATTAATATAACTAAATGTGTTATATAGTTACAGTTATATAATATACAATATTATATATTAATTCTAAAGCACTATTATAACAAGGTAATGTTTAAATGTTAATTCAATTCAAATATATTTATTTATTTTATTGTCATATCATACATGGATCTGCATTCAATTAATTAGCATCAAACAAACAATATAATCCTTATTTTCAGTGAATAAAGATTACTTGTTAAACGAAAAGATTGAAAAAATGAATGCACAACCACCAAATAGGTGGCGATGTGCACTAAGTAGGTTATGTAAATCGCCATTAAACAAAAGAAGAAGGAAGTAGAATGGCGCTCTTTTTCTTAGCGTCTGTTTCCATGGTGAATCATCGATTCGTTGCTCTGTTGAGAATGTCTTGTGTGTTAACCGGGAACATACTCTGGGTTGTCTAAACTTAATCACGGACACGTTTTTGGAACCAGCATACCTGCTGTAAGCAAGGTTTGGGTTAATCAACCGAGAGTTCAGGGTATATGTGATGGTACGTTAACCTTGCTTTCTGGAATAGCCCCCTGTACACACACACACAGACACACACACACTTGTATATGTATACAAACTATGCTATCCCCCTAAACAAAACCCATCACACAAAACTTTTGCCATTTTTTGAATGTCAAAAAAACAGTTTAGTATGTTTCATTTAAGACATTTAGTTTACAGGACACAAGAAGTGTCCTCATAAACCATGTTTATGTTGTAATACCCATGTCATTATACACATTTTTGTCCTCATAATCCATACAAGAAAACACACACACACAATTCAACACACAAGCCATCATTCAGCATAACTTCAACCTTATAAAATGTATTTAATAGGCAAGTTTAAGGTGATGAACTACACTAGTCATAATCCTAAAGAGAAAGGTCCAACAATCAGAAATTTGTGGTAAACAAACAAATGAGCTCAAGAACTTACTCAACTTATGTAAAATGTGTTGTATCAACTTAACAATCAAAGTTGGTCTGTGGTTTCATCAAATGTGATAAAATAGGTTCTATGAACTCAAAATTAATAATGAACATTCATTTAACATATAATGAACTTTCTTAGTTTATCAGTTTGTTGATCAAATAAATGCATCCTTGTTGAGTATGAGACTTCTTTCAAAAACATTAAAAAAAAAAAATCTCACCAACCCCAAACTAGATGTACTGTAAAGAGATTTAAATCGCTATAGAGAAAATATATTAGTTAATTTCCAGCAAATGTAACCATATTATGAAATATTCTGTTACAGTGATATCAAATTGCTCATACTGTGATTTGAGATTTTGGCGCACAGTCTCACCGCCTCATTAATATAATACAAAAATGTACGGCCCCTTGAGGCTGAAGGGATCCTGCTTTTTGGCTCCAAAATTGAGTAGTTCTGCCTTAGCATATTATTTTTATTTCTCACTGCTTTACTTAATGATATTTGCACAGACCCCAGTGTTTCGACAATCATCTCTCTTTCTCTCATTCTCTACCCACGATCCCTCCCTCCTAAGGCCAATTAGTCAACTTAAAATGTCTCCATTTCTCATTTTAGTGTGCAGTGATCAGGATAATAAGAATTAATAAGCCATTCACATTGCGCTCAATAGAGAATGTACGCCTCTCATCCTGCGAGAGCTGGCTGCTGAGATCCGCACTAGAGATCAACACAATGCTTGTCTCGTTAAAGGGGTCAAGAGTGTACACACGTACACACACGCTAATTTGTCCACAATTTACATAGTCATTATGCAGCTGATATCTCACAGCTGATTGTTGCTTACCATTCTGTTTATTTACATTTTCTGTCTTCATGGCTTCTGGGAATTAGACGACATGTTGACTGCTTTGAAAGGCTTTGTCTTCCATTCTGATAGATCCTGAAATTCGGTCAGTGCTTTTCTTAATAACTGGAAAATGCCATATTGGAATGATTTTGTTCTTTATTTGTCAGTGTTTGAATAAAGAACAGCTTTTGTTTTGGCATATTCTCCGATTCTGAGGCAAGAACAATTTGAAATGGCATTCATCTTCATCTTCTCAATAGTTATTTTATATAGTTAACAAAATTATTTATAGAAAATTGTTAGTTTATATTTGTAATAATATTTCACAATAGTACTGTATTTTTGATCAAATAAATGCATCCTTGGTGAGCATAAGAGACATCTCACCGACCCCAAACTTTTGAATGGTAAAGTAAATATACTGTAAAGAGAGAGAAAGATAGAAATATTTTTCACAAATTTAAAAAAATGTATTGTTTTTATACTTTTATATTGTACAATCACTTTTCTATAACATCATTCACAATGAAAATACTGTCAAAATTAAAATACTGGAATCATTTAATCACCCTCATGCTGTTCCAAATCTTACTTTCTACTGCGAAACACTGAAGAAACTATTTTGAAACATGTCAGTGTTTTTGGTCTGTATAAAATCCAATTTTATCCAATGAAAGTGAAATGCGGTCTAGTTAGTTTTGGACCTGACTGACTTTCGTTGTATGGACAAAACATTATTCAAATTATATGCAGAATTCATACAGGTTTGGAACAACATTACATATATAAATAATATTTCACTCAAAAGCACACAGAGGATGATGGTTCATGGATAAATCCTTGTGGTGCACCTTCCGGAGAATGGGCCAGGTCTTTAAGTGTCAAAATGCAGAAATGTACAATTGTACAATGTATGTAAAATTGAAATGAAAATCAAGTGCAAAGGTTTGTTAAATAAATCAAACACAGAAAATAAATCTGATGGAGGTTTCAAATAGCACATGAACTCAATTTTCAATATATCACCCTGAAGTCAGGATGCCGAGCCCTGGCAGTGAACTTTCATGTTCACTGATGGTCGTGCTGCACTACGTTACAGCTGAAGTGCATCTCTTTCCTCTTGAGCTTTTGATGAAACATCCTCTTCATTTCTCTTCTCTATTTTGCTCGAGTGTGAAAGTTGTGAGCTCGCCTCTAGTCTGATAAAAATAACATCCACACAAGCCTGAAGAAGCTCGACCATCTGTTGCTGTGATCTCAGTCTTTCTTTCTCACACTCCTTCCCCTCTTTTTGTCTCTCTTTCTCTCTGTCTCTCTCTCTCTTCTCCTAATCTCTCTTTCTGACTGACAGCAATTCACAATAGAACACATTTTCAGTTAAATTGTGTTGATTGATTGGAGCTAATTAGTTTTTTATACAATGGATAGTTCTGGTTTTAGATGCTGATTGGTTAATACACTCTTCCAGTTATGCTAAAATTAAGCAAAAATCACACATACAAAAGCTCTGTACTGAATATCAGCACACCAAGAGACGTAGTGTGATATTGCTTGTATACAACAGTTAAGAAAATAAGAAGTAACTTGCGTTTCAGATAGGGCTGCAACAACTAGTCGATAAAATCGATAATAATCGATAATGAAAATCATCGATAACGATTCTCATTATCGATTAGTCGGGTCTGCCCTCTGTGCACGATAAGCTTCCACCAGTCGCGCCAAATTACAGCACTGAATAACGCATTTTTATGGACAAAATGTGCATCTAGAAATAGTGGAGTGGAAACAGAGTGAGCTGATGCAGGAAAGGTACGTGATCCAAGCGCCCAAAACATGAGAATTGTAAGCTTCAAGCGAATGCATTAGCGTTTAACATACCCTGTCATGTGCTTTGACAGATGTGTGTGTGCGCGTGCGTCCTCAGCGCAAAACGTTCATTTTACAAGTCATATTCACTGATCTATATAGAGAACAGTAGTTATATCCTCATCTGTAAATGTCTGAGTATTTCCATTTTGCATGAAAGCGCGTCCTGACACTAGTCTGCATTAAGCTTCAAACTTCACTGAACGAGCGGGCGCGCGTGCATGCGCGTCAAACAGACAGAACGCAGTCGAGAGGGAGACGATTTATATTCAGCGCAAAAACATTCATTTAGCTGAAATATCTGCTGCTGGACGCTAAATTTAGTTTTAAAGGTCAACATGTAATTCGAGTACAAACCCGATTCCAAAAAAGTTGGGACACTACAAACTGTGAATAAAAAAGGAATGCAATAATTTACAAATCTCATAAACTTATATTTTATTCACAATAGAATATAGATAACATATCAAATGTTGAAAGTGGGACATTTTGAAATGTCATGCTAAATATTGGCTCTTTTTGGATTTCATGAGAGCTACACATTCCAAAAAAGTTGGGACAGGTAGCAATAAGAGGCTGGAAAAGTTAAATGTACATATAAGGAACAGCTGGAGGACCAATGTGCAACTTATAAGGTCAAATGGCAACATGATTGGGTATAAAAAGAGCCTCTCAGAGTGGCAGTGTCTCTCAGAAGTCAAGATGGGCAGAGGATCACCAATTCCCCCAATGCTGTGGCGAAAAATAGTGGAGCAATATCAGAAAGGAGTTTCTCAGAGAAAAATTGCAAAGAGTTTGAAGTTATCATCATCTACAGTGCATAATATCATCCAAAGATTCAGAAAATCTGGAACAATCTCTGTGCGTAAGGGTCAAGGCCGGAAAACCATACTGGATGCCCGTGATCTTCGGGCCCTTAGACGGCACTGCATCACATACAGGAATGCTGCTGTAATGGAAATCACAACATGAGCTCAGGAATACTTCCAGAAAACATTGTTGGTGAACACAATCCACCATGCCATTCGCCGTTGCCGGCTAAAACTCTATAGGTCAAAAAAGAAGCCATATCTAAACATGATCCAGAAGCGCAGGCGTTTTCTCTGGCCCAAGGCTCATTTAAAATGGACTGTGGCAAAATTTGAAGTTCTTTTTGGAAAACTGGGACGCCATGTCATCCGGACTAAAGAGGACAAGGACAACCCAAGTTGTTATCAGCGCTCAGTTCAGAAGCCTGCATCTCTGATGGTATGGGGTTGCATGAGTGCATGTGGCATGGGCAGCTTACACATCTGGAAAGGCACCATCAATGCTGAAAGGTATATCCAAGTTCTAGAACAACATATGCTCCCATCCAGACGTCATCTCTTTCAGGGAAGACCTTGCATTTTCCAACATGACAATGCCAGACCACATACTGCATCAATTACAACATCATGGCTGCGTAGAAGAAGGATCCGGGTACTGAAATGGCCAGCCTGCAGTCCAGATCTTTCACCCATAGAAAACATTTGGCGCATCATAAAGAGGAAGATGCGACAAAGAAGACCTAAGACAGTTGAGCAGCTAGAAGCCTGTATTAGACAAGAATGGGACAACATTCCTATTCCTAAACTTGAGCAACTTGTCTCCTCAGTCCCCAGACGTTTGCAGACTGTTATAAAAAGAAGAGGGGATGCCACACAGTGGTAAACATGGCCTTGTCCCAACTTTTTTGAGATGTGTTGATGCCATGAAATTTAAAATCAACTTATTTTTCCCTTAAAATGATACATTTTCTCAGTTTAAACATTTGATATGTCATCTATGTTGTATTCTGAATAAAATATTGAAATTTGAAACTTCCACATCATTGCATTCCGTTTTTATTCACAATTTGTACAGTGTCCCAACTTTTTTGGAATCGGGTTTGTATTTTATGAGAGTAGTAACTGTAAAGGGATAACAGCTGTAATTGAATATAAATGTAAGACGTTTCTACAGGATAAAGAAATGACAGTAACAGTTACTGTGTCCATAGCGAATGTGTGTGTGTTCCTGCAGAACATTCGCCTAATCTGGTAACACTGAGTTTGTGTTTTTTTGTTTTTCTTTAATATCATTTTAATGTAGGGATTTAAACTCCTTTTGCTTAGTAACTTTTTTTGCACAATGTATAGCACAAACATACCCTTACGAAAATTAACCATGATTTTATTATAGTAAAACCATGTTTTTATTATAATAAAACCATGTTTTTGCCGTATTGATTACCATTTGTATAACCACATAAATACCATATAGTTAAACTATGGATTTGAAGCAAAACAATGGTTAATTTGTGGTTACCATTGAATAACTAAAATAACCCTGTTATTTATTTATTATTATTATTATTATTATTATTATTATTATTGTTTGTTTTGTTTGATGTAAAACCATGGTTAATTTATGTAATGGTAGATATATTCACTATGTATGTGTTCATAGCACTCAGCTGACACGTTTGTTTGAACGACAGCATTGGGCAGGATGTGGAATAGTGTGTTGTGTCAATAAAAAGGGCTTTTATCCGATTAATCGAAAAACTAACTAATCGATGATCAAAATAATCGTTAGTTGCAGCCCTAGTTTCAGATAAAATTTAGACTAAATATTTTGCACCGTTAACATACTCTAATCTGAAATGCCACAAACGCGATCAAGCGGAGGGATAAAAATCAACATTCAATTTTATGCCTAAAAACATTAATTTTCATGCCTAAAAACGCCCTTTAGCCCATTACTATAAACATAATATTCATCACAACAGTTTGACATACACTGATCAGGCATAACATTATGACCACTGACAGGTGAAGTGAATAACACTGATTATCTCTTCATCACGGCACCTGTTAGTGGGTGGGATATATTAGGCAGCAAGTGAACATTTTGTCCTCAAAGTTAATGTGTTATAAGCAGGAAAAATGGGCAAGCGTAAGGATTTGAGCAAGTTTAACAAGGGCCAAATTGTGATGGCTAGACGGCTGGGTCAGAGCATCTCCAAAACTGCAGTTCTTGTGGGGTGTTCCTGGTCTGCAGTGGTCAGTATCTATCAAAAGTGGTCCAAGGAAGGAATAGTGGTGAACCGGCAACAGGGTCATGGGCGGCCAAGGCTCATTGATGCACGTGGGGAGCGAAGGCTGGCCCATGCTGACCCCTGTCCACTGCCGAAAGTGCCAACAGTGGGCATGTGAGTATCAGAACTGGACCACGGAGCAATGGAAGAAGGTGGCCTGGTCTGATGAATCACGTTTTCTTTTACATCACGTGAATGGCTGGGTGCGTGTGTGTCACTTACATGGGGAACACATGGCACCAGGATGCACTATGGGAAGCCTGCGGAGGCAGTGTGATGCTTTGGGCAATGTTCTGCTGGGAAACCTTGGGTCCTGTCATCCATGTGGATGTTACTTTGCCTCCAAATTCCCCAATCGAGCGTCTGTGGGATGTGCTGAAAAAACAAGTCCGATCCATGGAGGCCCCACCTCGCAACTTACAGGACTTAAAGGATCTGCTCCTAACATATTGGTGCCAGATACCACAGCACACCTTCAGGGGTCTAGTGGAGTCCATGCCTCGACGGGCAGCAAAATGGGGACCAACACAATATTATAATGGTCATAATGTTATGCCTGATCGGTGTATAGCTCTTATGATTATTCCTACGACCATGTTATGTAAAAGTCGGAGTGCCATGAAAAAAAGAAAGCACTGGCATGTAGTCAGTTGTACTTCACAAGAGAGCTCTCTAATGAAGCCCTCTCAAAAACACAAGGGTTAGTCTAAAAATACACCAGGCCTGATGTTTATTTCCTGATGTCTTTTCTGAGGTGTTTTTTTCCCATAGTATATTTAGCAGACACTATTGTCCAGAGCCATATACAGAAAGCGCTCTAGTTTTTAACAGTGAGTATGGTAGTTGTAGTAAGCATAGCTGTACTAAGAGCGGCCAGTATGATAGCTTCACCTCTTCCAAGCGTGCATACATGCTGTCGTGTAGGACGCTGGGAGGAATGCATCTGTCAGCATTAACAGGATCACAGACAGCCTGGAGGAGGATGCAGGAGAAAAGAGAGTGTTTATTTCCTCCATGTTGCCATGCACACAAGCTCCATGACGACGGGAGTGGGCGGCTCGCTAGCTGCTGGCCGCAAGACTCTCAGACTGCAGCATCTTCTCTTCTGACATCTACCCTGATCCCTCTTTTTCCGCTCTTTTCTCTCTCTCTTATCTCTTCTGTGCCGTGTGACATCAGTTCTCTTTCTAGCCTCCTTCTCATCTCTGAAAACTGTGTGTGTGTATGTGTGTATATATATATATATATATATATATATATACAGATAGATGTACTCTACTTTATTATTAGCTAAAGCTACATTGATTTTAACACTTTTAAATTATTACATTCAGTGTTATATTTGTCACAATTTAAGTCCAAAGATAATAAACATGAAGGCAGGTTAAGAGTTACAAAATAGTAACAAGGTTTATTAACAAAAGCGAATCACTCAAGACAGAGTGCACAGCAAACACCAACACTATAGTCTATACCAGACCAAGACAGAAAGGAAATGAGGAACTTAAATACTCAATGATAACGAACTCAATAATGAACAGCTGTGATAAATAAATGAATGTCCATGGTAACAGATGAACGGTGGGGAAACTAGAACAAAGGAAACAGAAAACAGATGATAAACAAACTAAAATTCCATGAAAGTTAAACTAACTGAACATAATCGTGACAATAATACATTGAAGGGATGTGCACCCAAGAACTAAGATTCTGTCATAATGTTGTTCCGAATCATGTAGTTTTTTGTAAATATTTTGTATTAGTTTATACTTTCCATTTTCATTTTACTTTCAGTTAAAGTTAGTCATTTTCTTGTTTTTTTTGGTTATGTTTAACAGTTTTTTTTTGTAATGTCTACATATAGTTATAAATTTTATTTCAGTTTTAGTTAAGCTAAAATAAGATGTGAAATTTTATTATAAGAATTTGATGAATGTTTTTTAATGTTTATTTTAATTTAAGTAACTTTTTTTAGCAATGTAATGTGACGGCACATCCGTATCTCATATTTTCCTAATGTCTTGTACCATTAAACATGGTATCATATGGATGAATATGCATATGCAAATGATATGCAGATGAGGATATGCATAGTAAAACTAGGCGTTGTAAGCTCCATATATGAATATTTCGGGGAGGAGACAGGTTGGAGATGCGTGTATGCACAATCTTCCGCTGACTGGGTTGTATAAAGGGAATTTTGCGCAGGTTCTGGTGAAATCTAGCTTTTGTGAGTACGCACACTTTTAGGATGAAAACTATGGAAAATTTTATAAATGAGGCCCCTGGTGACTGAGGATTGTCAAATCAAATCAAATCACTTTTATTTATATAACGCTTTTTACAATGCCAATTGTTTCAAAGCAGCTTCACAGTGGTAACAGGAAAATAATGCAACAGAATTTGATTCGGCTGTACAGCCGCTCTGGTGAAAACGGTGATGTCATCCAGCTCATTTCACTTATCATATAGTGTCAATGCAGGCAGATCAGTAATATAGTTGAAATTTAAGTGTCCCCAACTAAGCAAGCCAAAAAAAGTATTGTGACAGTATTCGTATTGCTCAATGTTTTGATCTGATTTGAGAACAAGGCTTGAAGGCTTGATCTGTTTATCAATCAAGTTTGTGTGTCGCTTCAGAGTCAGAATATACCACTTGAGACCTGTAGCTTGACTTCACAACTTTTATGTCCTTGAGACAATTTTCAAAAAAAAAAAAAAAATGTTTTTCTTCTTCCAAAGAAATATGGCAGGGAGAGAATATGAGAAACAGGAACTATCCCTTTTAAGATGTTAGGAAACTGCAAAAGACATACTCAAAAAGACACAAATATAAATAACCAGTAGGTTAATCTAGTTTTTTTTCTCATCCACAGTTGCCAAGGTGATTTTGTTGTGACTGCACGCCACGAGCCCAAAGCCAAAAATTATCAGTGTCTGATGAATGACGCAGGGCTGCAGGTCAGGACCGTGGCAGGAGCTCAGTTTTGGGAGAGGATTGCAAAGATCTGCAGGCCGCTGATATGGGAAAACCCCTGTGTAAACACACGCACACACACACTTCTAACCCAATCAGCTACACTTTGAAATCTGTCTGAATGCCACCTGTGTTGCTAAGAGCAAGTTTCTGATTGGATGTGGGTGTGCAGAGACAAACCCTGATAATAACATTAGCTCAAAAACACGTCTGTCGTGTGGCATTTAACATTCCCCCTCAGCCCTCGTTGAATTAGACCCGCCGATCCTGAGTAGATCCACTACTGTACATTAACTTTAAGTCAATCACGCCATTACAAGAGATTCAGAATACTCCCCGAAGCAAAAAAATGGCGTCACAACGGGTGACAGATGTGTTTTTTCTGCCCAGAATAATTGAACTAGAATTGAAATCAAGTCTCAATCAAATATTCATTACCGTTGCTCACTACTGCTCGGAGACATGTTTTAAACGCACACACGGGACCCGCCAGTGACAATCAAACTAAGCCAAAGTGTCAAACTCTATTAGGCACTGTGCCACTGGCAAATGAAAACTCTCACATTATGAATATAAATAGCAGAATTAATAAATAATAGCCAACTTATATCAGTATGTAATTAACCATGCTAAAATATACTTCTCTGAAACTTTAACTATTAAAGCTCCAATAACTCTTCTAAAGGTTAACCATTTGAGGTGGTTGATATTCATTATCGACTGTTTTTTAACTCTTTCCCCGCCAAACACAGAATTTTCTGGGTTTCCGTGTTTTCACTGTTATATGCTAGGGGGCATACTGAATCTTTTGATCAAAACACATGCGAAGAAGACACAGAAACAAGCGAGCTCATATGTAATCATATGCATTTGTAAAATAACGTGATGATCAATATTAAACAGCATTTAAATCAGAACTGCCTAATGTTACTGAATGAAATGTCGACCCAGGACGAGCTACAGGGCTGTGCAATCATTAGGGGTGTTGATGGACTCGATTTACTCCATCTATGTTTTCTGATCTGGATGTAGTCTTTGACAAAAGCATGATTTTCTCAGCTTTTTGAGAAACTTACTCAATTGTTGATAAAATGCATGAAGCTAGAATAAAACAGTTTTTGTTGTTTAAAAGCAGAGGGTCTGTTCTTTCTTTTGACATATTGCATGTTCAGATATTCATACAACAAAATATTCTGGGGGCCATGACATTTCTGTGAAAATGATCAAAAACGCTGGCTGTGGCTGGCAACTTTTTTTAAAAACACCGCCGGGGAAAGAGTTAAGGTCAAAAAGTAGAACATGCAAAGTATGATTGGAAACACATTTGAAGTTTAATGCAAAATTTTTTTTTAAAAATACAATATTCTTAAAGTGGTCAGAATGGTGCTCTCACAACAAAAATGCAACATATTATCAAATTATGTTCTCAAATGATCATGTACCGATGATGATAATGACGGTGATTACTTACCATAATGAATAAGCACTGATCTTCATCGTCATCATAATTATCATCTTTTTTTAATGGATGAAGTAGTTCTCCAGCGCACACTGAGCATCAGGGCTTTTTATGTAAAAATAACCCACTGCGTGAGTAATAACTTAAAGAATGTGTTTCAAATTAACACATTTTAATAATCAAAATACGCTTCATTTGCTTGAACCATTCCAGCACTTCATCTTGATTATAGGGTTTTCGAGATAAATGAGATAAAAAAAAAACATGTAAAGAACAAAATCTACATATTACAACTGACAACTTGGACATAAATTTAGACATTTCTTATAAAACATGCAGATAGCTCATAAAAAAAATGTCAAATGTCTTCATAGAAACCTAGCTGTTAAATATTCACCCAGCACCAGTTTTTTTTCCCCATGTCATGTGACAGAATTAGAGCAGAAAGTTTTTGTATGTTGTTAACTAATGTGACATCACACTCTGCTCAACATATTTGTTATGAGTGTGTCTCATGTCTTATTTAGCTGACCTGTGGACCAAACAGATGTTCTCAAGTCATTTGCATAACAAGTAAGAACATGCATGTTTCTTTTTTAATTAGTCTGTTGCTATAGCTAATTTATAGCAGACTCTTGACATCAGTATTTTGGATGAAAATAACCACATAAGAGCTGAGCATACATAATTTAACCAGCGATATTTGTCTTATTCAGAATTTTGGCACAGAATTCAGATTATTCTTTTTGCATGATGCTAGTAATATGAATTTTTCTTCATCGTAAGTTCACACATCAAGGCAGTCGTGGATGTGAGGGAAGATGCAGGCTGCAAGTTACTCTGTCCTCCCTATCATTGATTTCACTTCTTTTTTTCATTTGTCCTCACAGAAGCCATTATTACTTTTTATAGCTGTTTTTATGGCCCACCGAAGACTGCTGACCACACCAACACCCATCAGACCTCTTGCATCTCTCTCTGTCTCTCTCGATGAATAGAGTTAGGCCCCTGTGACTAATGAAATATTAAATGCGGGTGTCCGTGTCACTGAGAAATATGCTTAGGAGTGTTTATCCAACTTTTAAACAAACAAAAATGCTCTATTTCTCCTTTTCTTTTTCAACCAACTGCTATTAGTTCCTCAACACCAAGCAGCTTCCAAGATGAAGCTCTGTGCCACATTTGAAGAGCATTAATGAGCTGGAGATCTCTGTATCGTGTGTTATTAATAGATCTGCAGTAGGGATCGTCCTGTCCACACTCACTCACAGACGCTCTCCATCAGATGAAACGTTATTCGTTGTTCTGAAACATTCATAAATGCGCAATGCCGGAGGCCGCCTCAGCAGAAAGTGATGACAAGCCACGACGAGAAGTGATGACACGTTACACGTGCCTGCTAGCGATGGCCGTGCAGCCATTAGCTGATAGCATGTTACCCAGAGAGGCATTAATAATCATCTATGTGTATGAGAGAGATATTCATATATCTCATTCATGCTTAGCCCTAATGTGCCCTTTACTTAAGTTACCTGCCGCTTTACACAAACAAGGTATGAAAAAATTATTTTTCTTTCCTTTTTTAATAAATAGTCATAAATAGTCAAATGACAGGAGGTGCCTTTAGAAAATGTTGATTGTTAAGCTCAGGAACTGTGCAGTCTAAATTTTGTAGTCTAAATACGATTCATAATCCTGATTTGTGTTTTTTTTTTTTTTTTTTTTAAGGAATAAATGTAGGGTAACGGGTTTAAATGGTTGAGCTTGAAGAATGCAGCCAATATTGCAATAAAAAAAAAGATAAAACCTAAGGAGATTATTTACTTTATTTATTTATGTAATGTGATTACTTACATCACCACGCTTATGCTGTATGTGAAAGGGTCCAAATTATGATACTACTTTGGTATCAAAGTTTTAAGATATTATGACAAATCACTGCTTTAAGGGGGATAGAGACATTGAGACAAAAATTTGTTTATTAATCTAATAGATTTGACAAAAACATGGGCATTGTTCCCCTAATGCTTTAAACAAAAAAAGAAAAGAAAAAAAAAAAAAAAAAAAAAAAAGAAAACTCAAGCTGTTAGCACTTAAGTTTTTTACATGGAATTAATTTGACATATTCAAAGGTGTTAAAGCAGGATTTCACAGGTCTCAATATTATTTTTTGTCTCTAACTCTGAGTTTATTTCTCTCTCTCTCTTTCTCTTTGTCTCTTTCTATGCGTCTACATGTAAAACATCTAATTTCGAATCCTCTTTGTTATACCGGCGCTCCATAAAATCGGTCTTGATTAAACCCTCTGTAAAGGAATGTTCTGCTTTCTCAATAACAGCACATTTGTTGTGTAATGTTAACAGAAAATAATGTGTGTGTGTGTGTGTGTACATATATATACAGTATACACTCACCTAAAGGATTATTAGGAACACCATACTAATACTGTGTTTGACCCCCTTTCGCCTTCAGAACTGCCTTAATTCTACGTGGCATTGATTCAACAAGGTGCTGAAAGCATTCTTTAGAAATGTTGGCCCATATTGATAGGATAGCATCTTGCAGTTGATGGAGATTTGTGGGATGCACATCCAGGGCACGAAGCTCCCGTTCCACCACATCCCAAAGATGCTCTATTGTGTTGAGATCTGGTGACTGTGGGGGCCATTTTAGTACAGTGAACTCATTATCATGTTCAAGAAACCAATTTGAAATGATTCGAGCTTTGTGACATGGTGCATTATCCTGCTGGAAGTAGCCATCAGAGGATGGGTACATGGTGGTCATAAAGGGATGGACATGGTCAGAAACAATGCTCAGGTAGGCCGTGGCATTTAAACAATGCCCAATTGGCACTAAGGGGCCTAAAGTGTGCCAAGAAAACATCCCCCACACCATTACACCACCACCACCAGCCTGCACAGTGGTAACAAGGCATGATGGATCCATGTTCTCATTCTGTTTACGCCAAATTCTGACTCTACCATCTGAATGTCTCAACAGAAATCGAGACTCATCAGACCAGGCAACATTTTTCCAGTCTTCAACTGTCCAATTTTGGTGAGCTCGTGCAAATTGTAGCCTCTTTTTCCTATTTGTAGTGGAGATGAGTGGTACCCGGTGGGGTCTTCTGCTGTTGTAGCCCATCCGCCTCAAGGTTGTGCGTGTTGTGGCTTCACAAATGCTTTGCTGCATACCTCGGTTGTAACGAGTGGTTATTTCAGTCAAAGTTGCTCTTCTATCAGCTTGAATCAGTCGGCCCATTCTCCTCTGACCTCTAGCATCAACAAGGCATTTTCGCCACAGGACTGCCGCATACTGGATGTTTTTCCCTTTTCACACCATTCTTTGTAAACTCTAGAAATGGTTGTGCGTGAAAATCCCAGTAACTGAGCAGATTGTGAAATACTCAGACCGGCCCGTCTGGCACCAACAACCATGCCACGCTCAAAATTGCTTAAATCACCTTTCTTTCCCATTCTGACATTCAGTTTGGAGTTCAGGAGATTGTCTTGACCAGGACCACACCCCTAAATGCATTGAAGCAACTGCCATGTGATTGGTTGATTAGATAATTGCATTAATGAGAAATTGAACAGGTGTTCCTAATAATCCTTTAGGTGAGTGTATGTGAAATATATATATCTGGAAAAAATTAAGAGACCACTTAACATTGAGAAATCAATGTTAAGTGGTCTCTTAATTTTTTCCAGAGCTGTATATATATATATACACCAAAGCATCACACTGCCTCCTCCGGCTTGCCTTCTTCCCATAGTGCATCCTGATGCCATGTGTTCTTCAGGTAAGCGACGCACACGCACCCGGCCATCCACGTGATGTAAAAGAAAACGTGATTCATCAGACCAGGCCAACTTCTTCCATTGCTCCGTGGTCCAGTTCTGATGCTCACGTGCCCACTGTTGGCGCTTTCGGCAGTGGACAGGGGTCATCCTAGGCACCCTGACTGGTCTGCAGCTATGCAGCCCCATACGCAACAAACTGCGATGCACTGTGTATTCTGACACCTTTCTATCAGAACCAGCATTAACTTCTGAAGCAATTTGAGCTACAGTAGCTCTATGGTCTGTTTGATCGGACCACACGGGCCAGCCTTTACTCCCCACGTGCATCAGTGAGCCTTGGCCGCCCATGACCCTGTCGCCGGTTCACCACTGTTCCTTCTTTGGACCACTTTTGAAAGATACTGAGCACTGCAGACCGGGAACACCCCACAAGAGCTGCAGTTTTGGAGATGCTCTGACCCAGTCGTCTAGCTATCACAATGTGGCCCTTGTCAAACTCGCACAAATCCTTACGCTTGCCCATTTTTCCTGCTTCTATCACATCAACTTCGAGGACAAAATGTTCACTTGCTGCCTAATATATCCCACCCACTGTGATGTCTTCATCACAGCAACAGGTGCTGTGATGAAGAGATAATCAGTGTTATTCACTTCACCTGTCACGTGCCATTGTACCACAAATGCTAAAGATAATGTTTGATTTATATAGGACATGGAACATTCCTTTAATTAGAATGATTTCTATGCTGCTTAATTGATGAGAAAGTATTTTGTTTTACACACACATCACACACAAAATACAAATGATAATTTTCTCATCTTATAATTATGCACAGCAGCACAAGGAAAGGCTGATTTGGGTCAGTGTCCCAGTGCCTGAACCTGTCTGATCTGAAACGTTGTCATGGGAACACAAGGGGCTGTGATCACAGTTTATTGCTAAAAAGTCCATAGAGAGAGAGAGAGAGAAAGAGAGAGAGAGAGAGAGAGAGAGAGAGAGAGAGAGAGAGAGAGAAAGAGAGAGAGAGAGAGAGAGAGAGAGAAAGAAAGAAAGAAAGAAAGAAAGAAAGAAAGAAAGAAAGAAAGAAAGAAAGAAAGAAAGAGAGAGAGAGAAAGAGAGAAAGAGAGAGAGAGAGAGAGAGAGAGATTGACTGACAAATGTCCCGTTGACATGAAGGGCATGTTTAACCTTTAATGTTTTCCTTGCCTGAGATTCCTTAGAATCCATAGAGAAAGAATTATTGCCATAAAATTATTTTGGGGTGGAATTTTTCTCATATCTTAGCCCAAATAACATATTCTAACATAAATAATGCTGCCCATGTATAAACATATGAAAAGTAGGTTATATCAAAATTGGTGAACAACTTGTTTGTTTTCAAAACTCTCTCTCGGAATTCCTTTGCAGGAATTGTTAGATGACCCAAATTTGAAGCTTGTCATTTCATTCTTAGTCTCAGCCTCAGACGTCACGCCCACAGATCGCTGGCTGAATGTCTGATGCATATGGCACACTTATCTGGAAACACTTCAGGAGTTTCAAAGTCGTCATCTGATTGGTTGAATTCTACAGGATGTCTGCGAGACGAGTGTGTTGCGTTCTTTAACAGTCCGCCTAGAAACAAATGCCGTGATGCCCTCATGGAAGAAGAACGCCGTCGTGTTTACAACTGTGACAATGAGCGCTTACCAGAATCAACTAAAGGTTGGATTTTCAAAAGTATGTGAGGTTCGCAGCTCCGTTTTTGCAGTAAACTTGTACAACGTTCTTGAATTAATCATTTATAGGTGCACGCCGGCCTGTTATTGCAGGGACATAGACTTTACATTTTCACGCCCCCTAAACATGATGCGTAACAAAACGAACTGTGATTGGTTGCGTTACATGTCAGTCAAACGTCTTCTTGGGCGGTCCTTGACCAATGAAAGCTGCGATAGAGTCCAGACCTTCTGCCGTCAGTCTGAAGGTCTGGCTACGTGAGACTGTCATTCTTAACCTGTGGCTGGTAGCATAAACTGCTTAGACTAGTCTTAAAAGTTAGTCATCGAAATGCTTTCTTCAAGACTGGTCATAACTTTTTATAGTCAGTTAATAAAATGGTAGATCGGTCTATTTTGATTTTGAAAAGTTAGACGGATCACCCCTTGGTTAACTGCAAGTTGGTCAAATTAGTTCTTAAGGCACAGTCTTAACATACATAGTGGCTAAGTTTACGCAGCTGGCCCCTGTATTTCTTTCTTCCTGGGAACAAATACTGAGAAAAACATGACGGGTGTAAATATTCAGAAACATGAATGAGATTCGAGTTACTTGTGGGTGAATAAATAATGACATGAAGTGGTGAAAGAAATAATGCATGACGTGCACTAGAAATCAGAGCAGTTAATCGCTAAAAATGCAGCTAAAGCTTGTTTGGGTAAATATTTTTGGAGTAATTTGATTTAGAGGCTAATAATTGTTAGCTCAGCAGACACGCCACATGGGAATCATGGGAAAAGAATGTCGAGGGCTTTCTGTTCCCAACGCTGATCATATCAAGGCACAGGAAATGGCATTCTGGGTAAAAGCCAATGCCAGGGGGACAGAGAGGGACAGTGTGTTTGTGTGTGTGGTACTGTGAGTCAGTGGCACCAGACAGTGATGTTGTTTTGGGACAGATACTGCCGAACAAGAGGTGATTTGACGAGGTGACGTCTCGAGAGAGATTCATGGATAGGGCAGTAACACAAAATGCCTTGTGTGTGTGTGTGTGTTTGGCTGGCCTTGAGTCATTTTCCACACAGGACCTGAATGTCTTATACCTTCACATTTTTTTGTTCTTTGAAGGCTCTTTCACACAATAATGATCCCTACATTTTGCATATATAGAGTTAAGGACCATATGTGTGTGAGCTGGGGACTTTAACTTTCCATTAAGCTGCTTTAATTTTCACCTCATCAAACATGAACTAAATGTACAGAAAGTACAGATGGCAGGAGCAGAGCACAGCTGTATTCCTTTGTTTCTGATCTCTTCAATCTAACTTTATTTGCTGCTCAATTTGTGGCACTAGATTCATATTCTGCTTTCAATTTACCATACACACCTGCCCCCGCTCCTTACCCACCACACTTTTATTTTTATGGATATACTTTAACATACAGTAACAATTGCTGTTGTATATCCATTGTATAAAATACAGCACATGGCATTTATAAGATAATTATTCTGTATTCAGTCCAAGCAGGTCTAATACCTGGAGAAGAGATCTGTTAGCCCTTAGCAATGGCGGTTATTTGTCTGGCTCAGGACTCTCCTAAAGCATGTGCTTTGAAATCTGCCGACTTTGATCATGGGACCACAGAACTTTTGAGCCAATTACCTTGGGCTGGTTGCGTCTTCTGTGCATAAGTTCTAACCAATCTAACCATAGTTGTGGTGTCGTAAATTGGTACAAATGTACTATTTATGCAATACTAAATGTCTGAATGTTACATATACTGCATATACTTTATGCCATAATATGTGTGTGTGTATATATGTATACACCGATTAGGCATAACATTATGACCACAGACAAGTGAAGTGAATAACACTGATTATCTCTTCATCATGGCACCTGTTAGTGGGTGGGATATATTAGGCAGCAAGTGAACATTTTGTCCTCAAAGTTGATGTGTTAGAAGCAGGAAAAATGTTTGACAAGGGCCAAATTGTGATGGCTAGACGACTGGGTCAGAGCATCTCCAAAACTGCAGCTCTTGTGGGGTGTTCCTGGTCTGCAGTGGTCAATATCTATCAAAAGTGGTCCAAGGAAGGAACAGTGGTGAACCGGCGACAGGGTCATGGGCGGCCAAGGCTTACTGATGCATGTGGGGAGCAAAGGCTGGCCCGTGTGGTCCGATCAAACAGACGAGCTACTGTAGGTCAAATTGCTCAAGAAGTTAATGCTGGTTCTGATAGAAAGGTGTCAGAATACACAGTGCATCGCAGTTTGTTGCATATGAGGCTGCATATCCGCAGACCAGTCAGGGTGCCCATGCTGACCCCCGTCCACCGCCGAAAGTGCCAACAGTGGGCACGTGAGCATCAGAACTGGACCACGGAGCAATGGAAGAAGGTGCCCTGGTCTGATGAATCACGTTTTCTTTTACATCACATGGATGGCCGGGTGTGTATGCGACACTTACCTGGGGAACACATGGCACCAGGATGCACTATGGGAAGAAGGTAAGTCGGCGGAGGCAGTGTGATGCTTTGGGCAATGTTCAACATTGGGTCCTGCCATCCATGTGGATGTTACTTTGATCTGTGGGATGTGCTAAACAAACAAGTCCGATCCATGGAGGCCCCACCTCGCAACTTACAGGATTTAAAGGATCTGCTGCTAACATCTTGGTGCCAGATACCACAGCACACTTTCAGGGGTCTAGTGGAGTCTATGCCTCGATGGGTCAGGGCTGTTTTGGCAGCAAAAGGGTGACCAACACAATATTAGCAAGATGGTCATATACACATACATATATATATATATATATATAAGATAGATAGATAGATTTAGATCCTTAGTATATGCATATTTAAATATACTATTAATTTTATTTCATGATTATTTACATATTAAATTTCAGTGGAAATTCATATAGTTGATAGTTACGTGATGCAAAATAAGTGTGAAAAACTGATAGCAATATAAAAAAAAAACTGTGTAAAAAAATTTACAGCTTTTCAAGCTCACTTCTGTTTATAAATCTGGTGACCCAGGAAACCAGCTGATTGGCAAATCGTACCAGATTGCGCACAGTCCCATATAGGCTACAACTTATTTTGAATGGTTGTCAATGAAGAAAATTGGTGTATTAGGTCCAGATTATGCTGATCAGCCAAACCATGGATGAAATCAACAGTATATATCTGTTTCAAAGGTTGCATGTTAAACTGAGATGCACAATCATATCTCCAGCGTCTTACGATGATGCACTCTGGTCTAATCCTAGGGTGACATTTTCTGCTGCTTATATAGAGTCTGATTCATATCTTACAGCTTTGGCTTTCTGTCCAAAACTAAAATCAATAGGAACCCTGTAGAGCCCACAGACACAGAGAGATCAGAGAGAAGGACACATTCACATTAAACACACACTTAAGATGGACAATAAATCTTCATGCTGATACAGATAAAAGACAATTGTCAGAAACACATCAAATTTAAGTGCAAAGTGAGATAAAGACTTTTGATCTTGAACAGATGAATGGATACGATAGACAGAAATGGAAGAATATGAGCCCTTTTGTGTCAGAAACCACAGCAGGCCTCGTCCTCCAGGAAGCGATAGCTAGGTTAGCAGTACAACATGCTAATTAACACACACACACACACACATATTGTACTGTAGCTTCCCATGTTGTAAATAGTTCTAATTGGCAGTTTATCCTGCAAAGCACTATGGGAATATGCTGTTTTGTCTGTTGTTCTTGTAGAAGCGTAGTACATTTGATGGGGTGAAGTTTGTTTAGTGTCAGCTAGTTCTGGGTTTACCTCAGAAAATCTTCCCTGTGAGATTACAATATCACTGTTTGGCATATTAATTTACCATACTTCAACAGTGTCACTAACTTGATTACATTTTTCAGTAGCGTGTTAGTCTCAGCTGCTTTACAAACAGTGTAGTATTAGCATGTGCGTAGCATTTGCAGCTAAACTGTACACAATGAAAATCTGCAAATGTCATGGGAAATCATACATTCATTCAGACAATTCTTGTAAATGAACAGATTCAAACAGATTCCTAAATTTGAACTATTTTTAATAGTGGAGTAGCCTATTTATTTTGTCATTATGTTGTTGACTCCTTTAAATTATTATAGCTGTTTAGTTGTATTTATCTGTTTGATGCAGTTACACTATTTGAGATTGTTTGTTCATTCAAAAAAAAAAAAAAAAATTTCTGCTTGATAAAAAGGTTATGATTATACAATGAATTATTTAATTGGCCAGTGATGTATTTAGAAAGATATAGCTTCAGTGTATACAGTATATCTACTTTTTGTTACCATGTTTTAGTGTAGCCACCATGATATACAGTGGGCTCTAAAAGTGATGACATTGAACATCTAAAAAAAATTATATAAACAAAGTTTCAGTATTTTCTACCAATCGAAAGAAATGACAGTTGAGGCACACATTTTCACTTGTCCTAGACTTTTGGACCCCCCTCCCCCACCCCCTGAATGCCCAAAATACCATGGTAAATTTCCAAGAAACTGTAGTGTTTCCATGGTGTCATCAAGCACCATGCACGGGACAGGTACAGTAAATTAAAACTGTTAAAATGTGTCACCTCCGTCTCAGCTAATCAGTAATCTGGCGATCACTTCCTGTGACATTAGTGAGCATGAACTTCAGGCCTCCACAGCCCAGGATCACTCGATGTTTTTTGACATAACACACAGTTACACACAAAACCGCTTGTGTTGGATGGCCGAGATGTGCTTCTACAATGAGTGATGCTCTGTATGCTCACGAGTTATACAAATATACTCATGTTTCAACACATCTGTACATACAGCACATACAGATAAATATGTCCAAAATAAAGACATAGACGCAGTCTGAAAATAAACGTGAGAGGATGAGGAGGTGTAAGTATATAGAGAGAGAGAGACAGATGAGCTGATGGGGCAGATCTCCGAGAGCTGTGAGCTGTTTATTATTGCAGGCTTCTAAAACAATTCCATCCTGCCAGGAATGCACCCTGCCGGAATTTAGGCAGTGTCTGGATTGCTGGACAGCGCTCATACATACAAACATGCACTCAGAAAAAGACACGATTGAATATGAAGAGAGGCAATTTCTTGTCCATGTGTGCCTGTGCTTTTAACACCGAAATATTGTGTCCAAACATGACTGTGTCCTCAATATGAATAGGATTTTTTTCGTTGTCCAGCATGTCAAAACTCCCTCATCCGGGTCCACATCTTGACAACAAACAATTTTTGCTTCAGTTTTACACTAGTATTTTCAGTTCTGTCACATTCCTTTGAGTCTATATTAGTGTGCCTGTATAAAAGTTTCGGCTTTATAAAACCTCTAGGACTTTAACCAAAATGGGACCTTAAATTGCAGCATTGCACTTGCCAAAAGTATGCTGTACAGATCTGAGGCTGTAAAACCAGTGCGGTTTGAACATTCATTTTGTTTGCATATAATATCAGGTACAGAATTTAAGCTTAAGAGGAAAGTCTCTGGTTGAGCATATTGACCTGTTTATATATATATATATATATATATATATATACACACACATAATTCAGGTGTAATGTGGTTCAATCAGGGAATAGGTTTTTTTTGAAGGTTGTGGTGAAGAATGGCCATTTAAAAGGTATTCTTTACATTCATCAGTTTTGTATTCTTTTTTTTTTTTTGTATTCAATACAGTCCACTTCAGTGTAAATTCAGGGTAACATTAACATTAGTTAATGCAAAAGCAAACACGAATGAACAGTTATTTTACAGCATTTATTAATCTAGTTTAATTTTTGTTTCTTTATTTACTTGGTAACACTTTACAATAAGGTTCATTAGTTAACATTAGTTAACTACATTAGTTAACATGAACTAATAATGAACTGCACTTATAAAGCATTTATTTATCTTTGTTAATGTTAATTTCAACATTTACTAATACTTTATTAAAATCTTGTTAACATTAGTTAATGCACTGTGAACTAACATGAACAAACCATGAACAGCTGTATTTTTTATCAACTAACGTTAACAAAGATTAACAAATACAGTAACAAATGTATTGCTCATGGTTAGTTCATGTTAGTTAATACATTAACTAATGTTAACTAATGAAACCTTATTGTAAAGTGTTACCATTTACTTATATATTATTTAACCTTACTGTAAACTGTTTAAGTTTAAGTTGTTGCCCTAAAACATGCTTTTTGCATTGAGTTTTGAGCTGAATTCATGCATTTGCCTTTGACTTTGCCAAAGCGTCCATTTACAGTATTGTACTGTAAACTCTGTAGTTTGCCTTTTATTTATTCATTCTTTTCCATCTATTTTTTGGGTTGTGGAAGAGCTTAGCGCAGTGAAATGTGTTATTGGCAGTCAGTATTAATGGATGTGGATTAAAGGGCTCTAATTCTCATAACCCTGCTCCTAATGGATTGGAGTGGTGGGTTCGGCCATTAAACTCTCTGACGAGACTTTTACTGCCGCTCTCAAACTCTCAACCCCTGAGTTCCCTCATCGGCAAGGTTATACCTGTATTTTCCCTGCCAACACTCACTGGTGAGTGCGTTCTGCAAAACACACACTTGATGTCCCAAGGGCTCCACAATGACTTGAAGGTGCACTAAGTCATTTTTGTTTGTTTTGCTGGCTGATACAATTAACTGTGATCTTGAATTATACTGACCTTGTCGCTGTGGATCCAACATTGGTTACTGATAATTAAATTCCCTATTGGTCATATCTTAAATCCATATGTCATGGGTTACATATAACATTTTTGTATCTTCTCCGGTTTTGTTGGAAGCCATGTGCCAATATTATATCTCAGTTACCTCTAACTATTACAAACAAACGATAAACCTGGTTACATCTACACTTACTCGTACATAATGTGTTCTTTTATTATTGTTCTGAGTAAATCTTGTTTAGTGTATGGATAAGGGTTTTATATACTTTCATATTTATCTTTCTTAGTAAGACTTTTGCTGTCATGTAGCTCTGAATGAATTTGATTTTGTTGCAAAGCCTATGCTAGAAAGAGAGCAGAATATGAGTTTTCTTTTTTTCCTTCTTCTTCTGGTTTATATTACTACAGTGTAATTTTTTAGAAGATAAATTACTTATTTGTGAAGTATGTTTTTGAAAAAAAAAGAAAGAAAATATATTAGCCCTACATATAGTTGAACCCATTACTCATTATATAAACAGATGTATAATGTCCCCAAAAGTGGTCAAATCTAAATCGTCAGTCAAATATAAATTATAAATATATATTTAAAAATATATTTTGCTACTCTTCAGAACATCAACATACACTATATTGCCAAAAGTATTGGGACACCCCTCCAAATCATTGAATTCAGGTGTTCCAATCACTTCCATGGCCACATTTGTGAAATTTCCGCACTATTAAATATTCCACGGTCAACTGTTAGTGGTATTATAACAAAGTGGAAGCAATTGGGAACAACAGCAACTCATCCACGAGTGGTAGGCCACGTAAAATCACAGAGCGGGATAAGCGCATGCTGAGGCACAGTGCGCAGAAGTCGCCAACTTTCTGCAGAGTCAATAGCTACAGACCTCCAAACTTCATGTGACCTTCAGATTAGCTCAAGAACAGTGCATAGAGAGCTTCATGGAATAGGTTTCCATGGCCGAGCAGCTGCATCCAAGCCTTGCATCAAGTGGAATGCAAAGCGTCAGATGCAGTGGTGTAAAGCATGCCGCCACTGGACTCTAGAGCAGTGTAGACATGTTCTCTGGAGTGACGAATCACGCTTATCTGTCTGGCAATCCGATGGATGAGTATGGGTTTGGCGGTTGCCAGGAGAACAGTACTTTCCTGACTGCATTGTGCCAAGTGTAAAGTTTGGTGGAGGGGGGATTATGGTGTGGGGTTGTTTTTCAGGAGTTGGGCTTGGTCCCTTAGTTCCAGTGAAAGGAACTCTTAATGCTTCAGCATACCAAGACATTTTGGACAATATCATGCTCCCAACTTTGTGGGAACAGTTTGGGGATGGCCCCTTCCTGTTCCAACATGACTGCGCACCAGTGCACAAAGCAAGGTCCATAAAGACATGGATGAGCGAGTTTGGTGTGGAGGAACTTGATTGGCCTGCACAGAGTCCTGACCTCAACCCGATAAAACACCTTTGGGATGAATTAGAGCGGAGACTGCAAGCCAGGCCTTCTCGTCCAACATCAGTGCCTGACCTCACAAATGCGCTTATAGAAGAATGGTCAAAAATTCCCATAAATATACTCCTAAACCTTGTGGAAAGCCTTGTGGGCCAACTCCATGTTAAACCCTATGGATTAAGAATGGGATGTCATTAAAGTTCATGTGCATGTAAAACATCCCAAAACTTTTGGCAATATAGTGTATTTTACATTGTAACATTATTTTGAACCTCTGTGTATATATATATATATATATATATATACACTAAAAATAGTAAAAACTAATTACTATAATTTACAGTCAAAACAATAAAAGGACATTCATAGAAGTCCCTGCATGACACATGACATATGATTATATTTTATTTTAACAGTTTTGTTTCTTCTTTTTGTTTCTTCTTATTCTTTTTTTTACCACAAATGTAACCAGATGTTTTTTTGGGTTTTTTTTTAACAATGTGCTAATCATGTTTTTAAAAAGTGTAAATATCTCATGAGAATTGCCATTGTGAATAATGAGGAATTACAAATAAATTAATAGACAAAGTAAAATACCCTGAAAAATAAAACAAGCAGACATTAGAATTATGAGAATTTGGGGGAAATTTGTATTTTTATGATTGTTTGATTTTAAGGTGAAATGTGACCTGGACATGTTTTAGTGAGATTCACCCCACACAGATCAAACTGAAGCCTGTTTCCTTTGTATCCTTCCTTTGAAGAGGCTCATTTTTGGCCAGGCGCTGGGACCAGGTCAAAGGTACACACAGCAGTCATGCAAAAACTGAACCCAACGAGAAAAAAAGACACAACATCAAACCAATTCAGAAAGGTCCAGCAGCACAACACCAGGGCATTCTTATCCTGTGAGCTCAACCTGGGCCTGCTGTCAGACAGAAAGCAAGAAAATCTGAAGAAAATGAGAAAGCTTTCTTTTCCTTTTAGCTAGAGTGATGATTTTGAAAAACAGACCTTGGAATAGGCGCCTGAAGCCCCAGGTCAAATATGTTCATTGTGTGTAAAGTCTAGTGGTGCCTCTGAAGACTTTAGTGGGTAATTCCTCCACTCAGAATTGTCAAAATATTCTCCTCCTTTCCATTCTGTCTGTCTGTTTTCAGTTCAGTCGGGCCACAGACATGCTTCAGCTCATTTATTTCACTGAGCGGCACTTTAATCGTTCTGCACTATGGTACTGTTTATATGGTATATATCTCACTGTACCATGGTATCGCCACAGTTTTCTTATGAGTTGAATTCAATGTATTTACAGTGAATAAATCACTGGACATGTGTAAATTACAGTCAGCAAGAGCAGCAGTACAACAAACAAACAAATCATTTTGAAACTTCTCTCTCTGACCTTTCAAGATCAGATATCAAAAATATTCACCTTTATTTACATTTTCATCCATGCAGCGATCTGTGAGTCAACATCATCTCTGGCCGCTTTGTAATCAGACTCTCAATCTCCATTTTTTAACGGGTTTTGTGTATAATTCATACACTTCACCCAGCTGAATGTTTTTTTCCCCCCTCTCATTCGTGTGTCTTTTCACTCTTTCACCTCTCCTTCCTTTTTTTGTCATTTCTGTAGGGTTTTTGTGTATTCAAATTCGAGCTATTCCAGCTCTCGTCTAATTTCAATTTTGACGGACGGGTTCATTTCTGCACATCAATCATGGCGGCTCCCTCTGTCTGACCAAACACGTCACTGTTAAATGAACAGCCTGATATCATCTGCTCTCTCCCTCTCTTTCTCTCTTTCTTTCCGTCTGTCAAAGACTTTGGCTGCATGGCTTCAGTCTGGGCTGGAGGAGGGAATTGATCAGGAATGGGGGAACTGTCAGGGTGTTACCACAGGGAAGAGCTCTGACGGTGAGTTAGCGCTTTCCCCAGGGCTAGCCGTCTGGATGGTGCTACATATCAAGGGCAACAAAGGAAAAACTGAAACCTCAAAGAAGAGAGAGAGAAACAGAGAAACAAAGATGGGAACACTTACACCATTAGTTAAAGGGAAAGTTCAAAAGTTCCAAAAATGGCAATTTATGTATTCTGTTGAGAAATCATTAATCAATTAAAGAGTCAGTTATAAAATAAAATAAAAGATTATACAGATTTTTTAAAATGTTTTTGAAAGAAGTTTCTTATGCTCACCAATGCTACATTTGTTTGATAAAAATACAGTAAAAATATGACATTTTATTAAAATTTAATTTTGTACATCTGTTGTAATGTGATGGCAAAGCTGAATTTTCAGCATCATTACTCCAGTCTTAAGTGTCACATGATCCTTCAGAAATCATTCTAATATGCTGATTTGCTACTCAAGAAACACTTTTTATTGTTACCAACATGAGAACACGTGCTGCTTAATATTTTTGCTGAAACCGTTATACTTGTAATTATTCAATATCTAATTTAACATTTAATTGATTTACCAATTTTCCCAATTTTTTTTTTTTTTTTTCTCTTCATTTCTGATAATATAATATAGAGGTATTGGTATTTATATGGACATTTTCAATCATGTATACCCAGTATTGGGTTTAACTAGTTACATGTAATGGCATTACATAATTTAATTACAAAATAAATGTACTGTAACTGTAATTCATTACAGTTACTGAGGGAAAAAAAAGTGTAATTAAATTACAGTTACTTATGAAAATGTTAATGATTACAAATGGGCTTACATCTGAATATTTTCTGTAAAAAGATAGGATTTGTTGAATAATATAAATTTGTTGCTTTGCCTGTTTTTGATGTGCACGATGCCTCCTGCCATTTAGTAAAGCGATGCTATTCTGATGCTTTTGATTGGTTCTCTTGTTTGAATTTGCAGTGCACCACGTCTGCCAATTACATCAATCCACATTGCCGCTGAAAGCTTTAGGCTACAACCTGTCTGAAAGTTGCCACCATGGCGAGTGATAAAAATGCGTTCCAGTGCTGGAAATTTTAAAATAATTTCACCCAGAAATCTGTATTTAACCTCAGAATGATCCCAAAGTAAAAAGAGGTGCTAAAGTCTGATTTTGTGGTGGCTGTGTTTTAAAATTAAATTATTATATTCTTTATTCAAGTGATGAAGGAATTTGAAAGTCTTACAGTAATCAGTGTTGAGTACGACTGTAAGGTTAACCCTGCCTGGTTTAAATGTTGAAAATGATTAACAGTTGAAAACATTTGTTAGAAATTTAGAAAAGTAATCAAATGTAATCAGTTACATTACTTTAATAAAGTAATTGAAATAGTTACACTACTTATTACATTTTAAATAGGATAACTTTTAATCTGTAGCCTATTACAAAAAGTAACTTTTCCAAAACAGTGTATACCTGATTTAGATGTGTTAATGTCTTTGTATAAGTATGCAAGTGTTTTCTATCTCTGTGACAGCCACACAGCCACAAAAATGAGGCGGACTAGTGGTTCTTCTGTTTGTCACTTAAATAGTGTGAAATCTTCTTTTGTTGCTCTCCTTCTGCTCATTTAAGCACAGATGTCAAATGTCACGAGCAAAGCCAGTGGCAGGCTTTTTTTTAACAATGTGAACTTTAAACAAAATAACTGAGTCATTCTTTGAGGTTTTCCTATGAAAGGCCTGTTCTTTTGGTTTTCCACAATAAAAAAGACATGCGCTCCTTGGTCTGCACAGTAAGAATTTTGTTCTTCTGTGTTTGCAGTGTCAAATCTTGCCAAGAACCAGAGTAAGAGTTTTTGATTTGAAAAGCAGCCTAATTTTGAGTTCCCTTTCGTTCAGTCACTCCGAGTAACGTCCGTGACTGACGAATGGGGGTTTCGCTTAGAAGCCTATCATCTTCGAGATCTAGAAAACGCCCAATGGCAGCGTCAATGCCATGGGCATGCGGAATTTGCATAGCGTAACTCCGCCCCACAGCGTGGGTATATAAGGAAGTACGCTGGCAACATCGCATTATGTTTCTGCTTCGGAGCCAAGAGTATCTCTTCACTCCTCAAGCCTTCTGAGTATCGTCAGCTTCTTCGAGACGAACAGCTTTCCAGTTGGTGTTGGTGTGACAGCGTGTTCCAGCGATCGTTTACTGCCTGCCTGCTGATCTGTGCAGTGGTCTGCATTCAGCCGGTATTCGGTCCCTGGGCGCTTCGGCATCACTGCGAAGCTTCTTCTCCTAAAAGAGCTCACACTTGGCACGTCTTTTTCAAGATGTCTCGCCAGTGTGCTTCTGGGTGCGGTCGATATCTGCCACCCTCTGATGGGCACAATCACTGCCTGATGTGCTTGGGCTTTCAGCATGCTCAGGCAGCGTTTGTGGATGAGACATGTTCCCACTGCGGGGACATGCCCATCTCGGTGCTGCGGTCGAGACTCAATGAGCTCCGTAATAGAGTGAGAGTCCCCTCTGCCACACCCCAATCTGCGGTCTCTATGCGAGGCAGCACTTTGGCTGGTGGCCAGGGTGACCTGAGGGTGACGGTGTGGAACAAAGCCCCGACGCTCATGCCTCGGACCACACCCCCCTCTAGCGCACCGTTCCCGCCGTGCGCTCAGACTGAGACACCGGAGCCGGCTCCTGCTGTTCCGAGTGTGTCGTTTGGCGCCGCAGAGGACGAGCGAATGTCGATCGCCGCATCACAAGGTGGGCTGGAGTCCTCCGAGGATGATGATTCGGCTGTGCTGCCGCCTTCCGGTGTGCCAGCATTGTCCGAGTCGGACCTGGAGTTGACAGCCATGCTTTCCCGGGCAGCCGCGAGTCTCGGGTTGGAGTGGAACCCTCCACCCCGTCCTGAACGCTTGCGGTTGGACGATTGGTTTTTGGGGGCGCCGCGTTCTGACACCCGTCAGACCACGCCCCCAATACCTTTTTTCCCGGAGGTGCATGAGGAGGTCACGCAGTCCTGGAAGTCCCCGTTGTCTTCCCGTGACCGATCGGCGGCCTCCTCCGCCTTCTCTGCCCTCGATGGGGCCGCGGCCAAAGGGTACACTGGGGTTCCCCCGGTTGAACGCTCTGTTGTGATGCAACTGTGTCCGCAGAGTGCTTCAACGTGGCGTGGCGACCCTAAGCACCCCTCCAAAGCCTGTAGTTTCACATCAACCTTGGTGGCGAAATCCTACAGAGCTGCGGGGCAGGCTGCCGCCTCTTTGCATGCCATGGCCATCCTTCAGGCCTACCAGGCCTGGATGCTCAAGGACATGCACGAGGGTAGAGCTGACCCAGGGCTCAGAAATGAGCTGCGTGCCGCCACCGACCTCGCCCTCCGGGCGACGAAGGTGACCGCACGCTCCCTGGGCCAGGTGATGTCCACAGCAGTGGTCCAGGAGAGACACCTAAGGCTCAACCTGGCTGATATGCGGGACGCCGAGCGGACTCGTCTCCTCGACGCTCCCATATCCCAGGATGGGCTATTCGGCGGCGCGGTTGAGAACTTCGCCCAACAGTTCTCAGCCGCCCAAAAGCAGACTGAGGCCATCAAGCACGTACTGCCCCGGCGGCCAGCTGCTGCTTCCACCCAGCCGCCGGCACAGTTGCCTCAGTCTGCTCGCCGCCGAGGGCGCCCTCCCGCGGCTCCCGCCCCTCCCGCGCCACCCAAGCAGCAGCCTCCACCTGGGCCGCGCCGTGGAGGACGCCGTAGGAAGGCGCCCCAGTCCGCTCCAGCCCCGCAGCCCGCCAAGCGCCAGGCTAAGCGGCGCTCCTGACGCGGACAGCTCAGGGATGGGCAGTTCTTTCCAGGAGATGGTAGCAGGACCACTCCTTCCCCCGGTGGAGGGCCGGGGGAGAATCCTTTGTTCCGCTGCTGGCCCCCGGGTCAGCAGCACCCTTTTATGGTTAAAGAAAGAACTGACATACCCATCCCTGAGCGACCAGAGACCGATGGCAGTGTGCGCCGCCCCCGGGCCACGCCACTCTCGTCCCTCTCTGACGCCAGTCTCCTCTCAGAGCAGACCCCAGTGGAACGCGCGTCCTTCCCTGGTCTCCTCTGTCAGGACGCGGCTGATGACCGTGCCCCCACACCGGGACGCTACGCCTCCCACGTCTGGGCCGGTCACGCCGCCTCGCTGCCCCACCCGGGGTACGTCTATGGTTCGCATGACCCCGCTGGTGCAGTTTCTGGGAGCCTGGCTTCAGCTCCCTGGACTGTCCCGCTGGGTCGCGAAGACCATCAGGCTCGGCTATGCGATTCAGTTCGCTCAGGCTCCTCCTCGTTTCCGGGGAGTCCGATTCACCATAGTGGGTCCCAATGCCCCCCTCATGCGTGCGGAGGTTGCTACCTTGCTGGCGAAGGGTGCGATCGAGCCTGTCCCTCCAGCCGAAATGGAGTCCGGCTTCTACAGCCCTTACTTCATTGTACCCAAGAAAACCGGTGGGTTACGACCGATCCTGGACCTGCGCGTCCTGAACCGATCCCTTCACAGGCTTCCATTTAGGATGTTGACAGCGAAACGCCTTTTCGAATGCGTTCGTCCAGCAGATTGGTTTGCAGCAATCGACCTGAAGGACGCCTACTTCCATGTCTCCATTCTTCCTCGACACAGACCGTTCCTACGGTTTGCTTTCGAGGGGCGGGCATACCAGTACGCGGCCCTCCCATTCGGGCTAGCTCTGTCCCCTCGCATCTTCACGAAGATTGTCGAGGCAGCCCTTGTGCCACTCAGGCAACACGGGGTTCGCATCCTGAACTACCTCGACGACTGGCTGATCCTCAGCCACTCTCGAGAGCAGGTGTGCGAACACAGAGACCTGGTGCTCCAGCACCTAGCCCGTCTGGGCCTTCGGGTCAACTGGGAGAAGAGCAAACTCTGCCCAGTGCAGAGGATCTCTTTTCTCGGTATGGAAATCGACTCGGTCGCCATGTGTGCGCAGCTTACGAGTGAGCGCGCGCAGTCACTGCTGACTTGCCTTCGTCAAATCGAGAGCAAGAGTGCGGTTCCACTGAAGTTATTTCAGAGGCTCCTGGGGCATATGGCATCTGCAGCCGCGGTAACGCCGCTCGGTTTGCTTCATATGAGACCGCTTCAGCACTGGCTTCGCGATCGAGTCCCGAGATGGGCATGGCAGTCGGGCACGCTCCGGGTCCCAGTGACTCGGGCCTGCCTGCAGACCCTCACCCCGTGGTCGAACCTCAGTTTTCTACGGGCCGGTGTGTCCTTAGAACGAGTTTCCAGGCATATTGTTGTGTCAACAGATGCCTCCACCACGGGCTGGGGTGCCATGTGCAATGGACATGCTGCCGCGGGCTCCTGGACAGGACCCCAGCGCCTCCTGCATGTCAATTGCCTCGAGTTGCTGGCAGTACGGTTCGCCCTGCACCGCTTCCGAGCGCTGCTCTAGGGTCAACACGTGCTAGTCCGGTCAGACAACACGGCCACAGTAGCGTACATCAACCACCAGGGTGGTCTGCGTTCCCGCCGCATGTCTCAACTCGCCCGCCATCTCGTCTTATGGAGTCAGAAGCACCTGAGGTCCCTTCGTGCCATCCATATCCCGGGAGTCCTGAACCGTGCAGCCGACGAGCTCTCACGGCTTCAGCCACTTCCTGGAGAATGGAGACTCCATCCCCAGACGGTTCAGCTGATTTGGGAACAGTTCGGCGACGCACAGGTAGATCTGTTTGCCTCCCACGACTCTTCCCATTGCCGCCTGTTTTATTCCCTGACCGAGGGCCCCCTCGGCACGGACGCTCTGGCGCACAGCTGGCCGCGGGGCCTCCGCAAGTATGCGTTTCCCCCAGTGAGCCTTCTTGCACAGCTTCTGTGCAAGATCAGGGAGGACAAGGAGCAGGTCCTTTTGGTCGCCCCGTATTGGCCCGGCCGGACCTGGTTCTCCGAACTCGTACTCCTTGCGACAGCCCCTCCCTGGTCGATTCCTCTGAGGAAGGACCTCCTTTCTCAGAGACGGGGCACCCTTTGGCACCCGCGTCCCGATCTTTGGAACCTCCACGTGTGGCTCCTGGATGGGACGCGGCAGGTTTGAGTACCCTACCACCTCAGGTGGTGGCTACCATCACTTCCGCTAGGGCCTTGTCTACTCGACACGCCTATGCGTTGAAGTGGAACCTCTTCGTCACCTGGTGTTCTTCTCGCCAAGAAGACCCCTGGAAATACCCGATCGGGTCCGTGCTCTCATTCCTCCAGGAAGGGTTGGAACGAAGGCTGTCTCCTTCCACCCTCAAGGTTTATGTGGCCGCTATTTCTGCCTACCACGACCTTGTGGAGACGAAAAAGGTAAGTCAGCACGACCTGGTCATCAGGTTCCTGAGGGGAGCGAGGAGACTGAATCCTCCTCGCTCTCCCCTCGTACCCTCTTGGGACCTCGCAGTAGTCCTAAGCGCTCTGCAGAGGGCTCCCTTTGAGCCATTGCGGTCAGTCGAGCTTAAGTTCCTGTCTATGAAGACAGCGCTCCTGACCGCCTTGGCCTCCATCAAGAGGGTAGGGGACCTGCAGGCATTTTCGGTTGACGAAGCGTGCCTGGAATTCGGGCCGGCCAACTCTCACGTGATCCTGAGACCCCGGCCTGGATATGTGCCCAAGGTTCCCACCACTCCCTTCAGGGACCAGGTGGTGAACCTGCAAGCGTTGCCTTTGGAGGAGGCAGACCCAGCCTTGGCACTGCTCTGTCCAGTACGCGCCCTCCGTGCTTACGTAGACAGAACGCAGTGTTTCAGGACCTCAGACCAGCTCTTTGTCTGTTATGGTGGGAAGCTGAAGGGAAAGGCTCTCTCCAAGCAAAGGTTGTCTCACTGTCTCACCGGAGTGTGGCCTCCTCTTGGGCTCTAGCGCATGGCGCCTCGCTAACAGACATTTGCAGAGCTGCAGGCTGGGCGACACCCAACACATTCGCCAGATTCTATAATCTCCGAGTGGAGCCAGTGTCCTCTCTTGTACTCGCCTCTACTAGTGGCCGGTAATGGACTAGGCTCAGGTGTCTTCGCTTGCTCGCCATTCCACTCCACGGACTGGATACGTGCGATATTTTCCTCAGGTAGTTTCCTTGAAGACCTGAGTTCCTCCAGCACTGTTGATGCCAACACCAGTACGTCTGCCCACTCGCTCAGGCCCTCGTGTTGGCTAGGTGCCACCGTGTGCATGGTTCCCCCGTTGGGCGACCCCCACATGTGTATTCCCACTGTAAGTCTCCCTGAGCAGGTGTCTTTCCCTTGGCAAGCCCCTTGCCACCCCTGGGGGTAAAATTCTTCCACCTTCGGCTGGTTACCCCAGAGTTTCCCATATGTAGCCCTGAGCGGGTCATATGTGTTCTTAAGTCCTCCCTACGGGTAGGCATTTGGCACATACTTCCACCTGGAATATGCTTCCCAGTGTACCTTGGTATTCCTGTGTTAAGTGGGAGTCCTTCGTCCGTACTAGCTTACGACAGGGAGCTCACGCTTACGCAGGGCACTGGATGACAGCCGAGTGGCGTGATTATATTGGGACCCCCATTCGTCAGTCACTGACGTTACTCGGAGTGACTGAACGAAAGGGAACGTCTCGGTTACGTATGTAACCCTCGTTCCCTGAGGAGGGAACGGAGACGTAACGTCCCTCTGCCACTTCCGCTGTACCGCTGGAACAGCCGGGAGTTCAGTCTTGGCTCCTCAGCAGGTAAACATAATGCGATGTTGCCAGCGTACTTCCTTATATACCCACGCTGTGGGGCGGAGTTACGCTATGCATGCCCATGGCATTGGCGCTGCCATTGGGCGTTTTCTAGATCTCGAAGATGATAGGCTTCTAAGCGAAACCCCCATTCGCCAGTCACGGACGTTACGTCTCCGTTCCCTCCTCAGGGAACGAGGGTTACATACGTAACCGAGACGTTTTGTAGAAAGTGAGATTTACAAAAAGTGAAACGGCCTTTAAAACTAAATTATACCATTCTTTAGGCAGTTTACTGTGGATTGAGTCATGTCAAGCATTCCTAGTAAGCACAAGAGTATGTCCTGATGTAGAAATGGAGGCTGTATTTATTGTTTCTGGAATTAGGCCCTTTTCTGCTCGCCGTTCATCCATTAGCATTGTTTGCGTTTGTCATAAATCTGTTTACAAGTCCAGTGGCCACTTTAGGGGAATTAGCTTGACTTTATTAGCCAACAGGACAAGTAAGTGCAATATGGTTTTATTCAGAGCGGGAGAGAGAAAGAGAAAGGAGAGGAAGCACAGAAAGGCTTTTAGGGAGACAGATCAGAATTTGTGAGCCAATGGCTTTGGCAAGCGCTCTGTGTGCCGCCATCTCTATTTACATGCTCTCGTCAAAGGGCACTCAGAAAAATGAGCTTGCAGGATGGAGATTTTTATTTGCATGGGCCAGCAATATTCTGCCTTTTCTCCTCCTTTCTCACCCTTTCTTTCCTCTCTCCTGAGAAAACTTGCTTATTTATAAGGCGACAGCAGCAGCAAACAAACTCTTGAAATGAAGGTTGGAAACTTGAGGTCGCTGCTGACTGACGGGTAATTTTTGGAGGGATGGAGGGGGCTGATGTTTATGGGTGAGGTTGTTTGTGGCTTTTTGGAAGCTGCATCCATTTCCACTCCTGCACTCCTATCACTTTCCTTCCCTCATTCCTGACTGATAAGGATTGATTGATGACATGAGAGAGAGATGTTGGAGCCTGCATGTATGTGCGCTGAACTGGCACATTAACATGAAGACAATCTCAAGAGCACATTGTGTCATTTCCTGTGTAAGCACCTCTTTCTTTCTCATTGTCTTCAGTTTTCTCCATGGTAACTCAGTTGAGATCTCCCATTAATGGTGTCCCAGATTAAGGCAGGTAAATTCATTACCACACACAAAGGACTTCTCCAACACCTCGTCTATTATAAGCGATTGTTCTTTGGACACTCTGGAAGCATAATTATGAAATATCCAGGGAAATGTTGATAGACTTCTCCTCAAGATATTATCTGTGATGTCCACTCGCTGAATTTTCCACTAATTAATAAAGAAAGGCTTTTGTTGGAGCTGATGTTTAAGATTGTGAAGGCAGCAGACCAGCACAGTCTACCAAAGGCCTACTTTATTTGGACTGTACAAAATTGTTACGCCAGTGCGGTCTAGACACCTGAATTGGTTCTTTAAAATGCCAAAAGTGCATTTGAACAAAGTTCGTCAAGATATATTCCCGGTTATTTTTCTCCATCATTTAATGAGTTAAAATTTTTACCAAGTAATTGACTGGAATCCCCTCACTGAAAATGGGTTGTAATAAAAAAAGAATAAATACTTTAATATTATTATTAACTATTATTATATTAATATATTAAACTATAGATTTATCCTTCTACAAATTGACTTTTCATTTAGTTTTTATGCTTTTGCTGTTCAAGCCCAGACAGCCAACATCTGGTTTTATTCCAATATAGAAATGGGTGCTTTTTGCAGCAGATACAAATACAGATAACAGCTTCTTTCTTTTGCACTGATATACCCTATGTGCTTCAGTTGGGGGTCTGCAGAAGGACAAGTGTAGCTCGTTTTTCACTAAATAATACATCCTTGCTTGTGTGTCCTGCATTGAGGAATTGTGGGTTTGAGTAGCTCATGCTCATAGGCGAAGATCTACAACTCCAGACGCTTTCACAGCATGCACCACCAACGGCAGCGAATGTCTTTAAATGAGTGAGGTGTTTGCTTCTTCGTATACTTTTCTTCTTTTTTCCTCAGTCACTTGGGCTTTCTCTTGGCAGGCTCTGGATTTATGCAAGTTGACAATAGGCGGCTTTGCAGGGCTGGTTTTTATTGATTTTCATTACCGACCTCTCCAGTGCCACATGAGATCAACTCTAATGACATCAGCTTTCATCAACACTGTACTAAAGAGTGTGTGTGTGTTTCATTGTTTATCTTGGGCAAACTAGTAGCATTTTTCTTTTTTTTTCAAATATTAAAGAGAAAGGTCATGCAAAAATAAGCTTTTTGTCATCATTCACTCACTCCCATGTCTTTCTAAATCCAAATTACTATCTTTTTTTTCTGTGGAAATCGAAAGGAAAAGTGATCTGAATATCCAAGAAGCTCTTTTTCATACAATGCAAGTGAATGGGTATGAGAAAACTAAAAAAAAACTAAAAAATCAGAGGGGAAAAACACCATTACAGAATCATAAAAGTAGTCCACGCCACTCATGCACTATATCCAAAGTAATCTGAAGTCGCACAATAGCTTTGTGTGAGGAACTGAAGTTGTTTTTCATTAAAAATTGCATTGAAAGTCTTTCTTTATACAGTTGTGGTCTTCATTCACTGTCATTGTATGGAAAATAATGGTTTAGGAATTCTTTAATGAATATCTTCTTTTGTGTTCTGTGGCAGAAATAAAGTTTTAAACAGGTGTGAGACTAGAGGATGAGTAAAAGTTTAGCTATTCTTTCTTTTCTTTTTATCTTTTTAAACATTTTTAAAAATCATAATAATAATCTATTATTGTTCATAATATTTGTGTTGCATGATCCTTAGTTTATGAGTGCATATAAAAGATGACCAGGACAAAAATGCAGAAACAGATGCACAATTAATCCTAACAGTAAAAATCTCCCCTGCCTCGTCTGTGTGAACTCTTCTCTATCACATGACTGTTGGAATAAACAGATGAACTTACATGGAGGAAAAGATGAAAAGACACTCAAGAGCAGAAGGAATGGGAATCATAAATATATCTGTCCAGCCGATTTCAGCTTGACTCCACTGCTGTATATTTTCACCCTCTCAGAGTTGAATGGCTTTAAAATAATATTTGAAGCTGATGTGATCTGTATCACTTTACAACAAGAGTTTCCACAAGGAATGGTGCTGATATAAGAGAAACGATAAAAGTTTATAGACGTGGATCTCTTTTTCATGAGGATCGGATACGAATGAGACCTGTGGGAAATAGTAAAAAGACCTGGTGTGGCTGATCCAAGAGCTGCTGTAATAAAATAAGACATCATATTGATATAATATAGCCAGTTTGGTCTGGTGTGTCAGAGGGGAGATGGAGAGGTAGAAAGTCTGGTGTTCACTAGAAGTGTGAAAGACTGACTAAGATGACGTTGCATTGGTTTCAGATTTTGTGTTTTTGTCTTTTCTTTTTTTAAAGGGGACATAACACACAGTTTCGGCCAGTCTCATGTTAATCTTGAGTACCTATAGAGTAGTATTGCATCCTTCATATCTCCCAAACTTTTGAATGGTAGTTAAAAAATATATAGCTAAAATTGGTCAGAAGTGCTTTGCTTTTATTTTTAAAAATATTTATACACCTGTTTCTTAGCAACCACAGCACAAATCCATCCCATAAATTATATTATTCAATTCAGCCATGTAAATAACTGCAAGTCAATAACTTTGTAAAAGGCAAAGTTTTACTAAAGAAAAAAAAACAAACAAAAAAAAAAAAAACAGGAAGGAAAAGAACAACCTGAACCAAAAAGTTTTACTCTTTGGATCCTTGCAGCATGTCTAAGATTATAAATCCAATACCTAAACACAAATCACAGTAATGTAAAGACCTTAACCCTGCAGCCTAAGCCCCTCCAAATCTGGTGTCAGCATATTTGAAGTGGATCATCTGTGAAAGAACTGTTCAAACTCTCGCTAGGCTGTGGTGAAAACAGTGGGCTGTATTTCTTTCAAACACTATCTTCCTGTCTTCCTGTCCATCACTTCATGGCCAAAATGTAATCAAAGCTCGGAGCGCACGACTAATGCTTTCTTAATGAGTGCTAAACAAACCGGCGCCCCCTCTCGCTGTCTGTCTCTCACTATCAGTCTTTCTCTATCTCTCTCGCTCTCTCTCTCTCTCTCAGGAGAAGTGTCATTATCTATTTGATTAAGAAGGAAATTGTGCTTATATCAATGTGATGCTGATGTGATTGAGAATTCAGCTCATTCATTTAAAGGACAAAATCTGTACCCCACCTAAGACTCTAAGTGAGACATGCTCATCACACATCAAATCAATGCATGGTGCTTAACACAACCTCACAAAATGATCTTCATGTCTGCCAGTAATCTGCCTATAAGGATATGAAGTATGTGTTTGTTTTTTTTCTTGACCATGATGAATGATAACTGAGATCTATTTTGTATGTCTACCAGCAGGTCTCTCCACAAGCTTTGTGGCTTTGATTTGATCTGTTTGTTTGGCTTCTGTGTACACAAAGGGCCTTTTTTGGTTTGCGCTTATTTATGTTAGTAAACCTCTGTTTGCTCAGGTTCACCCAGCTGTGTTAAATGCATGTCCAACGTATGTGCATGGTGGTTTGGTGGTTTTCATGGTCATGACAAAGACTAAATAAAGGACTGAAAGAGACAGAGGGAGAGAGAATGACTGCATCTTTGTGGAAAGCTGTCCTGTGCTTTCTGAATGAATCTAAACACTACAATACCGAGTTATGATTGGTCTTTGGTCTTGTATTTATTTGTATACTGAATTGTGATCATTTATATAGAATCAAAGCCTAAAATCTGAACTAACCTAAACCTTTAACTTTAACATTTATTTCTTGTTCTCTCTCTTTTCATTCTCCATCATATGTATATTTAGAAATAGTTCAGGCAATATGCACGCTTTTTAAAAACCAGGTCAGTATTTGTATTCACTGTCTTCTGGAAGTTTGAACGGGAAAAGTCAAGCATCTTAAATAGCTACAGTTTAGTCAATATGCACATTTCCTAAACGGCCGTAGGGACTGTCGTTTCATTAGAAGTGCAGAAAATATTGACCACAAAGTAGACATGTCGACACAGGCGGCATCCCTGATATGGAAATTTCAGTGTTTGTAAGTCTGGTGAGGTCTAGTGATTTATAAAGATGAATGTTACAGCAATAGTTCTCTCAGAAATTACAGTTCTGTCATCATTAATCACTCTCATGTCATTCCAAACCTGTGTGACTTTCTTTCTTGGTCCTTGGTTCCCGTCCACTTTCATAGTATAAAAAAAAGAGCAGCAGATTTCGAACGACATGAGGGTGAGCAAATAAAGACAAAATTTCCATTTTTGGGTGAACTATCCTTTTAACCCTAACCTATCCTTCTTTCTCTTTCTCTCTCTTTCTTCCTGGATCATAAATAAATAGATAGAATGAGAAGCAGACGTGCTGCCTGGTGTACTCTAGATGACACCTCATTCAGCAGAGCCCTACTGTGATGGCCTATTACAAGGCCAGACAGACTTTGTTTTCTTAAGCACGGCAATGCCCTAACTCGTGATAAACTCGCAAAATGAGGGATTGGACAAGATGGGGAGATAAGAGAATGAAAGAAAGGAGTGAAAAGAAAGACCACTCTTGAGCACTTGAAATAAATGTGTTTGTGTGACAAAGAGTAAAGGTGTATAAATTAAAGGTGCAGTGTGTAGTATTTATGTGGATCTATTGACAGAAATGCAATATAATACACATAACTATGTTTTCAGTGGTGTATAAAGACATTACATAATGAACCATTATGTTTTTATTACCTTAGAATGAGCCATTTCTATCTACATACACCGCGGGTCCCCTTACAGTGGTCACCATTTTGCGCTGCCATGTTTCTACAGTAGCCCTAAACGGACAAACTGCTCTACAGAGCGCTAGCTGCTCTCTGCTGTCTCAGACGACGACATCTTTGTCCTGTGTCGGCCACCCTACGGTGTGCTTCGAAAGGGAAGGGTGAGCGGTGAGCTGTGGGCGGTTGCAACTCGCAACCTCACCGCTAGATGACACTTAAATTTACACAGTTGCACCTTTAAGAAGGGAATTCTGTTTAGATGGCAGTGAGCATATTCTCCATTAAAATACAATCTAAAGGAAAGTTTTACTGAAAGTTGTAATCACCCCATTATGAATTGCCCCATTGACCAAAGTCTAATCGTTTTTATGTATATGGCATATAGGGCATATATGTAAGAGCCAAATGCAGGTGAAATTTGACTTTAGTGAATACGTAATTGAAAGATAGTCTGATGAAAGATTGCAAGAAACATAGATGTTTTTATCTGATGTAATTTGAGAGAATGAAATCAAAGACATTGAAGCACTCTAATGTGACCGTCTGGTAATGATGGAAGTGTTTGTGTTTACATAAGCACACAGTTATCATCCTCTGATCTTTATAGTCAACTCTCTCCAAGCCTGTTAAATGAGATGCTGGGTATCTTCTAATAACTTACCTCATTGAAAATGTACAATTATAAGTTTACTTATCTAGATTTTTTTTATTTTTATTAGAACTGATAATACGTGGACTACAACTCTGAGTCACCAAAATGAGTATATGAGAAGTAGTGTTCTGTTTCATTGCAACTTTAACAATTAAACAAATGCTATTATTTTAAGAGCCCGGCACCATCATCCTTATCTCTTAAATAATAAAACTTTTTCTCTCTTTCTTTGCTCATTCTGCCCCCTCATCCTTCTCTATCTCTCCTGCTGTTTGTTCAGTCTAGAGGTTGTTCACTGTTGAGTTTGAACCTCCAGATTCCAGCTTCAGACCCAGCAGGCTGTTCCTCTGCTAGCCCAGGTCACCTGCTCCCCGCCTGGCCACTGTAACTCCATCCGTCCCCTCTCCTGTTTCCTCTGGGGTGGAGGTGATGTTGAGATGGGGGACGCCCAAGGAAGGCTCATAAAGGATGACTGTTCTTCAGGCTGGGTTGGCGGTGGAGATGTGGAAGAGGTTGACAGGTTGATCGTTCTGCAGGAAGAATCAGCACTGAGACTGACAGAGAGCAGTAAATCATCTAGAAAGTGTTGGATTCAAAGACAGCATTTTGGGTGAAACTAGCTTGTGGCGGTATTGATTAAACAGGTTGTCTATATGGTCAGCTCTGAGACAAATGAACAGGATGCAGTTGGAAACTGGGAAAGCAGCATATCTCTACGAGTTTCACTTTATTTTGATGGTCCCTTTAACACATTCTGTTGACTATATGTAACATTGCACCTACATGTCTACTAACTCTCATTAGATTGTTAGAGTATTAGTAAAATAACACTTAGATTTATAGATTTAGATTTTTTCTGTTCTTATTTTAATTTTAAAATGAAAAAACAGTAATTTTGTTATGCGCTTTTGTCATTTTTAGTAGTTTTTTTCATATTTCATTAAAATATATCATTCATTTATTTTTTGTCATTTTAGTAATTTTAGTTCAGTCTAGAGTTAGTCTAGAGAATCTAAGTTCTTTAATTTTAAGTTTTAAGTATATTTTATTATTTTATTCAGTTACCAAAAATGATTTTTTTAACAAAACTGGACTGCTGCTCCATAATTTAAATCAGACTGTAAACTACACAGCACAAGCTGATTGGTTCCTCTTGCATCTGCAGCCAATGAGCTTTCTGCTCAACATTAAAATAGTTGTTCAGTGTTTTCTGTAGCAGTTTGCAGCACACTTTCAAAGTTCCTCTGAAACCTTCACCCTCCCCAGCTCCACCTGTATAGATCTGCTATGGGTAATTTCATATATGCTATTCGTACAGCAGCAGTATGCCTTACATGTTCACAGTGGCGTGTATGTATTGTCAGAAGCAAGACTCTGTAGTGCAGCAGTGTAGCAGATCTATTCCGCCAAGACCAAATACATTAACATTGTCATATCTTTTACCATGTTAAATTCTTCAGAGAGTTGTCATGATGATAGAAATAATTTATTGTGTTATTATGCTTTCATTGATTTCATATTTACCCACCTCTAAATGTTTTATAAAACAAAACAAACTGCGGTTGACTGTTTTACATGTGGTCAGTCTTTTCCTGTCTAACTGGGTGGCTCTTGGCCCGAATCTGCTGTAAAGTGAAACAGACTTTGTCTCGATAGTCAAAAGTCTGTCTACGCGAGACTATCATCAGATCTGATGCTGATGTCATAACTGCTGTCGGCCAGAGTTCACAGACAGCAGCTCTGTTGCCAGATTGATGCTGTCATTTTGGTATTCTCTGGGTCACGAGGCTTGCACCGCACCGCACCTCAAGCTCCAGCTTTACTTTGTCTTTGAAACTTTCTCTACCTCTTGTTTTAAAAATGTCTTTCCCCACTATGTCCTCTATTTCTCTCGCCCACTGAAATGAGTCACAAATTAAACTTTTTCTTTCAGATGTTCCATTTGTAGCTCACTTTTGGTGCATAGCGGGCAACACTTTTAACTTCGTCGCTGGACCGCAGGGACAATGCGAAAGCATTTCTATGGAGATGCTGAAGACTCGAGGCATTGCCGCTATTCCGTCCAGCTGTGCCGCTTCCTTCAAAGCCAGACGAGCATGGAATTATAGAACCTTGCCGACACCACACTTCTTCCTCCCATCTGTCCATCTCTCTTTCTCACTTGGTTTCTCACTTTTTTCCATTTTACATCATAACGAGACTGTTTCAAACGGCAAACAACTTACCCTGATGAGGAAAAAAGTGGAACAAATGGAGAAAAAACGGGTGCGAAGACAGAGAAAAGAAAACGATAAAGACAGCTTGAATTTTGGGTAGCGCTGTTTTAATTAACATACCTTTTTATCACACTCGAACCTTGAAGTGCTACTGGGTTGGAATAATGAGGGCTTAAAATACAATTACAGGCAGCTGGAAAAAAGATATAATGGTCACATTGAAAAAGATTTCTATTAAAGAGCTGAACAAGTCAAAAGAAAAACCTCTTAAGGAAACTTAAAAATGAGAACCTCATTTCCTCAAGCTCACCATTAGCTCTGGTAGTTTGGCTTTCCAAATTTATATGCAGTTATTTTATTAAAAAACAAAACATACCATATTAAAACCATATTTAAATACTATATGAAAAAAAAACCTTAAATAATATTCATAATTTACTTTGTTTGTGCAGTTATCATCTAGCATATGTAGCTTTGTATAATAGCTTTAAAAAAATGCTGCCTTCCTCTTCATCCATGTTCATCTAACAAATTATTTTCTGTGTGTGTATGTGTATATATATATTGCTCAAGAAGTTAATGCTGGTTCTGATAGAAAGGTGTCAGAATACACAGTGCATCGCAGTTTGTTGTGTATGAGGCTGCATAGCCGCAGACCAGTCAGGGTGAACATGCTGACCCCTGTCCACTGCTGAAAGCGTCAACAGTGGGCATGTGAGCATCAGAACTGGACCACGGAGCAATGGAAGAAGGTGGCCTGGTCTGATGAATCATGTTTTCTTTTACATCTCGTGGATGGCCAGGTGCGTGTGCGTTGCTTACATAGCCGGCGGACGCAGTGTGATGCTTTGGGCAATGTTCTGCTGGGAAACCTTGGGTCCTGCCATCCATGTGGATGTTACTTTGACACGTACCACCTACCTAAGCATTGTTGCAGACCATGTACACCCTTTCATGGAAACGGTATCCCCTGGTGGCTGTGGCCTCTTTCAGCAGGATAATGCGCCCTGCCAAAAATGGTTCAGGAATGGTTTGAGGAGCACAACATCGAGTTTGAGGTGTTGACTTCGCCTCCAAATTCCTCAGATCTCAAAACAAACAAGCATCTGTGGGATGTGCTGAACAAACAAGTCCGATCCATGTAGGCCCCACCTCGCACTTAAAGGATCTGCTGCTAACATCTTGGTTCCAGATACCACAACACACCTTCAGGGGTCTAGTGGAGTCCATGCCTGCCTCGACAGGTCAGGGCTGTTTTGGCAGTAAAAGGGGGACCAACACAATATTAGATGGTGGTCATTAGGTGGTCATAATATTGTGCCTGATCTGTGATATATATATATACACTATATTCTGCATATTTTCACCAATTTAGACCAATATTTATGCTTCAGAGGAAGCTGCATAATTGAATAACCATCTAGCATACCACAAAAAGGAGCATTAATGTATTTACACTGTAATCAAAATCATGGGAAACAGTATATCACATGCATGAAAGTTTAATGTTGGTTAATATTGGTTTAATACAGCTGGATGAAAGCAAGACACATGCTGATTGACAACAGCAAAGTGTTTAGACTGCCTGGTTTAAACATTTTAAAATGACAGAAATCCAGAAAGATTGATCGACTAGATTTCCCAAAATAACACTGTTTCCATCAGCGCCATTACTAACATTCATGCACCGTGTGACTGCCGGTGGACAGGGCTGTGGCACACCAGAGATTTGTGGTGCAGTATAGGCTACTATTTCTCACCCTGTTTCCTGTTCTCAAATAGGTACAGGCTCAAAGAACATGGTATGTAGTCCTCTTTGATATTCCGTTAAGATTTGTGTAATTGATATTGACTGGAATTTATTCCTGCAGTCCAAATGACTGACATTAGCAAATGGTAAAATGATTAAGTTTGGGCCTGGTTATTTATATAATATTCAGTGTTAATGAGTAAGTGGGGTAATGAATTATATTTCTTGACAACCTCTAATCTTTTGAATTGCTCAGTTCTCTAGTTGATTTAATACATTTGATTTCTATGACTGCTCGGGTCGGAACGGAGGTTAACTGGATTGATCCAACATTTTTTCATTATGTCACTGACAGAGGAACTGATTGTTTTGTAAATTTGATTGATAGATGAGGAGTGAAGATTGCTCCGCCCACAGCCTCATGACTAACAGTTTCCAGTAATGTTTTTGACGTGTTTTCTCCAAATACTTATTTTTTAACTTGACAGTCATATTTGGTTGTGGAAATTAATTACTTTATTGATTGATTTCCTTTGGAGACCTTGCACTGAAGTCTTCAAATATATTCAACATTTTCAAAGCATTAAAATATGTTTCTAAGCAGGCCAGGAAATATCACTTTCTTTTTGAGTGCAAATCTTAGAGTTTTATTGACAGATTTCTCATCTCTCAATCTCATCTGATGTCATCTTAATCAGCATCATTATTGTTGTTATCATTTTTTTATTTATTGCATGCTGGATATTTTTCTGCCTGGTTATAACTCTCTTCTCTAGCATTTGATGATTTTACCTCCTGGTTTCCATCAATGTTAATTGTGGCAGGTAAATAGCATTATATTTTGTGAATAAGGCACAATCAATAATAAGCGTAATTCACTTACAGAAGAACGTCTCGGTTACTAAACGTAACCTCGGTTCCCTGAGAGAAGGGAACGATTATTGCGTGAGTTAGCTTACACTATGGGAAGCTAACTTTCTCGAGAATACTGAAGCCAAAATTATCGTTATAATTTTATATGTGTAAAACGCAGTGCAGCTGCACAGCAGACCCCAGCAGAGCTTACTAGCACGCTGATTGGCTGTGCTGCGGCAACTGCATGAACCTATAGCGAGACGGCTGAGACGCGCTAGGGCGCGAAGCCAAAATGGGCGTGGCCTTGGCTATAAAAGCCCCCCTTACGCCATAGGATTTAGGTTATATCGACTGAAGCGATCGCCTGATCTAAGCACAATAGCACGGCGGGTTACGCAATACTCATTCCCTTCTCTCAGGGAACCGAGGTTACGTTTAGTAACTGAGACGTTCCCTTTCGAGAGTACTCTGGATGGAGAGGCCCAGCCTGCCGCCGCACAGATATCTTCAAGTGGTATTCCACTGGACCAAGCCCACGACGAGGCCATGCCTCTAGTGGAATGAGCTCTGACGCCTATGGGGCAGCAGAGACCTCTTGACTCGTAAGCCAGCGAGATAGCATCAAATCAAATCAAATCACCTTTATTTATATAGCGCTTTTTACAATGCCAATTGTTTCAAAGCAGCTTCACAGTGGTAACAGGAAAATAATGCAACAGAATTTGATTCGGCTGTACAGTGACGGTGAGTGACGGAATCTAAAAAAAAAATCCAGAAAATCACATTGTATGATTTTTAAGTAATTAATTTACATTTTATTGCATGACATAAGTATTTGATACATCAGAAAAGCAGAACTTAATATTTGATACAGAAACCTTTGTTTGCAATTACAGAGATCATACGTTTCCTGTAGTTCTTGACCAGGTTTGCACACACTGCAGCAGGGATTTTGGCCCACTCCTCCATACAGACCTTCTCCAGATCCTTCAGGTTTCGGGCTGTCGCTGGGCAATACGGACTTTCAGCTCCCTCCAAAGATTTTCTATTGGGTTCAGGTCTGGAGACTGGCTAGGCCACTCCAGGACCTTGAGATGCTTCTTACGGAGCCACTCCTTAGTTGCCCTGGCTGTGTGTTTCGGGTCGTTGTCATGCTGGAAGACCCAGCCACGACCCATCTTCAATGCTCTTACTGAGGGAAGGAGGTTGTTGGCCAAGATCTCGCGATACATGGCCCCATCCATCCTCCCCTCAATATGGTGCAGTCGTCCTGTCCCCTTTGCAGAAAAGCATCCCCAAAGAATGATGTTTCCACCTCCATGCTTCACGGTTGGGATGGTGTTCTTGGGGTTGTACTCATCCTTCTTCTTCCTCCAAACACGGCGAGAGGATTTTAGACCAAAAAGCTCTATTTTTGTCTCATCAGAGCACATGACCTTCTCCCATTCCTCCTCTGGATCATCCAGATGGTCATTGGCAAACTTCAGACGGGCCTGGACATGCGCTGGCTTGAGCAGGGGGACCTTGCGTGTGCTGCAGGATTTTAATCCATGACGGCGTAGTGTGTTACTAATGGTTTTCTTTGAGACTGTGGTCCCAACTCTCTTCAGGTCATTGACCAGGTCCTGCCGTGTAGTTCTGGGCTGATCCCTCACCTTCCTCATGATCATTGATGCCCCACGAGGTGAGATCTTGCATGGTGCCCCAGACCGAGGGAGATTGACCGTCATCTTGAACTTTTCTAAACCATTTTCTAATAATTGCGCCAACAGTTGTTGCCTTCTCACCAAGCTGCTTGCCTATTGTCCTGTAGCCCATCCCAGCCTTGTGCAGGTCTACAATTTTATCCCTGATGTCCTTACACAGCTCTCTGGTCTTGGCCATTGTGGAGAGGTTGGAGTCTGTTTGATTGAGTGTGTGGACAGGTGTCTTTTATACAGGTAACGAGTTCAAACAGGTGCAGTTAATACAGGTAATGAGTGGAGAACAGGAGGGCTTCTTTAAGAAAAACTAACAGGTCTGTGATAGCCGGAATTCTTACTGGTTGGTAGGTGATCAGATACTTATGTCATGCAATAAAATGCAAATTAATTATTTAAAAATCATACAATGTGATTTTCTGGATTTTTGTTTTAGATTCCGTCTCTCACAGTTAAAGTGTACAGACCTCTACATGCTTTGTAAGTAGGAAAACCTGCAAAATCGGCAGTGTATCAAATACTTGTTCTCCCCACTGTATACTTTGAGCGTGGAAGGGGAGCGACCCGAATCCAAAAGCTCTTGAAGAAAGGAGAGCACTTCTGTCACTCCAGATGAGTGTGGGTCCAGGTTCCGCACTGTACACCAGCTTGAGAACACTGACCATTTTAGAGCGTAAAGCCGCCTGGTTGAAGGCGGTCTCGCTTCAGAAATAGTATTCAGCACCCCTTTTGGGAGGTTCCGTTGATGGGCCATACATAAAGGGCCCACAAGTCGGGACAGGGATGCCAGATCGTCCCCTTCGCCTGCGTGAGGAGGTCTCACCTCAGCGGTATCGGCCATGGGGCTGTTTCTAGCAGCTGAGTCAACTCGGAGAACCATAGTTGGTTCTTCCAGAGAGGGGCTATTAAAAGCACTGCAAACTTGCTCTCCCTGATCCATTTGATGACCTGAGGTAACATCGCGACCGGAGGGAATGTATACAGCGGGCAGCTGGGCCAGTCGTGGGCCAGCGCATCCCTGGTCTTGGAGAAAAATGAGCAATGAGCATTGTCTTCTGAGGCAAAGAGATTGACCTCTGCCTTGCCGAAGATGCTCCAAATTAACTGAACCGTTTGTGGGTGAAGAGATCAGTCCCCTGGGGGAATTTTGTCTCTGGATAGCATATCCGGGCCCTGGTTCAGAATGCCTGGCACATGCGCTGCCTTGTGCTGAGTCCATAAAAGGAGGTGTTTGGCCATGGTGCGCAAGTTGCTTGACCTGAGTCCACCCTGGCAATTTATATAGGATGCCACTGACATGTTATCCGTTCGGCCTAGAACGTGGTGACCCTTTATGTATGGGAGGAAAGCTTTTAGCGACAGATCGACCGCTCTCATCTCTAGACAGTTTATGTGCAGCCGCCTCTCAGAGCTTGACCAAAGGCCGGAGATGGGCCTGCCTTCATGCAGGGCACCCCAACCTAGGTTGGATGCATCTGTCGAGATCACTTTCCACTTCGCCATATTCACGCCAGACTGGTACCAGTCGGCTGCTTTCCAAGGAGCCAGGGCTTTGATACAGCCATGGTTCACTTTGATACGTAAGTGGCCTGACCGCCACATGCGAGCTGGGGCGCAGGGTTTTAACCAGCGCTGGAGGGGACGCATATATAGTAGGCCCAGTTTGAGTACTGCTGATGCTGAGGCCATAAGGCCTAACATCCTCTGAAAACGTTTGAGAGGAGTGTAAGTGCCAGCTTTGAACGACGCCGCTAGGCGCTGGATGGCGAGCGCGCGCTGTGACGTAAGCCGCGCTCTCATCTGTATCGAGTCCATTACTGTCCCCAGAAAAGAAATATTCTGGCTGGGAGACAGCACGCTCTTGGCAGTGTTGATCCTGAGACCCAGACATTCTAGATGGCTGAGGAGCCAGGACCTGTGAGTTATTAACTACACCTCTGATTGGGCTATAACCAGCCAATCATCGAGGTAGTTCAGTACTCACACTCCCCGTAGTCTCAGGGGAGCGAGGGCCGCATCCATGCACTTTGTAAATGTACGGGGTGCTAGGGATAGGCCGAATGGTGGGACTTTGTATTGATAAGCCTGCCCCTCGAAGGCGAATCTCAAGAATGGCCTGTGGCGGGGTGCTATCTGAGTGTTAAAGTAAGCATCTTTCAGATCCACTGAGAAAAACCAATCCCCTGGCCGAATTTGCGTGAGGATTTGTTTCGTTGTCAGCATTCTGAACGAGCGCGTCATAAGCGTTTTGTTCAGATGTCTGAGATCTAGGATGGGTCTGAGGCCGCCATCCTTCTTGGAACGAGGAAGTAGCGACTGTAAAAGCCCGACTCGCTTATTGCTAAGGGGACAGTTTCTACAGCCCCTTTTGCTAACAGTTTCAACACTTCGGTACGAAGCACGTGACTCACGTCACTCTTCACTGATGTCTCGACCACGAGCCGGCGAGCGAGCCAACAGGGGATAATCTGTGTGATTTTGTGGCGCTGTGTGAACAGTGCTTATGTGCAGGGGTGCATACTGTTTAGTGGCCACACTGCCTACAGTCAGAACAGAGGAAAAACTCTTTTGTGCTTTATTAGGGTCGCCGTTAAGATGGCGTTTGTGTGCAGGCGTGCATGCTTTATAACAGGCTCGTTGACTGCAATGTTGACATCTCCAGCCGCCTGAATAGAGTGTAAAGAGAGTGAAAATTGTGAATCATTGAAGCTGGCGAGTCGAGCCCGCAGGGTCGACAGTGCCATTTCGTCACACTCCGGGCAGCTGCCCTTAGAGAGTGCAGCTTCAGCGTGGTCACGGCCTAAGCAAGCGGTGCAAAGGATGTGACGATCCCCGCTGAAGAGAGGGCCTCTGCACGAGGCACAGGATACACGAGGTATTTGAAACAACGCCTCAGCTCTTTTGGTGAGTGTGTGTGTGTTGCAGTGGCAAACACACGCACAGCTTGTAAAGGATATAGCGCGCCGGATGGCGGAGCAGAACAGCGGGCTGAAGGTGGTGTCCAGTGAAGACAGGAACCGGTGTCCTCAGAACTGCAAGGCAGGTGGCTCGTTCTGCTGAAGGCCTTTTCGACGGCGGCGACTTCTCAATCCGGAGGTCAGCGAAGGTAAGTGAGCTGAAGGAGATTAAATTTGAATCCTATGGCGTAAGGGAGGCTTTTATAGCCAAGGCCACGCCCATTTAGGCGGGCTCTGACGCACTAGGGCGCGAAGCGACCTGATTGGTTCGCACGCCTCGCCATAGGTTCGTGCAGTTGCCGCAGCACAGCCAATCTGCGCGCTAGTAAGCTCTGCTGGGGTCTGCTGTGCAGCTGCACTGCGTTTTACATATATATATAATTATAAGGATAATTTTGGCTTCAATAGTCTCGAGAAAAGGAGTTTTTCCCATAGCGTAAGCCAACTTACGCAATACGAGAGTACTCTCGAAAGGGAACTGTGTTTGCTCTAAAAAGAATAGTATTTACTTAATGTAAATACTCATGACGAAATACTGTATTGAAACCCTGTCTGGATTGCAGATGCTTAATGAATAAGATTTATATGTAAGGAATAATTAACCCTTTCAAGCGTGAGTTTAAAATATTCTAGCTGACCCCACAGAGTGAGCTTTTTAAGGCGACCGTTTCCCCTTATTGTTTCTATGGCGACGCGTCATGCTTGTCACGTGACTCACCTCAGCCAAAATAGTGCTGTATGACAGATGTATCTTTAATTTTGTTTTTTTATTTCTTTAAAATATTCACAAACTTGCTTACCATGTTATCAACTATTGATATTCTGATTCTCAAATACGTGTAAGTGAGTGTGTTTTGTCGTTTAAAAACCTTTATAAATTATCTTGATCTTGATCTATGACGTGAGATGGGCGGCGCCATGTTTGTTCACACCGCAGTTCAGAATTCATCAGTTTCTCCTGAAATACATGTAAGTAAATGGCCGGTGAACTGGGAGAAGAATAGAGTAAACTTTATAGTTACACTATGTGTATCTGATATGAATAAAACATGTCTGTAAATTATATTTGACTGGAATGTTATTGCTGCTTCCATAGACACCAGTGTGTATTTTACAAACTCTAAATGTATTGTTTTAGTAGTACTTATCTGTATTTAAATGTTTGAAACCTAAAATAAACCTCATGTGGTTGAAAACACTGCATAGTTGTGATATATGACAAGGGGTGAGCGCGTCTCTCTCTGGCTCAGCTCCAGCAAAAGCATGAAAGCACAGTTTGAATCTGGCAGTTATGTGACGTCACTGAACATTCTAAATCTCATATGTGGTACGTACTCTCAGGGGCACAGAAATAAAAATCCCATATGTGGGACCGTAACTAGGAGCCGTTGAATTATTAGAAAAATAATGCACACCTAGGTGGTAATGCACCTCAGGTGTGCATTATTTTTCAATAATTAAATGGCCAGGAGTCAATTATTCCACTTATACTATGGTTACCACACCTCAAAACATTGTTCAGATGACTTATTTCATGACATTTGTCAGGTTTTTGTCCTTAAAACGCTCTTGTGTAAAGGACTAATTTCTTATGCATCTAATCCCAAGCCTCCGTTGCTAATTCCAAAATGTTATTTTAGAGCTAGAGAGAGAGAGAGGAGATTACGCGTATGTGAATTACCTGAGTCTGTTTGTCTCTCAACAGTGTTCAGCAGCAGCGTCTCTACTAATAGCGAAACTGTAAGTTTATCTGCTCCAAGAACAGCACCGTTATTAGGGTAGAGTGGGGGAAAACGCCCCCCTACTGTTTTTCCCAAAATAACCACTAGATAAAATCAAGATAAGTTTTTGTTGTTGCTATGGATTACTTTGACCAGAGTGATGTAGAAGTTTTCACTGCGAAGTTTACACTGGTGACGCACCTGAGAGAAAACGGATTTCACGTTAAGTGATATAATTTTTAACAGTAAGAAAAAAAGTGTTTTAAAGCTTGCTGTTTTGCAGAACATCACAGTTTTATATGATATGAGAAGAGCAAGGCGTGTAGTTAGTGAGTACTTGTTATTTAAGGAAAATATAATTATATTTTAAGAATGACATAACTTTTTTCAAACCTAGTCTGTGGGGTAAAACGCCCTCAGTTACCATGTTCTGAACATCACATTCTTTGTTTTTCCATCAAATGTAATCTAACTAGGTGGTTGAATAAAAATATTTGTACTTTATATTTAAAAATTACCTCACATTAGCATCAGCTAGCTAGTTGACAAAAAGGTTGATTTTCAAAATGGTTCATTAATAATATTTATATTTATCTACTGTTATTTTGGCTTGTCTTTTTAATTTTAAGCTAAAACATGCTTGCACTCTGATTTTACTGTAAACTTATAAAGCAAATTGCTTTGTCAGAGTGGGGGCATTTTACCCCACCCTGGGGGGCCTTTTACCCCACCTGTGTACAAATTTAATTTTTGTTAAAAATCAATCAAATTTCATACTTAATTTATATTTTATGTCATTGTCACTGAAAACTAGGATAACTATTCTAGACACATTTAAGTTTTGTTTCACAGAAAAAGTTACAGAGTCCGTAAGGGGGGAGGCGTTTTTCCCCACTCTACCCTACCTTGTTAGTGAGAAATGTCATGTAGCTTTTAAGTTGTTAAACTATTCTACTGATAAAATCATCAGAGCAGCATTGACAACATGTTTCTGTGCGGGTGTGTGTCCTTACTGTATGTGTGTGCGTTTGAATGGGAGAGAGAGCAGGATTAGAGAGGTATGTGCTTTCCGTACATAATAAAACGTAATTTTGTTGCAAAAACATGGAAATAATTTGTCGTTTTTATCCTATTTTTTACTATATTTACTTTGCTTGGTCAGTGTCGTTGTGGGTTTTGGTTCTTTTGCTGTTGCAGGCTGTAAGGACTTTGACATGCAAAGTGATATGGAACTGTAATGCGGTAAAGACCTGCCTGGAACTACTTTAGCCATGCGTTTCCCTGAAAATAATTGGACACCTTAGAACGTTCGTTAATACACTATATTGCCAAAAGTATTGGGACACCCCTCCAAATAATTGAATTCAGGTGTTCCAATCACTTCCATGGCCAAAGGTGTATAAAATTAAGCACCTAGGCATACAGACTGCTTCTACAAACATTTGTGAAAGAATGGGTCGCTCTCAGGAGCTCAGTGAATTCAAGCGTGGTACCATGATAGGTTGCCACCTGTGCAATAACTCCATTCGTGAAATTTCCTCACTACTAAATATTCTACGGTCAACTGTTAGTGGTGTTATAACAAAGTGGAAGCAATTGGGAACAACAGCAACTCAGCCACGAAGTCGTAGGCAACATAAAATCACAGAGCGGAGTCAGTGCATGCTGAGGCACACAGTGCGCAGAAGTCGCCAACTTTCTGCAGAGTCAATAGCTACAGACCTCCAAACTTCAAGTAGCATTCAGATTAGCTCAAGAACAGTGCATAAAGAGCTTCATGGAATGGGTTTCCATGGCCGAGCAGCTGCATCCAAGCCTTACATTACCAAGTGCTATGCAAAGCGTCGGATGTAGTGGTGTAAAGCATGCCGCCACTGGACTCTAGAGCAGTGTAGACATGTTCTCTGGAGTGACGAATCACGCTTCTCTGTCTGGCAATCTGATGGACGAGTCTGGGTTTGGCGGTTGCCAGGAGAACGGTACTTTCCTGACTGCATTGTGCCAGGTGTTAAGTTTGGTGGAGGGTGGATTATGGTGTAGGGATGTTTTTCAGGGATTGGGTTTGACCAAGTGAAAGGAACTCTTAATGCTTCAGCATACCAAGACATTTTGGACAATTTCATGCTCCCAACTTTGTGGGAACAGTTTGGGGATAGCCCCTTCCTGTTCCAACATGACTGCTCACAGTGCACAATGCAAGGTCCATAAAGACATGGATGAGTGAGTTTGGTGGGGAGGAACTTGACTGGCCTGCACAAAGTCCTAAACCTCAACACTTTTGGGATGAATTAGTGCGGAGACTGCGAGCCAGGCCTTCTCGTCCAACATCAGTGCCTGACCTTACAAATGCGCTTCTAGAAGAATCGTCAAAAATTCACATAAACACTCCTAAACCTTGTGGAAAGGCTTCCCAGAAGAGTTGAAGCTGTTATAGCTGCAAAGGGTGGGCCAACTCCATATTAAAGTTCATGTGCATGTAAAGGCAGGCGTCCCAAAACTTTTGGCAATATAAAAATAAAAAGTGTCAAATAGAGACCAAAGAATGTTCATGGGGATTAATTGTGTGTCTCACACAGGGAAAAAGTGGATATTTGTGGAATGTTTGCAAATTTTATGCAAACAAATTGCTAATCACTTTCCAATATACTTGAGTTTTCTAACTCTTTTCCTTTGACTTAAAATAATTTGGACTCTTGGGTTCAAAAATATTTTTAAAAAGAAAACAGGGATACGGCTGGAGTTTAATGTTATGTCTTTAATGCCGGTTGACAACAACTTTGTTGTGCTAGAGCACTGATATGTGTAACTGCAGTGACTGTGGACATGTGGTCAATAGTTTCAGTGAGTTTTCGTTGATAGAAAAAGAAAAACAGTTCCAGCACTCACCAAAGAAATAAACTTTTCTGCCATCAGGTATATGTTTGCATCTTATGTGAATAGTGTATTGAGACCTCGTCCTACAATCAGGTGCAGTGTTGTGGCTCTCCAGGTTGGATTGGATTAAATTTTGTAATTCTGCTTTCCCTGAATGGGCAAATGGTCTGTTAAATGGTGTCTAACACATTAGCTTAACAGCACATGTGGCCTCTTTTTCGATTATTCCCTTCATCTCCCTCCCTCAGGAAGCTGGTCAGACCAGACCAGAAAATGTAGGGGTGTTTCTTCAACAAACTTTGACATGGACAGAGAGCAGATATCCACCTGAATACCTTTGATGAGGAACACACATGTATGCACACATGCAATTAAACTAAAACAGAAAAATAAGCACTTCAAAGAAGCTCATTTTATTTACATATGGCCAGGAAACATCGCTATACACAACCTCTCGCACTGAAATCCACTCTTTGAGTCATTTTTTATGCTCTTCTGATGCTGTATTAGAAGTAAACAGCCAGTTAATCATGCGTTAAATAAAGCTCACCATGTCCAATGACTAAAAGTGTGTAAAATCTCACTTAGTGAATCTCTTCATTATGGAGATTTGATTAGCTTCGGCTGTGCGCTAACCGTGAGTCGCAGGTGTAGTGTGTTTACAGACAATAGCTCTTTTTCACAACCTAGTGAGCTGCCTCACTGAATACTGTCTACATAGGCAGCTGTCTTCTATGAATTAAAAGCAAACTACACTGCACAGTCGCATGACTTCAACTTCACCACCATTAATGCTATTTCAGTCTTTATTTAAAAAAAAACGCTTCCTTGAACGTTTGAGTTAGATTAGTTTGCAAGAGTGTGATTATAAACACAAGGCTGCATGTGATAACCTCTGTAGTTCCATTGTTAGCAACCACCCTTTTCAAGACAAGTAAAAACATCACAAGGGGGTATTACTGATGTATTTTATGTTGTAGAATAAAATGTGAAAATATCTTAAACTGGTGTTGACCACAAACCTTATTTTAAAAACTAACTGACTCCGGGACAATGAACCCGGAAGTACTAAAATGCTTACATGTTTCTGGGTTTTGGACAACAAAAATATGTCATCAATGCAGAACTCTATAGTATGGCAGATTCAACTCACAACTCATTTCAAAAGACTTTTGGTAGGATGATACTCCAACCTAGAGGTCTTCCCATTAATGTCATATCTTCACAAATTTATGTGGAAAATACAAAGACGTGTATAATATTACATTTATTTATAAAGCTAAATGTAAATATTTTTATTTCATTAAATGAAGGCCTATAAAGTAAAATTAATGAAATATATAAGTATATGACTCAATACATTTTAAAGGCCTTGCATTGTAATCATAATGTCAAAGTATGTAAATAGTACATTAACCCTTAAACGCATACCTCGGGTATACCTTTAGTGACCCGGGACATCATTCACTACCCTCCTCCTCATTCATTTAGTGAATCAACCATTTAGTGAATTCAGTTAGACATCAACCTTTTGGCTGTGTTTTATGTATGTTTATTGTTTATTCCCGCATGCCTGCATGTGCCCACAGAAGGTTGTGTGTTGTCGCTTTGTATGCTTGTATTGCTATTTGTGTGAAAATGTTGATTGTTGTTACTGTGTTAATGTGCTGATGTTTTGCTGTTCTCTGTTGCTCCGCATGGCTTGTCTCCTGTGCTGAGAATTCTTAGTTTTTTGTTTTGCTGTTGCTGTCCTTATGGTGTTATGATGTCCTTGTCCTGTCAATTTTTATTTATCATTTTAAAGGTTTCTAAAACATCTTGCCAATGGACTGCAGTTAAAAATTAGCCAGCTGGCTAACACTGGCACATTTACAAAAATGTTGATTAATGTGTGTTGTTCTTAATAAATAAAAAAAAACCCTTCTTAATCCTCAATCAATTCATTATAAACAATATAACAAGAAAAAATAAAATGATAAAAGAATATCTGTTTTCCCATTAATTTTTTTGTAAACTGTATAAGGTCACTAATGACCCGAGTTGTGTAACAGTATAATTTTTTTTCTGCACAACAATAATGGAATGACTGAATAAGTGAAATTCACCTTTTTTCCACAAGGTGGCTGATACACACGGACTAAGTGACATTAAAAGCTGCGTCCTTGACGCTTTGGGAGCGCTCTACGTGATTGCGTCATGAAGCACGTGTGAAATTCTTTCAATAGTGTGATGAGACGTCAAAGGCAGGTGACGTCATGAACCAGGAAACTATAAAGCCTACCAAAACAGTGCAACGCTAGCTTCTGTATCTTCAGCAAGCGCTATATGTGAAACTGTCCTATTTATTGTTGTCTGTCAAAAACAAGTATAATAGTGTGGCGAGCAAACAGCAGCAGCAGTATAGAACGTTACATCACGGATGGGGATACACACAATGGATACACACAATCTTTGTGTTGTTTGTTTGGGAGTGGAGCATGCACAGTCTGCATTCGAGGGTGCAGGCTGTGTACATTGTGAGCAGCTCCCGCTGTGAACGCTCTGCTCTCGGTGAGCGTTCTTCGAGGAGAGCGCTCAGGCCAGCGTTCCTCGTGGTTCAGGTCCCGCTGTTGCCGAGGCACAGTGGCAATCTAGATCATGGGGATCGTAAATGGATCTGTCGGAGGGGTTTGAGAGGGGACAGGAACTGGTGGAGGTTGTGTCTCGCGCTGTTGCCAGATTGAGCATTGACTGGCCAGCAGAGAAGCAGGAAGTTCGTCACAAAAGTTTATTAGATGAACGTTTCTTGCCTTCTCGAGTGCAACCTCCGTGTTGGGGCCTGCCATTTTTTACACAATCCACGCACTATTCATCTATAGTTGGCAAAAATGATCACGGTTATGGGGCGATGCCTAAAGTAGAAGAGACACTTGCAAGCTATCTTTCCCCTCAGTCAGCATCGTCCCTAAAGGCCCCGACATTACCCACCAAACCAGTACGAACTACATCAGTATTGGTGGGCAAAGCATACGCAGCCGCTAGTCAGGCTGCAGCATGCCTTCACACTATGGGTGTGTTGCAGGCGTACCAGGCTGATGTCCTAGGAGATTTAGATGAGGGCGGTGGAATTGGCCCAAACGCAGTAGCTGAGTTGCGTCGGGCCACTAAGGAGACAACAAAATCAATCGGCCGTGCTATGGCAGCCCTGGTGGCCACGGAGAGGCATCTTTGGCTAAATCTTAGCTCTATAAAAGAAAAAGATAAGAGTTTTCTGATGGACGCCCTGATATCGCCCCCTGGCCTCTTTAGTGACGCTGTCACCACAGTCATCGAGAGGTTCCAGGAGGCTAATAAACAGGAGGCGGCATTCCAGAAGCTCCTCCCCCGTCGCTCTCAAATCTCCAGGGCTGCTGAGCTGGAGCAGCCCCAGACATCAAAAGCCAGTTCCTCATATCGAGCTGTACAAAAACAGTGTTGCTACCCGATCCCCCCCACTGAGAGCATGGGACGGGCAGGGTAGGCGCTCTCAACCGCAGTCTTCGAGGGGTCGGCCGGATCTGAGGACCGTCCTGATCGCCAAGAAGGCTGCGGGGAAGAGGTCCTGACACCCAAAGTCTCAGGCCTCTGAGGGTAGTCCCTCCCGGAGAGAAGTGGCCAACACCTCAGTATAAGGTGCCCATTTCTCCTTGGTGCCCTCAGGGGACCGTTCTGCCAACCCTGCCACCTCGTGTGCTTCAGGGCGCAGCGGTCTCCAGCAAGCACTTAGCTCAGTGTCCGCCCGGAAACGCAGCAGCACTGGAATGCTTGCTTCCTCTGAGGAGGGTGTCAGAGCTGCCAGTTCGGTTATTCCCTGCTGGTGTGCCGCTTCAGGGCACCAAATTGGTGGTTCGAAAAATACCAGAGGCCATTCTCGAGAGAATGGTTTCCCTAGTAGAATTTCTGGCAGCATGGCAACTACTGCCAAATATATCTCAATGGGTCCTGCGCATAGTCAAAAAGCGTTACACAATTCAGTTTGGGTCTTGCCCACCCAGGTTTATGGGGGTCCTACCAACAGTGGACCCCGAGCAGGCTCTGGTCATGGAACAAGAGGTAAAAACTCTGTTGGGGAAGGGAGCCATAGAACGTGCACTTCCTCCCGACAGGGAAACCGGGTTTTACAGCCGGTATTTTATCGTTCCAAAGAAGGATGGAGGGATGCGTTCCATTTTGGATCTGCAGGTTCTGAATTATGTCCATTATGCAGTTAAAATTCAAAATGTTAACCTTGAGACAGATTCTGCCACAAATCAGATCCGAGGATTGGTTCGTCACAATAGATCTCAAGGACGCGCAAAGAGTCAATCCTATCAGCAGTAAAAAGAATAAAGCTAGGTCAGTCACTCACTGTCAAGCAGTTTTAGAGACTGCTGGGTCTGATGGCAGCAGCGTCCAACATGATACCTTTTGGCCTGTTGTACATGAGGCCCCTACAGTGGTGGCTCAGGACCAGGGGATTTTCCCTAAGGGGCAATCCTTTTCGCATGATCAAAGTCACGCGGCGATGCTTACGTGCTCTGGTTATGTGGAAGAAACCATGGTTCCTATTCCAAGGCCCTGTGCTGGGAGCTCTTTGTCGTTGCAAAATGCTAACGATGGATGCTTCCCTCACGGGGTGGGGGGCGATCCTAGAAGGACGCTCAATGCAAGGTCTGTGGAGGGGACACCATCTGTCCTGGCACATCAACTGTCTGGAGATGATGGCTGTTTTTCTCGCTCTCAAGAATTTCCTCCCAGACCTCAGGGGTCATCATGTGTTGGTCCGCTCAGAAAACACATCGGTGGTCGCCTATATAAATCATCAGGGGGGGTTGCACTCGTGTCCACTCTGCAAACTGGCGCACCAGATCCTCCTGTTGTCCCAGGGGAAGTTATTGTCTCTCAGGGCAGCTTACATCCCTGGGTGCCAAAATATGGGAGCAGACATCCTGTCGAGGCAGGGGCTGAGGCCCGGGGAATGGAGGCTCCACCCCAAGGTGGTGGAGCAGGTGTGGGAGAGATTCGGCCAAGCTCAAGTGGATCTGTTTGCATCTCGAGAGACGTCTGGTTCTCTCACGCATCCAGCTCCTCTCGGACTGGGCGCTATGGTACAGATGGGGCCGAGGCTACATCTATATGCATTTCCCCTGATTGCTCTGCTCCCCCGGATTGCTCTGCTCATAGAATCAGGTCTCTCAACTGAGGTTGTGGAGACCATTCTTCAATCCAGAGCTCCCTCCATGAGGAAATTGTATGCCCTGAAGTGGAGAGTTTTCACTTCTTGGTGCAGTGGTCGTCAGCTGGACCCAGATAACTGCCCGGTTGGTACAGTGCTGAAGTTCCTGCAAGAGCGATTTGCTGCAGGGTTAGCCCCGTCCACCTGAAAGGTTTATGTGGTGGCCATAGCTGCTTACCACATTCCTTTGGGTGGTATATCTTTAGGGAGAGACCCCTTGGTAACACGTTTCCTCCATGGCACATTGAGGCTGAGGCCTGCAGTACGCACTAGGGTACCGGCTTGGGATTTAGCCGTGGTGCTCCAAGGCTTATCCCTGGCTCCCTTTGAGCCTATTGAAGAGGTTCCAGTCAAGTTTTTGACTCTTAAGACGTTGTTCCTCCTTGCTATATCTTCTCTTAAAAGGATAGGAAATTTACAAGCTCTGTCGGTTGCCGGTAAAGGCGTTCCTTCACCCTAGCCCGGGGTATGTTCCCAAAGTCCCCATTATTGTGGCCAGGTCTATTGTGCTGCAGGCGTTCTGTCCTCCTCCATTTGTAAACTCGGACCAGGAAAGAAATAATCTGCTTTGCCCAGTCAGATCTTTAGATGCTTATGTCCACAGAGCTGCCCTGTGGCGTAAAAGTGAACAGTTGTTCGTATGTTTTGGCCCCCCTAACAAGGGGTCACCTGCATCTAAGCAAAGAATGAGCAAATGGATAGGTGAAGCTATCTTTCTTGTTTATGAGTCGGCCAGATTACCTACGCCGTTAACAATCCGGGCCCATTCCACTAGGAGTATGGCTGCCTTTAAAGCCTTAGTGTCAGGAGTGTCACTTCAGGATGTATGTGATGCGGCAGGCTGGTCTTTCCCGCACACATTTGTGAGGTTTTACGACCTTGACCTGAGCTCTACACCTGGGGCTCAGGTGCTTTCATCTTAGTTCACATTTTCACTGGACAGGCACTGGTCAATATGGCGACGTTGATATAGACGTTCCCAAAGCGTCAAGGACGCAACGGGAGTTCCCTTGAAAGGAACCTTGGTTCCCTGAAGAGGGAATGAGCGCTGCGTCACTTTGCCATACCTCCAGCGTATCGGTCAGCGTCTTGCTTCATCCACTTGAGAAGCTAGCGTTGCACTGTTTGGGTAGGCTTTATAGTTTCCTGGTTCATGACGTCACTCGTCTCTGATGTCTCATCACACTATTGGACGGATTTCACATGTGCTTCATGACGCAATCACGCAGAGCGTCCCAAAGCGTCAAGGATGCAGCACTCGTTCCCTCTTCAGGGAACCAAGGTTACAGTCGTAACCGAACGTTTCACTCATAGTTACCACAGGCAGAAAACAAAAGAAAAGTTTGAAAAATTTGAAATGGCTCAGCAATTTACTTCAGAGCAAGTACTGAACGCAATCAAATATTAGTGTCACTGTCACTTGATGGTGGATCTGGTGAAGAAGCTGTCAGTGATCAAAATATTGATTTTGAAGATGTTGAAAATGATAGTTTTGGGAATATGTTTGAGATGGCGAATAAGAGTCAGATGGGAAATGAGCCCTGATGAGAAAACTGAAAACTGAACCCTATTTGTACAAAAATATGGTGGATCATTTGCTCGACCGCCATGACAGCGGAGTGATGCAAACTGTGAAACGGTTCCAGTGCTGATACTGGGGGAATATCACATGGCTGAAAAAGGTCTATAAGCCAATCAGATTTGAGAACCAGAAAGAACTGTTGTATAAATATATATATCCTGTTCTTTTCCCCTTTTACTTCCACTATGTTATTGTGAAAGTCTCAAATTGACATATGAGAAACAAAACGCAAACTGTCTGTTTATGAGTCGTCTCTCTCCCTGTCTCTTCCTCTCCCACATCCCTCTGTCCTCATCTTTCTGAGCGGGGGCAGATGGAGCGAGCGCAGCTTCATTTAATGGTCAGTTTAGCTGAAGCGTTAATGGCCGCTGAGAGAGTGACAGGGAGCTAATGAGCGCTTCATTTGGCCAATCAGATCTATTTCTGCTGTGCATAATAAGCGTCTCGCCACCGGTTGCTGTGGCAGCATCGCCAAGGTAATTGCACCTTTCAAGCATGCTGGGAAAGATTCAAAGAAGAGAAAGACAGAGAGAGAGACACTTTGGAGTGTTTTAGAGGAGCGGATCAGGAAATGTTTTCCTCCACCAGCAGTAGTGACCTGGCCATGCACTGTTCTGCAAGAGGCATGGCTCAAAATTCTACTGGCCGCTGTGCAGTAGTACTTCTATCTGTCATCTCCAAGACGAATTGATGCTGTATTGGCAGCAAAAGGAGGCCCTACACCATATTAATAAATTATTGTGGTCTAAAACCACTCAGTAGAGCGTTCTTCGTGGCGCGGGAAGTTCGTAGGTCAATGTGACTGCAAAACAGACTGTCCTTAACCAAAATGTTGCTATAGTAGCCTAATATTAATGCTAGAAAGTCTATGCACTTGGCAATTGTGATTTTTTTTTTTTTTTTTTTTTTTTTAAAGTCTGTTCTATTTCATCATTAAAATCCTCCCAACCCTCCCCGGTTGCTCCAGCCCTGCTGATTCTGTCATATCTGAAACCTGATTGAAAACCTGAAGATCTTGTTTAAATTTCCAGCAGCAGTCATTATCCTCGAGCTTTTAGCAACCACACATGCGCTTGTGTTCCATTTTCTTTTGCTAATGCACCATCTCCAAGCATTTTCAATGCAGACACGTTATTATTTCCCTCCATTACATGCGTAAGATTACAGGGGTGTATGCGTGTGTGTGCGAGCGCTCCGGGGCGCGTCATGACTTCACAGACATTCCCACAGATGTCTAATTACTGTACAATCATAGCAGCGGGGGACATTTCGTTTTCTCCTTCCTCTGTTATTGTCTGTTTCTTTCCCTCTGTTGATTAAATCTCTCTGTTCTTTCTCACCAGTACAGCCGATGTGCATGTTGTAAAAGCAAGGTGCTGTACTGATTAGTTAAAGTCAGAAGAAACGCTAAACATGGCAGCCCAGTGGTTTCCCCACGCTACCCTGATCCTGTAATTGGCCGAAACGTGTTCAAGAGAGGCCACCCAAGTTACATACATACAGTATATTGGCTTCTACGTCAGAATCCGTGCGTGATTTGAACAGTTTTAAAGCACGCACCGATTTAGTGAAGTTCTGACAACTGCAATTATGCTTTACATGTTCCTGAAGCAGGCAGAGGGATCTAGAGTAATTAAAGGAATAATTGTTATGAAATTGATCCAAATAAATCCAAATAACAGGCAGAAGGTCAAAACCACAGGACAAACAATCCAGATAGCAACAGAGTCCAAAGCACAGGGAAATCCAGGGAAACAGGCAGAAGATCAAGACCAAAACACAGGATAAAGCATTCAGAATTGCAGTGTAACACTAAACAAGACTTTGCAATGAGTGACTGAATAAACAGGGTTTATATAGATAGCGTTAACAAGGGTAATGACACACAGGTGGGAGTGATCAGTCCAGGCAATGGGTTATGGGAAGTGTAGTTCATAATGGGTAAGCCAAGGAGATGGGAGGAGTGCTCTCTATTGGAAATCAAGGGCACTCCAGCTGGTGGATGTAACAATAATGTACCTAAATCTAAAATTGAGTGATTATTTACTCACCCTTATGATGTTGCAAACCTGTATGAATTTCATCTGTGGACTGTGGAAAAAAAAGGTTTTGAAAAATATTCAAATAATTGACGTTGGATTGTAAATGTAAATGCTTCTCTCTCGTTAAAATGCATAAAAATACATACATACATAATTTATATGACACTCTGCATCATTAATGAATTATTAACCCTCCGGGGACCAAATGTCCCCAAAAAGACAGCAATACAAGTCATTTTTAACATTGTGGGGACATTTTGTTTTTTCCTTTTCTACATTTTTACTGTAAATTATGTTAGTTTTTTTGAAAATGATAAACTGCAAAAAGTTTTCTGTGAGGGTTGTGTTCAGGGGTAGGTTTAGGGTTAGGGGATATAATAAACAGTTTGTACATATGGACAATCTCCATAAAACATGGAAACCCAACTTATTTATATCATTTAGAGTCCCAGTGAAGTATTAAGATAAGCTGTCAAACATTTTGAACACGTTTAAGAATTCAGTTTTGCCATCAGGGGAATAAATATATTAAAACAGAAAGCAATTATTTTAAACTGTATGTGTATATATATATATATATACATATATATAAATATATGCTATATGCTATTATTATGCTGTTGTCTAATCCTAAGCAAAGTGTGGTGCAATACCAATCACCTATGAGAAAGTACTGGTATAATTGTCTCGTTTAAATGTTTTGTATTGTTTGTAATTTTGTGTTAGTTGTTGTATGTTTCCTCTCTAATGGACCTTGAGTCTGGAAATAAAAGTTGAATTGAATTGAATTGAATATATATATATATACTTTTGATTTTGAACAGTGCACACACAAACACAATTCTACAGGATCTATAATGTATAGACTGGCACAGACTTTGATGGTTATGACAAAACACATTAGTAGACATTTCTAATCCACAAATATGAATATTTCTATAAATAGAAATACTGTGTACACACACACACACACACACATATTTGAGAAAAGAGTCTCTAGGGTCACCTCAGTCTGGTCGAAAAGGGTCAAGTGTCTGAATCGTCTGTTCTCGTGACGTGAGGAATCCAGTGTATGTGATTTTGTAGCGAGCCATTATGTATGTGTCTGAAGGGTGTGTATGTCTGCCTTTATGTGTGTGTTCAATCTAAATTCTTTGGCAGTCTGAAGAGATAAAGATTCGACACACTGGGTCGACACACAGACTTCCAGAAAAACAGCTGATCTGGGCTATTCGCAGGAGAAATTAGCTGAGCAATCACAGATGATTAATGATGTCCATCATCATGAGATTTTACAGGGGTCATATCGTAATTCTTTATTATTTCATTTTTTCCTCCCTGTGAGGTTTACTTATCATGTTAGTCAAGGCTCTTTGCACCAAAACAGCTGTAATTTCCACTCTTGTTCCACTCTTGGTTGCTGCACTGCACTGCACATTTGTATTTCCAAAGTAGTTCAAGAAAAATATTTTTTTTTATTCCCCCCCCCCCCTCACTTTCATTCTGTCTCTCTAGCAGACAGCGGCCTGTAGCAACAGTTGCAGTCAATGTTGTAAGGGTTTTGGTCGTCTGCCTATTTAAACAAGACAGAGAGCAGTGAGTGATTAACCAGATCAGGCGACTGTTGATGCAGTCAAAGAGCCAAGTCAGAGAGATCACACACACACACACACACACACACACACACACACACACACACACACACACACACACACACACACACACACACACACACACACACACACACACACACACACACACATATACACATACACATACACACATACATATACATACACATACACATACATAAATAACACAGAAACGTCAGTTCATCTGCACACAATGAAATGGCTTTTTGGCTTTGCTGAATCTCTTTAAGTGTGTGTATTTACTCGGCTATATTTTGTGTATAAAATTGTTAACTAAACATGACAAACCATCCCTTTAGGGATGTACTCAAAAGTAAAAATGATTTTAAAAAAGCAAATGTGTTTGGGTTTGGGTTTGGATTAGGGTTTGGGTTAGTCATTAGCTTCATATACAAACAATTGAAATCTTTGGTTTATCTGCATTAAGTGTGAGTGCACTCTGAGTTTATAAATACATCTAGTGTTAATTTTTACTGTCATTTTACAGTTGGAATCATCAATCAGACCCCTTTCCCTACACACATGCTTACTTCAGTGTGTGATATGTGAAATCTGTTGCTGTTTACGTAATTTTTGATCTTTACGTAATATCATTACATCTGAAATGTCAAAGCAATATTGAGCTGATGAGCAGCTGTATAAATATCATGGTAATCTTAACAGTGAATATAGTTATGTATACATATTTATTTATGTGTCTGAAAATGAATGTTCTTTCAGTACTTCATATACTATATTAAAAGTTTGGGGTCGTTACAATTTTTTGAAAGAAGTCTCTTACAGTACACTCACCAAGGCATTTATTTGATCTAAAATATAATAAAAACAGTAACATTGTGAAATATAGTTACAATTTAAAATAGGCTAACTATTTTCTATTGTAATATATTTAAAAAATGTAAATTATTCCTGTAATGGTAAAGCCGAATTTTCAGCATCATTATTCCAGTCTTCAGTCACATTGTCCTTCAGAAATCATTCTAATATGATGAGTTGGTGCCCAATAAACATTTCTTATTATCATCAATGTTAAAAAACATTATTTATAAGAAATAGAAATGTTATGTAACTTTTGAATGATAGTGTATATTTTCATATAAGAACAAATATTCCATTTGAAGTGCTATTAAATAATTGTCTATTTTTCTCACAAGCAATAATGAACTAAAGATTTTCTTCCACACATAATCTGAATGTGATAAAGGCCAAATCACTTAATCAAAAAATATGATAATTGTTAATAAACAACTAAATAATGTCTTTTAATGAAAAATGTAAAAATGCAGGTTTGTGGGAAGGTTATGAGACATAAAATATCATTAACTCGGAATCAGACTGTATGAAAACAATAGTCAATGGAAAGTCTCCACCATCATAGAAAAGAAAACGTGTGTGCATGTGTATTCGATCAGTAATGCTCTGTTGTCACGCTGCTGCCAACACGTAATCCATCTTTGCCATCTTGGACAAGAATTCATTTGAAGTGACAGAGATGGATTCCAAAAGTTCCCTGGCAGTTTCCTGAATCTAATGCAACCACAGTGTGCTCTTTCTATGTTTCCCCTCATCCATCTCAAAGTGTGTGATTCAAATCAATGAATCAACAAAACTGATTCATTTATATGCTGAGGCATAAGCAACCTGCCTTCAGTTTTAATGATTAATACAATTTAAGAAAAAAAAACTCCCCGACTGTCCAAACTGTGACTTTTCACTAATTATCTGAGGCATATTGCCTCAGCATATAAATGAATCAGTTTTGTTGATTCATTGATTGAATCAACAGGTTTCATTTTGCAGGTTTCCAAAAAATAAAATTTCTGAAAACAGTAATCTGATTGGCTGGTTTTGTGCAAAGGTATCAAGGAAAGCAAAAGGGGTGACCATGAGAGACTAGTCTTGGCTTCAGATTCTTGGAATTGTTGTTAGCTTAGATTGTACTCTAATATTCTCTTGTCGTCAAATCTTGTTCCTCCATCATGTGCTATACTGTAAAACTGCTCATGCTGGAAATAGACCACCGATGAAACACCTTTCACACAAGCTCAAATGGGCTTTTTTGACATCCCTTGTCCAAATCATCACCTTATCTGCAATGATGTCAACCACCAAATCCATTACATTATTTAAACAGCTTTCAAAATTCACAAATTTCAGATTCACTCGCCTTGTTCTTCAGAGTTTTGATCGCTTTGTTCTGCTGTCTTTAGATCCCAGCCTTACTCTTCCAAAAGAAAATCTTTGGGGAAATGTTTATATTTAAGAATCTAGAGCATAGGTCTGTGAAATCTTTGAAAATCTTCCTGCTGCATGGTATCAGAGGACTGGGATGTCTCAGATGTTCAGCTAAACTCAGTCTTGATATGCACTTTATGCCTTTAAGACCACAGCACTTCATCTTTGCATAATCTATATTTATTGATTATGAATACAGTGGGGAGAACAAGTATTTGATACACTGCCGATTTTGCAGGTTTTCCTACTTACAAATCATGTAGAGGTCTGTAATTTTTATCATAGGTACTCTTCAACTGTGAGAGACGGAATATAAAACAAAAATCCAGAAAATCACATTGTATGATTTTTAAATAATTAATTTGCATTTTATTGCATGACATAAGTATTTGATCACCTACCAACCAGTAAGAATTCCAGCTCTCACAGACCTGTTGGTTTTTCTTTAAGAAGCCCTCCTTTTCTCCACTCATTACCTGTATTAATTGCACCTGTTTGAACTCATTACCTGTATAAAATACACCTGTCCACACACTCAATCAAACAGACTCCAACCTCTCCACAATGGCCAAGACCAGAGAGCTGTGTAAGGAAATCAGGGATAAAATTGTAGACCTGCACAAGGCTGGGATGGGCTACAGGACAATAGGCAAGCAGCTTGGTGAGAAGGCAACAACTGTTGGCGTAATTATTAGAAAATGGAAGAAGTTCAAGATGCCGGTCAATCTCCCTCGGTCTGGGGCACCATGCAAGATCTCACCTCGTGGGGCATCAATGATCATGAGGAAGGTGAGGGATCAGCCCAGAACTACACGGCAGGACCTGGTCAATGACCTGAAGAGAGCTGGGACCACAGTCTCAAAGAAAACCATTAGTAACACACTACGCCGTCATGGATTAAAATCCTGCAGCGCACGCAAGGTCCCCCTGCTCAAGCCAGCGCATGTCCAGGCCCGTCTGAAGTTTGCCAGTGACCATCTGGATGATCCAGAGGAGGAATGGGAGAAGGTCATGTGGTCTGATGAGACAAAAATAGAGCTTTTTGGTCTAAACTCCACTCGCCGTGTTTGGAGGAAGAAGAAGGATGAGTACAACCCCAAGAACACCATCCCAACCGTGAAGCATGGAGGTGGAAACATCATTCTTTGGGGATGCTTTTCTGCAAAGGGGACAGGACGACTGCACCGTATTGAGGGGAGGATGGATGGGGCCATGTATCGTGAGATCTTGGCCAACAACCTCCTTCCCTCAGTAAGAGCATTGAAGATGGGTCGTGGCTGGGTCTTCCAGCATGACAACGACCCGAAACACACAGCCAGGGCAACTAAGGAGTGTCTCCGTAAGAAGCATCTCAAGGTCCTGGAGTGGCCTAGCCAGTCTCCAGACCTGAACCCAATAGAAAATCTTTGGAGGGAGCTGAAAGTCCGTATTGCCCAGCGATAGCCCCGAAACCTGAAGGATCTGGAGAAGGTCTGTATGGAGGAGTGGGCCAAAATCCCTGCTGCAGTGTGTGCAAACCTGGTGAAGAACTACAGGAACCGTATGATCTCTGTAACTGCAAACAAAGGTTTCTGTACCAAATATTAAGTTCTGCTTTTCTGATGTATCAAATACTTATGTCATGCAATAAAATGCAAATTAATTACTTAAAAATCATACAATGTGATTTTCTGGATTTTTGTTTTAGATTTCGTCACTCACAGTTGAAGAGTACCTATGATAAAAATTACAGACCTCTACATGCTTTGTAAGTGGGCAAACCTGCAAAATCGGCAGTGTATCAAATACTTGTTCTCCCCACGGTATATCATTGTAGGTGATTACTGCTGTGAAGCACTCATTTGTTTCACTGCCTAAATGTGTATCTGGGATATATGCTCTGATTTAGGCGGTCAGAAAAGCCTTTAAATTTGTTCAGTTCTATCCCTCTGTGTGTGTATGAGTGTGTGTGTACTTGATGAAGTATGTGTTATGGCAGCACATTTCCTCTGGTTAAAATGGTTCTTATTCATACTTTTGTTTTTTCTATATTTGCTATGATGAACCTTTTCTGTCCATAATTTGTGTGAGTGTGTGTGTGTATATATGTGGGAGTGTGTTAGTGATCTCTCTTTGCAAAGGCGTTCTGCCACTCTAGGCCACAAACATAGAATAGAGCGCTTTCAAAAATCAAACACACTCTACAATATATCTCTTAAAATATTCATTTTGGAGTAGTTAAAAAATTATCTGGTTCATTTGAAGCATTTACTTTTTGTTTGTGAAATAAATATTGTGAAATAACACACGTTATAACAAAATAGCAATATTACACAAGCAAGAGCAAAAAGGTAATATTCCATTCACAGTATTGGCAGTTACAAAAATATCTCCAAAACAAGCAAAACCTGACAATTCAGCTGAGTGAACAATTCAATGACTCACTCTTAAAGACAGTGGCTATGTCCAAAATCACATACCCTTTGAGTAGGTTGTTTTAAAAAGGTAATTACTTCACAGCCGTTAAAAAGTACATGGTATGAATATAATCTGGACATGCTACATTCGTCGTGTTGTCATTGTCATGTGACCTACCTGCGTCAGTTGCATCACTGCTATTCACAAATCCTCTCCGTTGAACATTTTGCCTACTGTTTTATAAATACTGTGAATTCTGACCTACTACCATGTTCGTATATATTTTCTATATAGTAGAGAAACATCCAGTGTTTTTGTATAATTCGGTTGAATGAATGAATGAATGAATGAATGAATGATTTATAAAAGTTACATATAAAAGTAAACAGTCACTTGTTGCCACCTACTGGCATAATGATGTAACCTGCAGAGTCGCTGAAAAATAATTACCACTACACTGCTTAATTAAATAATCTGAAATTAAAATAACACTTCATAATATAGTTTAATGTGGTTCAGTAGAACATAATATAAAAATATTTATGAAAATTGAAAAAACACAAAGCATTCAGGCTATCAAATATTTAATGCTATGTGGAGTTTCCTCTTCTTTTTCTTTGTGCTTTTGCATTTGTTCTCAGGACTCGCTTTTTTTCTCCTTTTGTCTGTAAAATAATTAAATTAAATTAAATTAAATTAAATTAAATTAAATTAAATTAAATTAAATTAAATTAAATTAAATTAAAAATAAAATAAAATAAAATAAAATAAAACAATAAAAATAAAATAAAATAAAATAAACAAAACAAAATAATAAAAAATAAAAACAGACATAAATAAAAACAAATAAAAAAAAAAAACAGAATTTTAGACTGAATTACTGTACCAGCTATCACTTGTGAACAGAGGGACATATACCAGAAAAGCAAAATCCCATTAAAAGTTTCACTCACAACCGAAAAGATCCCTCAGTTCACAGCTTGTATGTGCCCTCTTGCATTTGTCTGTTTGTGTGTTTGTTTGCATTTGCACGGAGGCACGGAGGCATTTAATCTCAAGGGTAGGAGTAAAATCAGACATAATCACTTGAAAAAGAGAATGAAAGAGTGAAAAAGAGACATGTGACGCACAAATGTTCAGCTCTGATCTGGATGTCTGCTTCAGTGTCATGCTCTGTACAGACTCAGCTGGATAGATGGTGGTGTTCCAAAACTGAGTGAGCTTGCTGTCTACATAGGCAGTTACCTTCTATGACAGCAACTGAGTGATTTGAAACGCTCTACATAGGCAGTGATTCTCATAATGGTTCCGCAGGCACATCATTAGCACTCCTCATGAGAACTGATAAATGATAATGGTCCCAGTCAATTCCAGTAGAGTTACGGTCGCATGTTGCTAAACTAATAATTTGATATTCTAATTACCATACAAACAATTAAACTATTTAATAAAATACAACACAATTGTCCCTGAACTGTTTTTTTATTTTTTATTATTTTATTTTATTTTATTTTATTTTATTTTATTTTATTTTATTTTATTTTATTTTATTTTATTTTATTTTATTTTATTTTATTTTATTTTATTTTATTTTATTTTATTTTATTTTATTTTATTTTATTTTATTTTATTTTATTTTATTTTATTTTATTTTATTTTATTTTATTTTATTTTATACAGCCCCTGGTCAAATAATGAATAAAGATCTAAGTTGATTTTTTTTTTATTATCCTTTTAGAACTTGAAGCTTCCAAGAGAAAAAAAAAAATTCTTACTGGTTCTTTATTTTTTATGTTTTAGTTTTGTCCTAGACAAAATATAAATATTTGACCCCCCGAATACCGCAACCTACCAATCAGAATCAAGTATTCAACAGCTTTGTCTGATAAATGCTTTCATTGCATTAAAAAGAGCGGCATGAACATTCTTCAAAACCAACTGATTTGCGTTCCGTGGATGAAAGAAAATTATAACATAGGCAGCTCAGATTTGAAACAGTTTATATACTGTATCTCTCCATACATACAGTATCTATCTCTCCATCTTTCTTAGTGTTGTTCTCTTCAACATATCTGTGTTTTGGCTTGTGAAGTGTTGAGAGAAAGGGGGCTTAAACTATGCAGTTCACAAGATGCCAGAAGGAGTTTTGGAGAGAAGTCGTCTTTCCAGAGAGAGAGAGAGAAAGGGAGTTAGAGAGGTGTAATAATAGAGGGATGAGTTTATCTCCAAGTCTGTATGGAGGATGATGTCTGCTGGAGCTTTAGACGGCCAAAGTAAATGACAACACAGGGGAACCAGGAAGAGCCAGAGCTGTCAGTCACACTCACACACAGACGTAAGCTGGTTCAGAAAGCATAATGCAGGCTTTATGTGTGTAGATGTGTGTGTGTGTGCAGATACTCTTGCAGTATCAGTTTGTGGACTAACAGGGATTACCACCACTGAGCCGTCGGGGGAGTCACAGCTATTAGTATCTGTATCCACCTTCCTCTATCTTCCTCTGTCTCTCTCTTTGCCTCTTTCTTTCTGCCACTTGAAACGCTTCTTTCTGCAACTCACAGACTCTTCACCATTTTTTTTCCTGTAGCCTTCCTTTGTCTGAACTTCTTTACCTTTCCTCTGAACTACTTTTCAGAACAGTGTGTGAAAAGATCTGTGACAAATCACCTCGTCCAGACAGTCTGTCTGAAGCGTCACATGCCACCAGGAATAATCAATTTGATCAGCAGACAGCAATCTCTACAGACATAAATCATAATTGGAACGCAATCTTTGAGAACTAACCACTTCTCTCTCACACAATCTTCTTATTTTCTGCTTGGTCATTCTATGAAACCCTGAGGTAGATAGACTGGGGAGTGTTGTAGCATGTAGTGAGTTGTAAAGCTGTCAGTTAATGTGCTACGAGGTGAAATCTGAGTCTGTAAAACATAAGATTTCGCGTGACTAATTTTGAAGTAAGAAAATTCAATATCCCACCTGTTTTATAATTTACTTTGTGATCATAGATGTTATACAAACAGTCATTATATCTATAATTTGGACAATAATAGCCTATAATATCTAGAGATCAGTGAGCGGAAAACAAGTTTTCATATTTAGTTGATACAGGCTACCATATATGTTATAAAAATGAACTTTTTTATCATTTTGAATTTAGGTTTATTGTTTACAATATTCTTTTGTTTTATATTGGGTACTTCTGTGTTTGTAATGCATGACATATTCTAATAACTCGGTTCACATGAAGGCAGCATACATCACTCTGGCGACTCAGCCTGGCGACTGATTTGAGTTGGCCGCAAGCGTGCTGCACAAGTCCTGAAAAGTGAAGCCAAAGCGTCTCGATCGCCCCCAGGTGGTTGGTCCCAGTATAGGTCATAAACCCCACCCTCTCCGTGTAATGTAATGGGATGTGATACAAACTAAACAATTAAATTACACTTCAAATATTTTTTTTCAAAGATGGTTTCTGTCATTTTAGGTAGTTTTTATCCCGCTAATGTAAGTTTAGTTTTTTAATGTAATGTTCGTTTTTTAAATCAGCACAAGATATCAGCGCCATATTGGGACATTAGTGGCTTCACTTTTCATCAACGGAAGAGAGTGAAGATGCGTCGTCCATCTTTTTTTACGGTCTATGGTTGGTACGGTACGGTCTATTTATTATCATTATTTTATATTATTACCAGCTCAATGTACCAAAGTGAAAATTTATGAAATTTGGCATTCGATAATAAATCAGTAAAAAATAATTAATCTGTTTTGACTGGTAATACTACGATCTGTCCCACGTCCGCAACACACCTCCGCCAAACGCTTTCGAAAACAGCAATCAATGCGAGGGACTCGAGGATGGAGAAAGTGGAGCAGAGGGAATGGTCTCCAAGAAGAAGCAAAATTAATAACCTGTTCAGGGCTTTAAGTGCAGGTCAGTTTCATCTGTAAATAAGCTGCTGTCTGTAAATTGTCTTAGCTTAGCTAAGTATTAAACAGCTATTAAACAAATGTAGCATTACTATCATCACTCAAAATACTGTATGCTAAAGGACATGGGCAGACAACACAAAAATATCATAATATTCATAATAATGCAATAACAAATCAAATCACCTTTATTGTCACACCACCAAAGCACAGAAGTGCAGTGGTGAGTGAAAGTCTTTGGTACATACTTCAGACAGTGCACTTTACAAGTGCACTTTACTTAACATAAGAAGATATGAAGATAGATCTCAGAAGATATGGTCATGATGTACTGTAGTTATTGTTGTACTAGGTTTGACATTTAGGCAATTTAGAATTATTATTTTATATATGTGTATGAAATATAGTTTTGTTAAATCTTGGGTACTTATGTCATTCTAAGATTTTAAAAAACATCAACACATAAAATGTAATACTTTGATTTTAACTAATATATTTAGATTCTGTGCAAACAAATTAGAATAAGGTGGTTTTTCAACAGTGTGGAGACAATTCTGTTCATAACACTAGACCTGCTGGTGAAGAAGTGACATGTACAGGAAAATTAGCAAAAAATGTATGAGAGATCAGGGAAAATTAAGAGAAGGAAAAGGGAAGTGAAGGTGCAGTTCAAGAGAGAACCTAATTATTTTGTATGGCCCCAGCCTAAGGATTTAGACCTGTTATGTGATGGCCATACCAAAAATAGGCTTTCGCTAAATCATTAATTCAAACGATTCTGTTAATAATATGGAATCGATTATAGCAAATAAACACCTACGTGTGCTGCACGCTGTGTTGCTTTGTTTGGAAATATTATGGTTGAAGAAATAAACAGGCACATGTCAATATTGTATCTAAAATGTAAGTTACTCACTTATTAGTTCTTGTTCATTGAACTTTAGTAAAAAAGCTACTTCTCGGAAAAGCCATTGATACTACTTAGCGTGACATTTTTAAATTAGTAATTGAATTAACAATGGCAGATCCTGAATCCATTGGTATGGTAAGTATGGAAATTATATAGCTACTGTATAAAAAATAGACACACAACACAAACAAGTTATGTTGATGGAAAACGGTTTCATCTGTCTTCCCTATATAAACGTAATGTAATTCTGATTCATACTCATGAACATGTCTTGTTCTTGTGCCATGTCAAACTCACAAGCAAAGAAACAAACAGCCTGAAACCAGACATGAACTTGAAACACTCTTATCTTTCATCAGGCCGTATCTCTAGCCAGACGTTTGTTTGCACAGCCGCGACTTCTGTTTTCACTGTTTATTTAATGCAGGCAAAGTTTCAACTTTTCGTGTTCTTTATCGTCGGTCTCTGAAACAAACATGGATTTGATTTTTTTAATGACTTCAACCCATTAACATTGAACTGTGCTGTGTCTTTTAAACTTCACTTTTGGGAAGTTTGCTTCTTTCTTTCTTAATTGAACATTTACCTTGCAGGGTGAGTTCACCCAAAAATGTCATCGTTTACTCACCCTCATATAATTCCAAACACGTATGATTTTCTTTCCTCAATGATCACAGTCAGAACTTTCACTTTTGAATTATGCCTTTAACAGAAATAGGATTTTGTCTGGAGTCTGGCAGACTGACACAGCATGCTAAATGATCAGTGGTGAAGTTTAGTATAGTTGCATTAGACCTTTTGTGTTTATATAGAATAATTATTAACCTTTATATACCTTTGTTATTTTCTTAGTTGGCTGAAGTGCTATGAAGTGTTTTTTTTTTTTCTTCGCTATGTACAAGGGTTTGTTTTTCTGACATAGTTTGCACTGTAAAGGTTTGTTGTATCATATCATCCACTCACTCGAGCGTAGACACAATATCACACACATAAGGCTACGCTGACTATATTAGACGGATGAGACAGAGTTTTTTTAACTCTAAGCTACAGTATTTTGTCAGTAAATAAATAAATAAGCATTACTAGTAACTTAGGCATTATACTACATTTAAAAAGTATAACAAACATTTCTAAACTGTTTATTTAATGCACAATGGCCCCTAATTAGGATTTCTGCATGGGTTAGACAGTGTGTTTACGTGCATTAATGAATGCGTGTGTTTGAGGTAACATCCTAGTAAGAATTTAGACCACCTCAGAACAGCTGCCTCAGCCTTCGGCAGGACTACTTCAAACACATCGTCTCCAATCTAGACGAGAGCGAGTGAAAATAATCGGAAGGAAGTGTAATGACGGGGCAGAATAAAAATAGAAGCTTTTTTTTTGCTTGGTTGCGAGCTTCACTCATTCAATCATGTGCAATTTGCTGGGGTAATTGAGGTGGGGCGAATAGGAAAGAGTTAAGCAATTAAGAGTTCACGGGTCGCAGCTGCGTTCTGACACGGCATCATTAGTTTTCTGACAATCTGCTTTTTTCTGTTGCCTCCCTCAGGTTTTCTCAGGCCAGGCGAGAGTTTCAGATTAGAACATCTGGAGTTTCATGTTGAAACGGCATCATTCTCCCACCGAGACCCGAGTGAAACCATTAGGCCAATGAAGACAGAAGAGCAAGTTTGACTGCGCGGACACACACGGCGTTCCTGTAAGCTCTTTAATCACTGCTTATCTGCAGGAGCACAGCTAAACACCTTCCTCTCCCTCCTGTTGAAATCTACATCACTCCCTCAAACCTCGGCCCTTCATCTCTCTCTCTCCCTCTGTAATGTCATTGTTTTCAGTTGTATTTTGTTTCCTCTCTTTTTTTTCCCAAGTTTGAGATAACAGCCTATGCCGCTGATATGTGTGCCAACTATGACAAAAGCGCCGCTGAGGAATGTGCCGTGTGTCTATATGATAGAATGCTGGGTAAATATAGCTGTCGTTTTCATATAGGTCTGTTTCTGCACCATTGTTTTCACTGACAGAATGAAAACACAAGGCCTAAACAGATGCAGAAGAATACGGTTCGCTGTGCATACGTTCAGTCATCCATTTTCTCTTTTTGTGTGTTCTATCTACTGTTTTATTGACCAATACAATTCATATTTTATATTCTCAAGCTCAGGTCCTTTTATATTACTTCAAAAGGCTTTACGATAATTACGAAGAAAGGACAATTATTATTATTGTTCCTTTTCATCCGTAACACTCTTTAAGTAGATTTTCTGAACATCTATTAAAGATATTCAGATATGTTGAAAAATAATTGTCCATACAATGAAAGTCATTGGGGTTCAATGTTATTTTGAACCCCATTGACTTTCATTATATGGACAAAACAGTTCAGAAATTCTTCAAAATATGAGAAAAAGTCATATGGGTTTAAAATTATATGATTGTGAACTATACCTATAAAGTTGCAAGTTGCAGGTGAAAAAAAAAAGTGAAAAAAAAAAACATAGGAAGAGAACTTTGTTCTATCCATTGGTTGTTGTTTGGATGGAGTCAGATTTTAAGCTGGCTTTGGAAGTCAGGCATACCAAAAAATAAGTCAGAAGAGTTATGACATTTTTTATTAAAAATTACTAGGTCAAAAAACAAACAAACAAACAAAAAAACACATGGATAAATCATTCACAATAAGCTCAGTAAGATGCATTTAGAAAATAGAAGTACATTTTAATTTCATGCTGAGTGCCGACTTGAAGTCTCTTCCCATTCTGGGAATTGTTCCGGAGTTGTCATTAAGAGGACAGAGTCATGTGGGTTTGGGATACCACCCTGTGATTTCTGTCCAGATCTGTATCTCAGTAGTTCGGCTCATATGTGCCATTCTCACTGACTGCATCACACGTGGTATTTCCTGTTGACATTAGATCAAGTGGAGGGCTGGGAACAGAGGAAGCGGACTAATTGATGGATCGATTGCTTATCAACACTGCAAATCAGTGAAATTGGTATTAAGCTTTACCCTTAACAAGCAAATAACTGCACAGTTAATAGAGTAGTTCACACACAGATAAAAATGCTGTCGTTATTTACTCACCCTTATGTCATTCCAAACCCATGTTGTTATGTTTTTCCACATAACACCAAAAAGATATTTGTGTGCAACTCTTTTCCACACAAGGTCGGTTCAAAAATAACAGTCCATATGATTGTGTATCATTTACCAAGTCTTCTGATGCCACACTATACAGTAGCTTATGTGAGGAGAAAACTTAAACTGAGTTGTTTTCATTGACAGTCTTTTTTGTAATCACACATGGCACTCATGCATTGCAATGCAAGTCGCTTTGGATAAAAGCGTTTGCCAAATGCATACGTTTTTACACCAAAATGCCAAAGAGAATGAGACTTGGATTGGTGTGAATTTTGCCTTGAATAACAACCTGTGCATTTTTGTCTTCTTTCCCACACAAAGCTATTACATTGCTTTAGAAGACTCAAGCATGAGTCATATGGACTAATTTTATTGTACTTCCATGTCATTTTTTCATTCTTTGTCCTGTTTCATAATTTTTAGATGCATTTATAGTATAGTGAATAGACACAATCTCTGATTCACTTTGTTTTATCCATGGCCAAAACACCAAGCTTCCAGATGCAGAAAAAAAAAAATCTGTTCATATGTCTGCTCTACCCAAAATGTATTGAGTACTGTAGCTCTGATGTAATTCCCCGTTAGTGTTCACAGTACATACCATGGCTTATTTATGCTGTATTGATATAATTTAATCTGAGCTGGTCCAGAACAACTTCCTGTAAAACTGTTCTGGCTGTTCTGTTCTGACTGGCACACACTGGCATTAGCTGTGCCAAAAAATGTCACTTCTCATAATGACTGTGGCATATGGCGTATTATTTGTGAGATATGAGTTCAATAATCATAACAAAGGCATCAAATCTTTATACAAATACTTTGTACTCATCAAAAGAAAATGATAGCACATGTTTTTTCTTGCATATTTGCAAGACCAAGACCAATGTGTGTTGAGACCAAGACAAGACCAAGACCAAGGCAGAGCGAGACTGAGTCAAGACCAAGACCAGACCAGCACCCCTTAAATTCATAAAGATCCACATTACCGCCTGAGAAATTACTTATTTTTAATCAATGATAATAATTAGAAATATAGCTGCAAGCAGCCATTACCGGGGCCAAGCAGAAAGAAGACAATAAGAGATGATACAATAAGAGATACAGTCTTATATCTATTTTCGCAAGCACTACGTAAAATTCGTTTGCGTGTTATTCAAAAACAGTTTGATGAATCACCTTCAATTCCATAACTTTTGGTTGGCATTGTCTGAATCGACATGAGCCAATGAATCAGAGGAAAAAAGAATTTTGTTTCTAGCCCTTAGGGTTCAAAAGTTATTAGCATAAACATGAGTCAAATTTTGGACAGGTGGTGGCGCTAGAGGGATTGAGTTAGAGACTCAAAAATTTGCTATGGTGACAGCTCAGACTGTCCTCAGAACGCCAACGGATACAATAGGAGCCTTCGCACCTTCGGTGCTTGGCCCCTAATTCGCACCTTCGGTGCTTGGCCCCTAATAAGACACTATATAGAGCTGTTAATAGAGCTGTCAAATGAAATCATTAAAAACGAAATTCATCTTTGCACTGCGGAGGTGGTACAGAAGATGCATCTGAATAAATGCATAAATAATGTTGAGAATAATGTTTTAATTTTTTTTTTATTGAACGTTTGTATAAAAGCAACATCATGTTTGCAGTCGTGCTCAAATTTGTGAAAACAGCTCTCTTTCTCTTGTGATATTGCTTAATTGCACGTTATATCACGTTTAATATAAAAATCCAGATCTCGTACAAATACTTTTTTGCAACAATATCTTGAATTTTGTGAGCATTTGTAATAATTTTGGTGACATTTTTGACACAATCCCTCGTTCTGAACCGGCACAATAAACAAATCAAATTAGAAATAAGTTATTGATTGCATCTGAAGCACTAAGTTTTACATCCAATCACATTAATGATGTTAATAAATAAATCAGACAATGCACCGACAATTTAGTAATATCCCAGCAGTTGTGGTCTTGACCGGTCTTGAAACAAAATCCTGAGTCCTCCGAGTCTGAGACCAAGACAAGACCGAGTACAAATGTGGTCGAGACCGAGACAAGACCAAGACCTTCAAAAAATGGTCTTAAGACCGGTCTCGAGTACTACAACACTAGGTCATGATATTTTAGTGATGAGCCGGCAACCGAAAATAATTTTTTAAATTAGAAAAAATAGTTTCCGGCAAAATAATGAGCACTCTCTGATGACGTGTTTCGAATGTTTCTGCATTTATTTCATGTATACAACATAGATAAGCTACAACAGTATTGGAGATAAAAATGATTCTAGAGTATTAATATTTAAAATTTGCTCGACTGAAATATCGAAAGGCAGTCCGTTGCCAAAGAACTTCAATATGACTGGTTTAATTTATCACTGGAGAACACAACACCCTGAACAACACACCAAGTTCCGTTACCCAATTACCCAAATTCAAATACTGAAACTTTATTTTTGATATCAGTTTTTGGCTGAATGAAAACTTGAACTTTGGTTTTGGTACAAAATTCGCCATGTAAGTGGGGTTTTTAGAGTCAAATTGCTTTTATAAAATGGCGGCAGCAGCAATATAATAATAACAATAAGATATAATGTTAATAATAGTAATAATAATTGATGATTATTGGAATACACAATTTTCTACAAAGTGATAGTTTAAAAAGTCTCTTGTCTGTTTACAGTACACTGGCACTCCAGATCGAATGTGGCTCGAATTTAGAATCTCAAAAGCATGTTTTATCTTTTTTTATACACAGAACTTCTGTTTTTCTACTTTTTTTTCTTTTCTATTGTTTGTTTAGTCTTGTTTTCTTCTTTCCTCCTTTCTTTCTCTCTCTTGGCAGTGACAGAGGAAGGGAAAACAGAATTAACCTTGTCTGGCTAAAGCCATCTTTTCCTCTCCTTCCTCTTGTAGCTCATACAGACATAACCTGGCCAGCCCGGAGGGCAGGAGACACACAGAGGGAGAGGGAATGAGACACGGGCGAGGGCAGGAGAGCGAGTAAATAAACAGAACAAACTACAAACCCCTGTGAGCACCGATACCCAGCTCTCTCCTCAGATCATTCTCTCAGTCGAGAGCCGCTCTCTCGCCGTCCACCCTTTAAACACCAGCTGGTGGACCTGAACCCCGGCGGAGGCCTCGATCCCTTACAAATGTTTGGATTACAGGAATGACCCGCTGAAGGAGTGTTTCACTGTTAAGTGGGATATTATTCTTGTGGGCTACTCTCAGGCAGAAAGCAAATTCTATACCTGTTTTGGCATAAAGGTTTCAGTGTACATGTACAGTACGCATCAACAAAGAGCTCCTTGTGTTCGAAGCGAACGCGCACACACTTACAAGAAAAGAAAAGATGAAAAGAGGAGGAAAAGTCCGACATCGCCTAGATGGAGTCAGTCAATGGAGCCGTCAAGTTATCAGTTAACTCCAGTGGCATGTAGTCAGCGGAGCAGAGCAGGAGAGAAAGAAGCAGAGGAGAGGGGAAGAAAGAAGCGGAGGGGAGGGCTGAAACAGGACACTGGTTTAGGGTGTGATGGCTGAGTTGAGCTCTTATCAGCACTTCTCTCTCAATTACACCGCTAACGCTACTCTCTCGCTCTCTTTATTTCAATCTCTCCATTATTCCACTTATCTGTGTTGCTTTCTTACCTAGTGCCTTTGCAAAAGGGCAAATTACGTGAAAGGGGAGACAGCATTTGAACAGATCCCAAATTGCGAGCTCAATGAAGGGGTTTGTGTTTGTGTGTGTGTGTGTGTGTGAGAGAGAGAGAGAGAGAGAGAGAGAGAGTCACTTTGTTAAATGAAAGGCATCTCAAATTAATATTTTGTAATTCTATTATTTTTTTTTTACACATAATCTAAATCAATAATTTTTGAATGTGTAGATAGCAAATAACATTTATTTATTTATTATGTTTTATGTTGTTGAATTATCTCTTATGCTCAGCAAGACTGCATTTATTTGATGATAATACAGAAAAATTTATGATAATAAAAAAATGGGGGTGAGGGGGGGATGGGGGCGGAATCATGATACTTTTTCAGGATTCTTTGATGAATATAGGGCCCTATTTTAACAATCTAAGCGTGTCCGAATCCACTTTTGCTAGTTTAACGAGTTTAGATGCATGGTCTAAAAGGGTTGTCCTTATTCTCTTAATGAGAAATGGGTGTGTTTTGGGCATAACGTGCAATAAACCAAAATCAGTCTCATTTCCCATTCTCTTTAAAAGCCGGTTGCGCTCGCGCCATGGCAGATGCGCTATTTACATGGCGGAATTTGCAAGCGGAAAAACGTCTCGGTTACGCATGTAACCTTAGTTCCCTGAATAAGGAACGAGACGCTGCGTCACCGCTTTGGAAACGCCTCTGCGTGATTGCGTCGTGAAGCACGTGTGTAATCAGTCCAATGGAGAGACGGAACGTCATAGGCGGGTGACGTCATAGACCCGGAAGGTATAAAGCATACCGGCAAACAAACGCCGCTAGCTTCTGTAAAAGGCTGAAGCAAGACGCTTGCGGGCATGCGGGGAGTATGGCAGGGTGACGCAGCGTCTCGTTCCCTATTCAGGGAACTAAGGTTACATGCGTAACCGAGACGTTCCCTTTCAAGGGAACTCACACTTCGTCACCGCTTTGGGAACGAGAATACCCACGCCCCCATAGGAGCCGGATGCCCGCCTGTAACATTGTCTAGGAGGCGAGCACCCGAGCCCTCGGAGTAACATTAATGTCTAGTTCATAGAACCTGACAAAGGTGAGCGGTGAGGACCATCCTGCCGCGTCACAAATGTCCTGCAGGGAGGCCCCTGCCAAAAATGCCTGAGAGGCAGCCATACTCCTGGTTGAGTGGGCCCGGGCAGCCAAAGAGGAAGGCTGTCCGGCCGCCACATAAGCAAGTGAAATAGCCTCGACTACCCACTTGCTCATCCTCTGCTTTGAAGCCGGACCCCCCATCGAGGGTGGCCCGTAACTGACAAATAGCTGTTCTGATTTCCTCCACAGAGCAGCTCTGTGGACATAAGCATCCAGTGCACGAACAGGGCAAAGGAGATTAGATTTTTCCTGGTCTGACGTCAGAAACGGCGGAGGACAAAAGGCCTGAAGTACTATAGGTCTCACAGGATTAGTGGGAACCTTAGGAACGTAACCCGGTCTAGGGTGCAGGAAAGCTTTAGCCATACCGGGAGCAAATTCCAAGCACGAGGGTGCCACAGAGAGGGCTTGTAAATCCCCTATTCTTCTCAGAGAAGATATCGCAAGAAGAAAGATAGTTTTAAGAGTGAGAAACTTCTCAGGAACTTCTTCTAGTGGCTCGAAGGGAGCCTCAGAAAGGCCTTGTAGGACAATGGCTAAGTCCCAGGCCGGCACCCTGGTGCGTACTGTAGGCCTCAGCCTCATAGTACCACGGAGGAAACGAGTAACCAGAGGGTGTCGCCCCAATGAAACACCACCCAAAGGAGTGTGGTAAGCTGCTAAGGCCGCCACATACACCTTTAATGTGGAGGGAGCTAACCCAGCGGAGAACCTCTCCTGCAGGAACTCCAGCACCGCTCGCAGGGCAGTTAACTGGATCCCACAGGCGATCTCTGCACCATGAGGTGAAGAGTCTCCACTTCAGAGCATACAGTTTCCTCGTAGAGGGAGCTCTAGAGTGTAGAATGGTCTCCACAACCTCGGTTGAGAGACCAGAACTTATGAGCTGGGCCCCCTCAGAGGCCAAGCCCACAGATTCCACAGCTCTGGGCGAGGGTGCAGGATGGCATCGCCCACCTGAGAGAGAAGGTCCCTCCTGAACGGAATCTCCAGGGGAGGGCCGCCGAGGAGCGACACAATGTCCGAGAACCAAACTCGGGCTGGCCAGAACGGAGCTACTAGCAGAAGACGGCCCTGTCCCGGGGGAAATGCGTACAGGGGCAGCCTCGGCCACTCCTGTACCATGGCGTCCAGTCCCAGAGGAGCTGGAGGCGTTAGGGAGAACCACAGTCGACAATGTGAGTTTTCGTGTGTGGCAAACAGGTCCACCTCGGCCCTGCCAAACTTCTCCCAAAGGAGCTCCACCACCTCGGTGTGAAGTCTCCACTCCCCGGGCCTCAGCCCCTGCCTTGACAGGATGTCTGCTTCCACATTCAGGCGCCCTGGGATATAAACTGCCCTGACTGAGTGCAGTTTCCCTTGGGCCCACAGGAGGATCTGGCAGGCCAACTTGTATAATAGGCGCGACCTCAACCCCCCCTGATGGTCTATATAGGAGACCACCGATGTGCTGTCCGTGCGTACTAGCACATGATGGCCCCTGAGGTATGGCAGGAAGTGTTTCAGAGCCTGAAACACCGGCAGCATTTCTAGGCAATTTATGTGCTACGAACGATGACAGTACTGCCATAAGCCCTGGGCCGAGCGACCACTCATGGTCGCCCCCCAACCCGTAAGGGAGGCATCCGTGGTCAGAGATACCCGCTGACACGGTGCCCCCAGTAACGAGCCTTGGGCCAGAAACCAAGGATCCTTCCACATGACCAAGGTGCGGAGACACCGCCGCGTTGCCTTGATCACGCGAAAAGGGTTTCCCCTCTGGGAATATCCTTTGGTCTTGAGCCACCACTGTAACGGTCTCATGTACATCAGGCCACAAGGAATCACGTTGGATGCTGCTGCCATCAGACCTAACAGCCTCTGATACTGTTTGACAATGAGTGACTGGTCTAGTTTCACCCCTTTTACTGCTGAGAGGATCGACCTTATGCGAGGCTCTGATAAGCGGGCCTGCATAGAGACCGAGTTCCAACTCACGCCTAGATACGTTATTCTCTGAACTGGAGAAAGAACGCTCTTCTTGAAGTTGAGCCTCAGTCCTAACTTCCTCATGTGTGCAAGAACAACATCTCGATGTTGAACCGCCAGGCGTGCTGACTGTGCTAGTATCAGCCAGTCGTCGATATAATTGAGAATGCGGATCCCCTGCATGCGCAAGGGGGCTAATGCCACGTCTACACACTTGGTGAAGGTGCGGGGTGAAAGGGCTAGACCGAAGGAAAAGCACCCGATATTGGTATGCTTCTCCCCCGAACCTCAGGTACTTCCTGTGCTGCGGAAGTATGGAGACATGAAAATAAGCATCTTTGAGATCTATCGTGACAAACCAGTCCTCTGACCTGATTTGAGACACAATATGTTTGAGTGTAAGCATCCTGAACTTGAGCTTTGCTACTGAGCAGTTGAGGATGCGCAAATCTAGAATAGGGCGCAGCCCCCCATCCTTCTTTGGCACGATGAAGTACCGGCTGTAGAACCCTAACTCCCTGTCGGACAGAGGGACCTTTTCTATGGCCCCTTTCAGCAGGAGGGTCTGTACTTCTTGAGTCATAATCAGAGCCTGCTCGGGGCCCACCAGCGTGGACAGAACCCCGTTGAAACTGGGTGGACGACACCTGAACTGGATGGCGTACCCTATTTTTACTATCTGTAGGACCCACTGAGATATATTTGGCAGACTCTCCTACTCTGCCAGAAAGACTACTAGTCTCTGATGTACTCTACACTGTGAGAGCAGCGCCCTGAAGTGGCGGACCGGCAGGGAACAACTGGCTCGACAGCGCCACCTCCCTCCTTGGAGGGCGCGAGCCATCCTCGGATGACTCGCAAGGGCCCTCCAAGCCCCGGCACTCGGGCGGGGTTGGTGGATTGACCCTGTGAGAGTACCGAGGACAGACAGGTACCGTGTACTGAGGTGAGCACCGCCTGCCCCCGGAGGGGGAAACCCTCACTGCCCTGGGCCCACTGGCGTAAGTCCGCAGATCTGTCTTACTCTTGGAAGACTGTGCCGCCCTCCGCCCCACCCTTTCTGAGGGGGAGTACGGGTGGCGACACTCTGTTTTTGCTGCGCTCGGTGTGAGGAGCTCGTAGCCGGGGTCTGCTGCTCCCGCACAGCAGCAGACGAGACCTGGGGCTTATGGGGAAGGAGCTGCTTGAGCGCTGCAGACTGTTTCTTTGCCTCCTGGAACCTGTCGGTGACAGTAGTGATGGCGTCACCGAACAGGCCCCCAGGAGACAGCGGCACATCAAGCAGGAAGCTTTTATCTTTCTCCTTTATCTCCGTAAGATTGAGCCACAGATGCCTCTCCGTGGCCACCAGGGCTGCCATAGAGTGGCCTATAGATTTTGCCGTCTCCTTGGTGGCACGGAGAGCTAAATCTGCTGAGGATCGGAGCTCATTGATTACATCTGCTCCAATCTCGTGGCTACTCCCCAGGTCTTTCAGCAGGTCAGCCTGGTATGCCTGCACGATAGCCATAGTGTGCAAGCATGCGGCGGCCTGACCCGCTGCTGAGTACGCTTTGCCCACCAGTGCCGATGTAGCTCTCAGTGGCTTGGTGGGCAATGTCGGGGCTTTAATGGCCGATGCCGACTCGGGAGAGAGATGACTCGCAAGCGTCTCTTCCACCCTCGGCATCGAACCATACCCATGCCTTTTCAGCCCCATGATGTTACTATACACAAACGTTTGGGGACTGAAAATACGAGATGACATGGGCCGTTTCCACGTTCTCGACACCTCGGTGTGGAGATCCGCGAAAAACGGTAAGCCCCGACGTGGAGGCTGAACAGAGCGGGCTGGCAGGAAGCGCTCATCGAGTCTGCTTTTTACTGAGACGCGCTCCTGATTTTCTTGTGGCCAGTCGATGTTTAATCTGGCCACAGCTCTGCTCAGAACCTCCACCAGCTCCTCACTAGCAGGAGATTGAAGTGGCAAGTCTTCAATTCCTGCGTCGACACTACAGACATCCACCTCCTCGGAGCTGGACAACTGTAGTGCCGAGGCCACTTCCTGGGCGGGAGAAACCGCAGCGCGGGCTCCCGAACCCAGGTGAAGGCAGAGAAAGGGCTGGGCCCGTCTCTAACCCCTCTGACAGATCCATTTGCGAACCCCACGTCATAAGCTGCTGCTGTGCCTCGGGGAACGCAAGCCGCGGCGCTCCCCTCGAAGAGCGCCCGGCGGGATCGCAACACTCTCAGAGGCAATGCCTCACAATGCTCCCAGCTGGCCCCCTCGAGAGCCGACTGAGCGTGCTGCTCTCCCAGACAAACAACGCACATCAAATGTGTATCCCCACTCATGATGTAACGAGAGCAGGGAGGAACACATTTTCTGAAACGCTGTTCGCTCGCCATAGTGTCTCTCTAGTGTGTCAGTGTGTGTTGCAACTTGTTGTATGAAAACAAAAAAGTCTGAACTCAGACACAAACACAGAGCTGACAAAGACAATGTTACACGGAGCGCTTGCTGAAGACAACAGAAGCTAGCGGCGTTTGTTTGCCGGTATGCTTTATACCTTCCGGGTCTATGACGTCACCCGCCTATGACGTTCTGTCTCTCCATTGGACTGATTACACACATGCTTCACGACGCAATCATGCAGAGGAGTTTCCAAAGCGGTGACGCAGCGCGAGTTCCCTTGAAATGGAACTGAATGATTCTCTAGCAAGGAAACGGATCTGCTCGTCCAATGATGCCTGCTTGCTCGTCATTACTGCAAATAGGTAGGCTAATTCTGATAAATGCTATGACTATCCATTATGACATGTAGGCATTTTTATATTTATGTACACAATAATAATATTTTACATTTTAATCCTTTAATTTTTCATATTTAAAAATATTTGTGTTCCGCCTATAGGCGCATATTACTAACGCGCTCTTTAAATAACAAAAAAAATATTGTGCCATTGACTTTAGACCAGGTTTTAGTTGGTCGCAGTCTATTTCAGTTGGCCCAAAACAGCAACGTGCCAACAACGCGCCTGAACACACTTCGTTTTCAGACCAGCACGCCCATGGGCGCACAAATGGGCGCAAATGCATTTGCTATTTAAACAACGTGGCGCAGGAAGTGAAAATGATAACTGTGTCAGGCTGAAACTAGCAAAAAACACTTGCGTCACGCCTGGCGCCACATTGCGCCAGGTGTATATAGGGCCTATAAAGTTCAAAAGAACAGCATTTATTTGAAACATAAATCTTTTGTAACATTTCTTCAAAATAACTTTTATGTTCCACAGAAGAAAGAAAGTCATACAGGTTTGGAACAACATGAGGTTAAGAAAATGATCACAATCATTTCATTTTTGGGTGATTTATCCCTTTAAGGTTTTATCTACTCTCTGTAAGACCAACTGGCTAATGTGTTTATATTTGTTAAGAGCATCAGCATGTATGAAACTGGCAAACAACACCATAATGCACAGTATTGTAGATGGATTATGACTCTTCACAATGAATATTCACTGCTGAATTCACACTCGTGAAAACACCTTTACCTGTGAGAACTCAGGCAGCTGGTTTTGCACTAGGAATAGAACATGAGACATTGTAGAGTAGCAATTTTAGCACTTTCCAATGCTTTCAAGATGACACCTGCTGAAGAACTTTGCAGCTGGACGCTCTTAAACAAGAGTTTGAAACAAGGTGAAAAAAATCCAAATGAATGGCAGCTTTCCAACACCTCTATTCTCAGTCTCTTTTCAAAGTGCGTAACAGCTTTTTTATATTCCTCCATCTTTTATAAGAATGAAAAATATGTGTATATTGCACTTATCTTTGAGATTCTAGGGAGTCATTTCTCTCTCTCAGTTCTGGGAACTTATTTTTTCTTTGCTTTTAGCTTTTTGTGTTTCTCCTATATTGATTTTAATATGTGTCAAAGTCACAATAATACTTTTTTCTAATACTTAATTGTTTAAGATGAAAGCTTTCTGAATATTACGTAGAGAATATTTTTGAATAGATGTGTTTTATATATGCATAATGTGTTGCAAACAACTTTTTTTGTATATAGTAGATAATTTAGCATCATGGCACCAAAACTCTCAAACTCATAACATCTGCTATATATAGTATTATTTCAGGTGCATTTGCATCCTAAGAATTTGTTTGCTTTATTTTTTGTGGGAATAAAATGGATTATTAATATAATTGTATTTTTAATCTAATAATATTATTTTAATAAATTGAATTCAGTTTTAAAAGGTAATTTTATTTTACTTTAAATCATGCTACAGGCTAAAGATTATGTTGCATGTCCATTAATTGTTAAATATTGACGAAGAGGATGGTTTTGATTGTGAAATTATATTTATTTTTTGGAACCATGTGTAAATAACTTTATAACTAATATTTAATAACTATAATGTCAATAACTAAGTATTTTTTTTAAATAAATGGATAGCAAGTACTGTTACACAGCAGGTCTCCTATGAAACTGGTAAAGTAGCTTGGACTGTCCTTACAATGTTAATTAGCTAATTAGTTACATTATTTGTTAGTCTGTTTTTGTTTTGGTTAACTGTGTTGCACATTAATTTTTCCTCAAGAAATGTAATATGTAACTGGGCATTGATGTCACACATGGGGATGATCACACACTGTCACAGTGTTTATGATCTCAACAAATTGCCTGTTTTGTCCATAATATCTGAACATATTTCAACATAAAAAGAAGTATCAGAATCAGCATTTAAATTTTCAGTTTAGTATCTAGTGCTTTAGCTCCCTTGTGACATGACCTGTATTCAGGAAGGATAATTTTTACCTCAGACCTGGCGCCAGTGTAATTAGCATGACAGAGTAAACTATATTCATGTCTGAAAGGCTCTAAATGTTTGTTATTGTGCTGGTTTTAATTCTCTTTTATGCAGGCAGTGAACTATAGACAAAGAGCCGAGGTCCTTTAGGACACCAGAGTGCTTTAAAGGCACTTAAATGTATTGTTTACCAAGCAAATGCTTAATTACCAGGTTGAATTAATTAATTACACTTCTTCTAAAGACAACAATACCCCATCCCCTGAGTGAACCTGGTGTGTGTATGTATGTGTGTGTGGAGTGAAGGGGGCTAGAGGTGACCCTCTCTTTCTTCCCTCTAAAAATAAACGAAAGGGAAAGAATTGCAGAGAGGGAGAGGACGCGAGTTGGGTGGGTCCAGGGGGAGAAGACAGGTTAACATCAAATTAAGTGGAAAGGGCAGAGCAGTTTCTCTCTGCTTAAAGTGGAAATTGTGTGCATATCACAGAACACCCCACACACTGAAAAGCTCATTAGCATGAGGCAGAGAAAGATGGAGCTCAGTCCGATACTTGCTGGAGTTCTCCAGGGGTGAGCCCACGTTAGACCAAGAGACCCTCGCACACACACACACTCCCTCACTCACTTCAGGAAGAGATCGATGGAACTGTGAATGTTTGCACACTTGAATTTAACACACATTTAATCAATTTAACTTTTAAGGTGAAGGATGTTGATTCTTCTATCTCAGTTTAACATGCAAAGTCAATTTTAAGTAAGCCATTGACTTCTGGAAGAGTGTAAACACTGACTCTGTTGCGCTTTCAAAACACTGATCTCTTTGTTTGAGCGACCTGAAATGTCAACTTTTGAATCAGCCAATGAGGTTAGTTTGGGCTCTATCAGTACAAACAGAAATTGGTTTATTAACAGGGCTGATTCAATATGTGCCATTCAATTATCAATTGAGAGGCAATTAAGGCAATAAGGCAATTAATTAATTATGAAATGTGTAAATATGAGGACACACTATCATTCAAAAGTTTGGCGTCAGTAAGATTTTGTTTTAAATAAAATGAATACTTAATCCCTTACCTGTCACCCCCCATTTTGGCAAGTGGGGCATTACCCATTTGACATACCCAAAATAAAAAGGCTGCTGCTCATAAGTCATTCTGAGTAGACACATAACCAGCATATATTTAGAAAGCCAACACTTGAGAGTTTACAGCTGAATTACTCAGACTGTTATTAATATAGAGATATATAGGCTCAAACATAAAAACAAAAATAAAAATTAAGAATATATTTTTAAATGTATAAAAATATTATATTAATGTAGTATAACAACTTATAACCACAACTAAAGTAAAGCCACAAGTGTGGTCATGCTTCATTTCAAATCTGAAGATGATATCTCTAAAATTATGCATTCTACGATAAGATCTTGTCAGGGTTTTTTTTTAGAGAAAGCTAAGATAAGATGCTAATCAAATATGTTATTGCCCTGTAAACACCCATCCTCATTATTCTTTTGTTTGTATTCAGCCATTATAGCCTTTATTCTGGCATGAAGGCTTGCCCATTAACAGCACTTTACAGTAACCCACGTTATCAATAGTCAATAGTCTTTCTAGAAAGCAAACAAACTAAAAGCATATCCATGGAACCTTATGTGAATTATTGTAACAAAATAGATCGTGAAATAGATATAGCTCCTGGTTCAACAGGTGCATTAGAGCTACAGTTAGCATCAAGCTACATAACACAATTAAAAGATTAAAATGACACTTTCACTCAAAACTCACTTTTAAGGAACATCGAGTGTTTGAATTACCTTCCTGTCGCGATCTAATGGGGATTTCATTCATATGATGATGTTAAAACATGTTATATTTAGCATTTTATATGGAGCTAATCACTACACCTGCTTAGCATTTATAATGTAAACATCCATTATTGACATAAAAATAGCCGAAATTACATGAAAATCACACAAAAACCTTATGCCATAGTTATCTGTGTTTATTAGCTTCTTATTTCATGCGTAGAAATGTAGAATTGGTTCGTTCTTCACAGAGTACAGGACGAGGAAGTGTACACAGAACAGCGTCATGTAGGAGGGCAGTATTGAGTCACGTAAGATGATTGACAGCTCCAGACATCAAATGAATGTGCGATGACTCATATCTGATGGAAATCAGGAAGAGGAGAGAGAGAGAGAGAGAGAGCTGTGAATGCTGTTTCAGCTCTTCAGATCGGATAATTCAGTGGGAAATGAATAGAAATGGTATTCTGTATGACTAAATATTTTGCAAACGTGATAATAAATCAATATTTCTCCAAATATGTGCACTTTTGAACTAAGAGCCATAGCAAACGCTGTTCATTGCAGCTGTGTGGACACAACTGAACCGCAGCAGACGAAAGAGAATTCATATCTGTGTGATATTCGATTCAAAATATCTTACATTACACAGTCCTTCCAGAAAAATGCGGATTTTTTTGTGATTGTTGTGGGCAAAAATCCTTGATTTTGCGGCACGTTTTCTTTAAAAATGCGATGGAATATGCGTGATATTTATGCAATTTTATGCGATGAAATTGCGGGAACTTGCAAAAACTGCGGTTTGATGAAAAAGAGAAAAAAAAGGGATTCCCCCAACACCCTGTTCTTACTAGTTCTCATCTTGTTTTATTTTAGACCTTAATAAACACATGGCTCAAACTTACAAAACATTGATGAGTCAAATAAGTTCTGTAGCTTTACAAAAGGAATATGCTACAACTTCTGTAAAAATGAATAAATAAAATATATTTTAAAAAAATGTGTGCTTCCTGTTTTACAGAGGTAGCTATACAAAACAGACATCTTCTGTTAAAATAAGTGCTTCCAATGCACAAAGTGCAATCTCTTACTGTAACGTAAATTTACATACTACTAATATACTAATATAGGCTACTTACAACTGTAAGGTTTTTGAAACTAGTATGATTTAACCCACTGGTAACAAAAAAAGTGAATGAAACTCCTGAATGAAACTACAACAGTCCACTGTGAAAATGAAAACTATAACTGCGTAGCCTCTAACACTGGCCAATCTGCGCTTATTTTTGTTGGCAAATGAGAATGATTTGCATGCTTCATTATGGTTTCATCGCGGGGTTTGCAGCTTTTCGATGATGTTCACGTCGCGTAATTACGTCACTTCATAATGTTCCCATGGCAATAGGGGGAAATGGCTGCTCTTGTGTGAAGTAAACGCAACATTTTTAAACTTTCTGCTAAGATATATGTGACTTTTTTGCAACGAAAATGCGGGGATTATGAAATCATGCAAGCCCCACATATTTTGTGCGCGGAAATCTGCAATTTATGCGGCGAAAGTGCGGCGTATTTGAAAAAATGCGGCCCCCGCATAAATATGCGGACTTTGGCTGATTATGCATTGAATTATGCGATCGCATAATCGCGTTTTTCTGGAGGGACTGATTACAGATCGATTATTTTGCACTCCTGACATAAATTAAGAAATTAATGTCACTGCAACCCAGTTTTATCATAAACAGTGTTCAAATATCGAAGCTGGAGGCTTTAATCTTTATAATGATACCCAGTTTGTCCAGATCAAGTAAGAGTGTGATGTTTTAACGTGCAGTGAATGTTGAACAACATAATCTGGGGCTGTCGGCGATCCTTGACACTAAAGGGTTAAATTAAAAAAGCAGCACAACTATTCCCTTTCAGTCGGTCACGTTCGACGTACATCGGAACTGACCGACGAATTGGGGATCATTTTCAGAGACCAATCTACTTCGAGTGTATAAAAACAAGTCAATAACGTTGGCATGCGGTCCACGCACCGCCCCGCAGCGCGGGTATAAATACGGAAGTGGAATACCGCATCCTCGCTTTCAACTTCGGAGCCGAACGGTTTGCAGTTCAAGCTGTTGCTGTTTCTACGAAAAGTGTTTTGTGACGAGCCTTTTGAGGAAGATCGCTCTCTTACCTGGCGTGATGGTGCGATTCAGCGAGTGGCTGCTGCAACGTGCACTGTTCCTGTGTTGGTTGGCTGGCCGTTTCCGTTTGTTGAGTGCTCACACGCGGGCTTGCATTATCGGACCGCTGTGAGCCGCGGCCATCTCCCTGAGTGCCTCAGCACTCCTAAAAGAGCATTTCCCTTCCTAAAAGAGCAACACGGTTTGACCCTGTGTCTTTTTCAAGATGTCATTCAAACCGTGTGTTTCTGGATGCCGTCGTTTTCTGTCCCCAGTTGACGGTCATGATCGCTGTCTCACGTGTTTGGGCATTCAGCATGCTGAGGCAGCGTTCATGAATGACTCATGTTCCCACTGCGGGAACATGACCATCGCAGTTCAACGGTCTAGGCTCGAATACCTCAGAAGGGGTGGAGTCCCATTGCGCATTCCCCGATCTAGTGGTCCTCCCGCTGCAAAGCAGAGGGCTGCTACTTTGGCTGATGCCTTTGGTGGAGACCTGAGGGTGACTGTGAGGGCTTCCCTGACGGGCCAACAACCCCCTTGGGCCCCTCCCCCCTCCGCTGCGCCAGTGGAGCTTCCGGAAGAGCGGCCCGGTCCTTCGCATGGGGGGCTGGCCGTCTCTTTCAGGGCTCCGGCTGAGGATATGATCTCGATAGCTGCATCGGAGGACGAGCTAATGGGCTCTGGAGATGAGGATTCGGGTGTGGTAGCGTTGCCCGAGTCAGATCCAGAGCTTACGGCTATGCTTTCCCGGGCTGTCGCGAGTGTCGGGCTCGAGTGGAACCCTCCACCGTGTCCCGAACCCTCACGGCTGGACGATTGGTTTCTCGGGACGGCCCGTGCTAGTTCTCAGCGCCCCGCCCCGGTACCATTCTTTCCGGAAGTGCAGCAGGAGCTCACGAAGTCGTGGACGGCGCCCTATAGCGCCAGAAACCGATCTAGTGATTCCTCCATCCTCGCTACCTTCGATGGTGGCGCGGCTATGGGGTACGTCGAGCGGTCCGTGGCGATGCAACTGTGTCCCAGGGCCACTGCGGACTGGCGGGCTAACCCACGTCTCCCCTCCCGGGCGTGTAAGTTCTCATCCAACCTAACGGGCAAGGCTTACACAGCCTGCGGGGAAGCCGCGTCATCTCTGCATGCCATGGCGCTCCTGCAGGTCTACCATGCCAAAGCGCTAAAGGATCTGCACGAGGGTAGTTCCGACCCAGGTGTTATGCAGGAACTGCACACAGCGACGGACCTCGCCCTCCGGGCGACGAAAGTCACTGCGCGCTCCCTGGGTCGGGCGATGTCCACTCTGGTGGTCCAGGAGTGCCACCTGTGGCTGAACCTGGCAGATATGCACGAGTCCAACAAGGTTCGGTTCTTCGACGCCCCTGTCTGCCAGGCCGGCCTCTTCGGCGACGCCATCGAGAGCTTCGCCCAGCAGTTCTCGGTGGCCCAGAAGCAGACGGAGGGGATCAAAAATATCCTGCCCCGGCGACCAGCTGCTGCCTCCACCCCGTCCACCCAGGACCTGCTTTCTCAGGGACGGGGCACTCTATGGCACCCGCGTCCAGACCTCTGGAAACTCCATGTCTGGTCTCTGGACGGGACGCGGAGGTTCTAGGTGGCCTGCCACAAGCGATGGCAGACACCATAACTTCTGCTAGAGCCCTCTCTACGAGGCGCCTCTATTCCCTGAAGTGGAACCTGTTCGTTGAGTGGTGCTCTTCCCTCTGGGAAGACCCCCGAAAGTGTTCGATTAGTGTCGTGCTTTCTTTCCTGCAAGATGGGCTGGAGCAAAGGCTGTCTCCCTCCACCCTCAAAGTGTACGTCACAGCAATAGCGGCGTATCACGACGCAGTTGAAGGTAAGTCCTTAGGGAAGCACGACCTAATCGTCAGGTTCCTCAGAGGTGCGAGGAGGCTAAATCCTCCTCGTCCACACTCGATACCCTCTTGGGATTTAACTCTGGTGCTCAGAGCACTTCAGAGCCCTCCCTTTGAGCCTTTGCAGTCTGTAGAGTTAAAAATTCTGTCCACAAAGACAGTACTCCTGACTGCATTGGCCTCCATCAAGAGGGTAGCTGCACGCACTTTCGGTCAACGAATCGTGCCTAGAGTTCGGGCTGTCCAACTCTCACGTCGTCCTGAGACCCCGGCCCGGATACGTGCCCAAGGTTCCCACCACTCCCTTCCGGGACCAGGTAGTGAACATGCAAGCGCTGCCCTCGGAGGAGGCAGACCCAGTCCTGGCTTTGTTATGTCCCGTCTGTGCTCTTCGCACTTACGTTGACCGGACTCAAAGCTTTAGGACCTCAGAGCAGCTCTTCGTCTGTTACGGAGGCCAGCAGAAGGGAAAGGCTGTCTCCAAGCAGAGGTTAGCCCACTGGATAGTGGATGCTATCGTCTTAGCGTACCAATCGCAAGACGTGCCTTGCCCGTTCGGGTTGCGAGCACACTCAACCAGGAGTGTGGCTTCCTCCTGGGCGCTGGCTCAAGGCGCCTCACTGACAGATATATGTAGAGCTGCGGGCTGGGCGACACCTAACAGGTTCGCTAGATTTTATAGCCTCCGTGTAGAGCCGGTTTCTTCCCGTGTACTCGCCCCCAGTGGCCGGTAGGCGCGAAGTGCCCGTTCTTGTGTCGGCTTGCAACGCCACTCCCGCCCGCTGGGTCGGATACGTGCGTCTATTGTCTCCAGTTGTGTTCCCCAGAAATGGCTAACCCTGTCGAGTTCCTCCTTCACCCCTGCAGTGTCAGACGTTGCGGCCGTTTGACGCCAGGCCTGCACCCGTATGCTTGTGGAACGTGTGTGTAGGCTGGCTTCCATATGTAGCGGTCCCTACGGCGACCCCATATGTGTATTCTCCACGGTACCGGCTACCCTACTCGGCTAGCCCCGTGTCTTTCCCTTGACAGAGCTCGCTCTGTCGTCTCTGGTGGACCAGGTTGGACCACCCCAGAGACTGCCATATGTTGCACTACCCTGCTAGGTTAGTCCTTATGAGTATTCCACCTCTCCTCCCCTGGAGGACGTGGCTCCGCAGCATTCCATCTCCCTGAGACAGGCACGCTTCCCCAGCGTTATCCAATAGTCACACTGAGTGGGTCTTGCAGAAACAGCAGTGACGGACCTTCCCTGCTTGGAGCCCTGATTCCTGCTCCAACCTAGGAGCACTCCAGCGAGCTCAAGCAGGACGCTGGAAGGGCCAGCCTCCCTGGCGTGTTAGTAGGGATCCCCAATTCATCGGTCAGTTCTGACGTACGTCGAACGAGACCGACTGAAAGGGAACATCTCGGTTACGTATGTAATCCTCGTTCCCTGAAGGAGGGAACGGAGACGTACGTCCCGTCGCCAGGTGCTGTGCTTCCGCTGAAGGGCCGAGTCACTTTTTCGGCTCCTCAGCTGGAAAAGCGAGGATGCGGTATTCCACTTCCGTATTTATACCCGTGCTGCGGGGCGGTGCGTGGGCCGCATGCCAACGTTATTGGCTCGTTTTTATACACTCGAAATAGATTGGTCTCTGAAAATGATCCCCAATTCGTCGATCAGTTCAGACGTACGTCTCCGTTCCCTCCTTCAGGGAACGAGGGTTACATACGTAACCGAGACGTTTTCAACATTGTTAAAAATAATAAGAAATGTTTCTTGAGCACCAAATCAGCATATGATTTTCTGAAGGATCAACTTGAGTAAAAAGCTGTAAATTCTGCTTTGCCATCACATTACTAAATCACATTTCAAAAGTACTTTAAAATAGAAGTTATTTTAAATTGTAAAAATATTGCACATTACTTTTTTTACTGTATTTTCTAAGTCTACTGTATATTTTTACTGTATTTTTGATCAAATAAATGCAGTCTTGATGAGCAAATGGTAGTGTAAATAGAATTTACTATTTGATACTTAAAAAATAAACAAATAGTAAAAACATAGCTTATTTACTATATGTGACTAGTACTAAATTTGTAGACTAGAATAACAGCAGAGTAAATATTCACTTGCCCAGACACCATAAATCATATGGAAGAAATTACTCTGTAATGTTACTTTCTATTGTTTCCCCCCCCCCTTATATTCCACAAGAGCAATATATATGTGTCTTATTGTCCTTTATAGAGGAGGAGAGCAGAGAACTTGGCGATTTCTCAGGAGAGACATAAGCATTCCCCTGGTGCAGTATGGGATATGATCACCTTGTCCCAGATTTTTGTTTTACTTTATTCTAACCTTCTCATCCTTATGTCACCCTCTCTGCTTTAGTGTTATCTAACGCTTGTCATGAACCTTGTCTCCTGTTTTCCCATTCTTTCTGAATCCTGATTGGCTGCAACCGTCCTGTATAATGTTTGCAGATTTGTCTCATTGAGTTTTGAATGTCTGCAATTAATCTCCCACAAAGCACCAGCAAGACAATAATGCTGCTTGAATGCCATCGGCCAGTGAAGTCTATGAAAGAGAGAGAGACTCTAGAAATACGTGTACATTTACTCTATATGTGTCTGACTCATAGTCCAACCAGGGGAACGATAAAATGCTTAATGTTTTCATGAGAGCACAAGTGAAAGGCTTTGCTTTTATACACTCTATTAATGTGTAATTATAATTCAGATGAAAAGAGAGCTATTATCATTGTGCTGATGAGGCACAGCTCGTTCGCTCTTACCCACTATTGAAAAGCTCTTATTACGATGTTCAGTGTCACTGAGACTGCCTGAGCCTCAGTGGTGAATGCATAAAAATGTCTGGGCACCTTTGTTCAGCTGGAAAATTCCCATAACTGTCTGGCCCTTCTCTCCTCGTCGAATGGCATCACTGTGTTTTATTAGTGGAGTAATGATGAAATTGATCCGTTCTTTGATTGGTTGAGTTGAACTGTCAGTAAAGGTATTTAATGAGATCACAATTACTCAAAAAAAAAAAAAAAAAAGCCAAAGAATGTCCATACAATGTGGCTTTTCCATTTTTAAAAAAAAAAACATTGAGCATTAAAGTCATTATGAGTTTGAATATTTTTTTTATTGCCAGAAAGCCATAGTAAATATATAAGGAATATTCAATATGCACTATATTGCCAAAAGTATTGGGGCACCCCTCCAAATCATTGAGGTGTTCCAATCACTTCCATGGCCACAGGTGTATAAAATCAAGCACCTATTGCCACCTGTGCAATAAGTCCATTCGTGAAATTTCCTCACTACTAAATAGTCCACGGTCAACTCTTAGTGGTATTATAAAAAGTGGAAGCAATTGGGAACAACAGCAACCATGAAGTGGTAGGCCACGTGAAATCACAGAGCGGGGTCAGCACATGCTGAGGAAGTCGCCAACTTTCTGCAGTCAATAGCTACAGACCTCCAAACTTCGTGTGGCCTTCAGATTTGCTCAAGAGCAGTGCGTAGAGAGCTTCATGGAATGGGTTTCCATGGCCGAGCAGCTGCATCCAAGCCTTACATCACCAAGTGCAATGCAAAGCGCCGGATGCAGTGGTGTAAAGCACGCCGCCACTGGACTCTGGAGCAGTGGAGACATGCTCTCTGGAGTGACCAATCACGCTTCTCTGTCTGGCAATCCGATGGACGAGTTTGAGTTTGGCGGTTGCCAGGAGAACAGTACTTGTCTGACTCCATTGTGCCAAGTGTAAAGTTTGGTGGAGGGGGAAATATGGTGTGGGGTTGTTTTTCAGGAGTTGGGCTTGGCCCCTTATTTCCAGTGAAAGGAACTCTTAATGCTTCAGCATACCAAGACATTTTGGACAATTTCATGCTCCCAACTTTATGGTAACAAAGTTCCTGTTCCAACATGACTGCGCACCAGTGCACAAAGAAAGGTCCATAAAGACATGGATGAGCAAGTTTGGTGTGAAGGAACTTAACTGGCCTGCACAGAGTCCTGACCTCTACCCGATAGAACACCTTTGGGATGAATTAGAGCGGAGACTGCGAGCCAGGCCTTCTCGTCCAACATCAGTGCCTGACCCCACAAATGCGCTTCAAGAAGAATGGTCAAAAATTCCCATAAACACACTCCTAAATCTTGTGGAAAGCCTTCCCAGAAGAGTTGAAGCTGTTATAGCTGCAAAGAGTGGGCCAACCCCATATTAAATCCTACGGATTAAGAATGGGATGTCATTTAAAGTTCATGTGCATGTAAAAGCAGGCGTCCCAAAACTTTTGGCAATATAGTGTACACTCACCTAAAGGATTATTAGGAACACCATACTAATACTGTGTTTGACCCCCTTTCGCCTTCAGAACTGCCTTAATTCTACGTGGCATTGATTCAACAAGGTGCTGAAAGCATTCTTTAGAAATGTTGGCCCATATTGATAGGATAGCATCTTGCAGTTGATGGAGATTTGTGGGATGCACATCCAGGGCACGAAGCTCCCGTTCCACCACATCCCAAAGATGCTCTATTGGGTTGAGATCTGGTGACTGTGGGGGCCATTTTAGTACAGTGAACTCATTGTCATGTTCAAGAAACCAATTTGAAATGATTCGAGCTTTGTGACATGGTGCATTATCCTGCTGGAAGTAGCCATCAGAGGATGGGTACATGGTGGTCATAAAGGGATGGACATGGTCAGAAACAATGCTCAGGTAGGCCGTGGCATTTAAACGATGCCAAATTGGCACTAAGGGGCCTAAAGTGTGCCAAGAAAACATCCCCCACACCATTACACCACCACCACCACCAGCCTGCACAGTGGTAACAAGGCATGATGGATCCATGTTCTCATTCTGTTTACGCCAAATTCTGACTCTACCATCTGAATGTCTCAACAGAAATCGAGACTCATCAGACCAGGCAACATTTTTCCAGTCTTCAACTGTCCAATTTTGGTGAGCTCGTGCAAATTGTAGCCTCTTTTTCCTATTTGTAGTGGAGATGAGTGGTACCCGGTGGGGTCTTCTGCTGTTGTAGCCCATCCGCCTTAAGGTTGTGCGTGTTGTGGCTTCACAAATGCTTTGCTGCATACCTCGGTTGTAACGAGTGGTTATTTCAGTCAAAGTTGCTCTTCTATCAGCTTGAATCAGTCGGCCCATTCTCCTCTGACCTCTAGCATCAACAAGGCATTTTCGCCCACAGGACTGCCACATACTGGATGTTTTTCCCTTTTCACACCATTCTTTGTAAACTCTAGAAATGGTTGTGCGTGAAAATCCCAGTAACTGAGCAGATTGTGAAATACTCAGACCGGCCCGTCTGGCACCAACAACCATGCCACGCTCAAAATTGCTTAAATCACCTTTCTTTCCCATTCTGACATTCAGTTTGGAGTTCAGGAGATTGTCTTGACCAGGACCACACCCCTAAATGCATTGAAGCAACTGCCATGTGATTGGTTGATTAGATAATTGCATTAATGAGAAATTGAACAGGTGTTCCTAATAATCCTTTAGGTGAGTGTATATCGCCTAGTCCTAGTTCTGTCATTTCCCGGCTGAGAATAAAGCTTATCTCTGAAGTGCATATACTGGCAAAATGATAAACATCTGTCTAAACCTTAATATGTTTGAGTGGAAATATCCTGTTCTATCAAAGATCTGCCTGTGATATCAGTTCAAGCACATTTACTCTTCTTGTCAAGTTAAAGGTCATTTTGAGAAATCCTATGAATATTATTATGTATCTGTGGAATTACCTGACATTTTTGATACAGTACATGCTACAGTTACTTTTATTCTGATTTTCAATAAGACATATTTATGTTAACATTGTCTACATATGGAGGCACACATTTTTAAAACTTGAAAAATTATAAATATAATATATGTAAATAATTGTTGTACTCTTCCGAATATGTATTATGACACATTCTTAACCCACTGGTATTGTTCATCTGGGAGTCAAAAGTGTTCATTTTGTTTGCGGTCAAAAGTGACAGAACACCTGAAATGTAACTCTTTTATTTTATTTTTAGAAAAATCTATGTAATATATTTTTGTTCATATTTTGTACTTTTTATTGTGTATTTTGAGAGAATGGTACTAATTAATATTTATGCAATAATTATATATTTTTTCCCATTGAAAATATATATATTTTAAAATTATTACTTTTCAATTAAATCAGTATTTCATGTTAAAATCCAATTTTTGATTAGTGCCATTAATTTTACTAGAGTCAAACACAAAGAAAGACATTTTGTTACACATAACATCAAAATTCAACAAAAAATATATCTATTTTACACTCTTGATATTAGAGTGTCCCTTTCATTGCTCTGTACTTTTTCAATGATTTGTAGATTGTACACACAAAAAAAATCTGTATTTTTGCCTATTTCCCATTAATTTCCTATGGTGGTCTTTTTTGACCGTGAACAACACCAGTGTGACTATTTTTTTACAAATCAAATTAGCTTTTTTTGAATCGAGTCCATAAACCGTCACCATTCCGTCACCATTTTTCAAGTTTTAAAACATTTTTTTTTTTTGGTCTAAAATGACCGGACAACACCAGCAGGTTAAGAACATATACATAAATACATATACATATACTCTGACAATATCTTGACTTATGGCTGGAAACAAAGTTTATTCAGAAATCTCACGTGTTTCCACATGCATAAGAGCATTTTGACCATCGTTATATAATTCAAGAGCTATTTTGTGTGTGCATTTATGTATGCATGTATGGCAGGACTGTATGACTTCATTGAGAACCATTGAGAATGAGTGATGGTTTTGGTTCTCTTAACCACATCATTACTGGAGATGAGTGCATGAAAAGTGCTCAAACATACGTCTCTGCTGACACTGAGCTTCTTAAGAATATCAGTTCCACTGAGAGACTGTTAATCTAATGTACGAGTGTGTGCGTATGCGAGTACTAGCTGGATGGAGAGAGAAAGATGTTTTTACCACCGACATACATCTTGGAAGGTTCTAGAAGGCTTATAAATATCTCTCTTACTCACTAATGCAGTTCCCAATGGCAGAATGTGTGGAAGGTGACAGTCTTTGTGCATGCGCGTGTGTGTGTGTGTGTGTGTGTGTGTTAAAGAGAAATACGTGTGTGAAAGTGCTACTTTGCACCTCAGGATGGAAGGTAATGTAGTCCGACTCAGACCCGAAATAAATAAGTAAACAAGGCAGGCAAAAGATGACAATGACACATTCCCACTTTGAAAAAAAGTGGGAAAATTTTCAAAGGGAAGCGCGTGGCAGTAAATGTTATGCGTCAAAGTGGAAGACTGGTGTCAAGATATTGCTGAGGGAACTTTTCAGAGCCACAAACAGCGCTGTTGGCAAAACATTCTGGTGAGGAAAATGAAATGTAAAGATCTCTAAAAGGAAGAGAGTAAAGCAGATGGATCCTGAATAATGATTTGAAGGTCAGGACATTGTTTGTTTTGTGTGTACATTCAGACATGTTGTTTTTCAGCTTCTCTGCCTGTCTTTGAACAAAGTCTTGGAGGTTTCTAGGAAACCTTTCTTTTGCCGAATTTAATTTAATTGTAGACAGTGGAAACATTAGAAATGAATTTTCCAAAGGTTAAAATAAACTGTGAACTCAAGTACATAACTTATTAAAATGCAATAGCTAGATAGCAATAGCACGTTAGCATCCAAATTGTTACTTTTTACCTTACAATATGTATAGTGCTCTGTGAATACAATATAGTTACTGCACTGCTATTTGCAGAGTAATTTTTTAAAGCATCATACAGCATATAACATTAATCATGGATATTATTTTCTCATGAAATACTGCTAATTCTGTAAATACATGAATAAGGGTATTCAGCAAGGATGCATTAAACTGATCAAAAGTGACAGAAATCTTTTGTAACTTTATAAATGTTTTTACTGTTTTATATAAATATTCATTAAATAATCCTGAAAAAGTATCAACATTTTTGCAAATATATATATAATATAAAATAAAAAAAGTTATTTCAAATTGTAATGTTTCACAGTATTACTGTTTTTACTGCATTTTTGATTAAATAAAGTGAGCATAAGAGACTTTAGTGTAACAACTGGCAAGTGATCCTTTCTGTTAATAATCATAAACCTGCAAATTTTCATTGTTTCATAATTCATTGTTATGCTAATGATATTTACTATGTTATTTCCTTATAGATCGATCAATTATTTATTTGTGTACCCAGTGAAATTAAGTTTCAGCATTCAGGAACTGTTGCATTAGCGCACTGAAGTAACTTAAATGGCAACAATATTCTCAATATTTAAGTCTACCCACCAGTCTACCCAGTGTTCCACATTGTTTTAGACCTTGTGATGCAGTGATGTCTGTTGGATGCAGAAGTAAATTCTTAGTTTTTGAAATGGCTACATAACCCTGTCTGTGTGTCTGTCTCTGTCTGTCTGTGTGTGTGTGTGTGTGTGTGTGTGTGTGTGTGTGTGTGTGTGTGTGTGTGTGTGTGTGTGTGTGTGTTAGTGTGACTCTATCAGTGTTTCTGTTCCTGAGATGAACTATTGGCTTGGGTCCACAGCTCTTCATACACACTTCAGAGACCGATGCCCTGCTCTCAGCTCTCTGTTGCCCAGGAAACAACCTTCTCAGTGCCACAGGCAAGGGTGGGCCGCCATTGTGGAGCTCTCGAGTAGAGCACTTCAGCTCACAGGACTCTGATTCCCTCTCACGCTTTCTGTAGAATCCGTACCACTGCTGTTCATTATCTTTTACCATTGTGTGTGTGTGTGTGTGTGTGTGTGAACACCTGAATGTCTGTGTTAAGTAGTTATACACCATATCCACATAAATATCTACCCTTGAACATCATTCTAACTATTCATTTTAATGGCATCACAACTTTATTTGTTTTTACAATGATATTCATCAGGAAGAAAGGTCTAATCCAATTTTGTGTTCATTTCTCAATGTCAAAAACAAAAAGATTACATAAACACAGCTTTAAAAACTCTACTAAGTTTTCTTTATGGTATCTGTTATTTACATGCTGTTTTAGGACTGATTCCAAGCAAGACAACATTAATCTGAAATGTTTGTTCATGTACTGAGTCTCAGAAGGTCTTGCCCTGAAACCCAAAACCCCTCTGTTATCTGGGATTCATCTGAGAGAGAAGGGGACAGAATCATTATTAAATTCATTAGGTAATTAATTCAATTTCAATGAAGCTGCTCCGCATTACTTAAATGAGTATTTTAATGTGATCCAGATACTGAGTCAAACATAACAGAGAGCATGCAGGGTGCAAAAAAATAGTCACTAGAACTCAATGTCACAGCGTAACAATAATGTAGTGTTACTTTTCACTAAAATGCTGTAAAAACCAGTCGATAGATTTACTATTGCTGTTAATTTCAGTTTTACAATTTGACAGTTTTACAAAGTAAATAATGTGAGAATGTCGTGTAACCCTTTTTTTTCTTGACACACATCACTTCAATATCCTGCCGCTAGCATTTTGCAGCAGTTAATTTGATAATTGCTTGTATTTATGGTCATAAATATTTGGTTACTTTGTTCCAGGTACAAGTGACTGTCTGATGCGTACTGAACATAAAAAGGTAAGTGCTAGCTGAACATTGACAGATCCATTTTAACTGAATGTCTTTATACAATTTCCCTGGCCCTGAATAAACTGCAAAGTAGACAAGGCTGGAAGCTGATAGTCAAAAATCTGGAAAAAATCTAAAGGTACATTTTTTTTTAAATAAAAAAAACAAAGTCTCTTATGCGCATCAACACTGCATTTATTTGATCCAAATACAGTAAATATTGTGAAATATTATTACAATTTAAAATAATAATTTTCTATTGTAATATATTTTAAAAATGTAATTTATTCCTGTGATGGTAAAGCTGAATTCTCAGCTGCAATTACAGTATTCCAGAACAGTTTGAACATATAGTGTGTAGATTCTATGTAGTTTTTTTTTTTTTGGACACTATCTGTTTCATGTACACAGGTGTTCTTGAGGATGATGTCATGTATGATATCAGTGTGTCAGGGCAGCAGTGCTCTCCTATCAAGAAAGAAATGTATACGCCATCACAGTAAAGTGAGTACTACACTGGGACAGACCAACTGACACACAGGGGTCACTAGCATATTCAGACCGTTTACACCAAGCAACAACCATTTTCAATTGCTGATCCATCATGTTACCAATGCAAAGGCCATCTGTGCTATTGACTAAACAGTATTTCTCGATTTATCTTTGCTGATCATGCACACCATACAACTGCAGTCATCTTATTCATTCTCGGCTGCATGCACGGTGCAATGCAAAGCAATATTTTCACAGTGGTTGAGGTTGATTATGTGTGTCACAACCATTCAGCAAGTATGTAATCAGATAGGATAGATTTAATCACGTGCCGTCACGCCATCTTATGCAGTCCTGAACTCAGACATGAGTCAAAGTGACAATTGGACATGTTTGCAGACTAAAAATATGACCTTTAAACAGTGTTGTCCAAAGATATTTCGCACAAGGTTGTTTTCTCAATTTAATTTATTCAATGCATGATTTAATTGGGCTTTATGGTCTATTCCCACCAAGCAAAAACAGACCAAACACATGTCTAGAAAAGGCATTCTTTTTAACTTTGAATGGTTCTTAACAGTGGATATTTAGCTTTTTAACTGTACAACTGGTCGTATTTCAACATACAGTACACAAAGGTCAAGTCTGAGAAAGATGTTTTTTGAGAAATCTGCTAAATATCAGGCTGGAGTAGAGTTTCTCATCTCTCTCTTCCTTTCTGGTGCCCTCAAAATGTGCTTTCTCTCTCTTTCTCAGTGGAGATTAATGGTACCCATCTGCTGTAACATGTGGGGTTTGTCTAGATGATGCTACTGTGACATGATACATAATGGAGCCATTGTTTCTGCAAAATGGCTCAATCAGCCGGGATTTGTTTAATACTGCGTCTGATAAGACATCGAGATGTCGCAGGCAAGCTTTTCTTTTCCATCAATAGTTTGAAATGAAAGATAACTGTCATACTTGTCAGTGGTAGAAAGGATCCATTATTTGAGAGTCTAAAATGCGGCATTTAAATTCTTTGGATTGGAACATTGTAACATATGTTGTAATAACGTAAGTAAACATACAATATTTTAAAAAATAATCATATGCACACACAAACATCTATGCTAAGGATGTCAAAACAGCATGTTAATTTTCATGCTCTCTTATGCTCACCAAGGATGCATTTACTTGGTCAAAAACACTCTAAAATAGTGAAATATTATTACAATTTAAAATTACTGTTTTCTATTGTAATATATTGTACAAACCCGATTTCAAAAAAGTTGGGACACTGTACAAATTGTGAATAAAAAAGGAATGCAATAATTTACAAATCTCATAAACTTATATTTTATTCACAATAGAATATAGATAACATATCAAATGTTGAAAGTGAGACATTTTGAAATGTCATGCCAAATATTGGCTCATTTTGGATTTCATGAGAGCTACACGTTCCAAAAAAGTTGGGACAGGTAGCAATAAGAGGCCGGAAAAGTTAAATGTACATATAAGGAACAGCTGGAGGACCAATTTGCAACTTATTAGGTCAATTGGCAACATGATTGGGTATAAAAAGAGCCTCTCAGAGTGGCAGTGTCTCTCAGAAGTCAAGATGGGCAGAGGATCACCAATTCCCCCAATGCTGCGGCGAAAAATAGTGGAGCAATATCAGAAAGGAGTTTCTCAGAGAAAAATTGCAAAGAGTTTGAAGTTATCATCATCTACAGTGCATAATATCATCCAAAGATTCAGAGAATCTGGAACAATCTCTGTGCGTAAGGGTCAAGGCCAGAAAACCATACTGGATGCCTGTGATCTTCGGGCCCTTAGACGGCACTGCATCACATACAGGAATGCTACTGTAATGGAAATCACAACATGGGCTCAGGAATACTTCCAGAAAACATTGTCGGTGAACACAATCCACTGTGCCATTCGCCGTTGCCGGCTAAAACTCTATAGGTCAAAAAAGAAGCCACATCTAAACATGATCCAGAAGCGCAGGCGTTTTCTTTGGGCCAAGGCTCATTTAAAATGGACTGTGGCAAAGTGGAAAACTGTTCTGTGGTCAGACGAATCAAAATTTGAAGTTCTTTTTGGAAAACTGGGACGCCATGTCATCCGGACTAAAGAGGACAAGGACATCCCAAGTTGTTATCAGCACTCAGTTCAGAAGCCTGCATCTCTGATGGTATGGGGTTGCATGAGTGCGTGTGGCATGGGCAGCTTACACATCTGGAAAGGCACCATCAATGCTGAAAGGTATATCCAAGTTCTAGAACAACATATGCTCCCATCCAGACGTCATCTCTTTCAGGGAAGACCTTGCATTTTCCAACATGACAATGCCAGACACATACTGCATCAATTACAACATCATGGCTGCGTAGAAGAAGGATCCAGGTACTGAAATGGCCAGCCTGCAGTCCAGATCTTTCACCCATAGAAAACATTTGGCGCATCATAAAGAGGAAGATGCGACAAAGAAGACCTAAGACAGTTGAGCAACTAGAAGCCTGTATTAGACAAGAATGGGACAACATTCCTATTCCTAAACTTGAGCAACTTGTCTCCTCAGTCCCCAGACGTTTGCAGACTGTTATAAAAAGAAGAGGGGATGCCACACAGTGGTAAACATGGCCTTGTCCCAACTTTTTTGAGATGTGTTGATGCCATGAAATTTAAAATCAACTTATTTTTCCCTTAAAATTATACATTTTCTCAGTTTAAACATTTGATATGTCATCTATGTTGTATTCTGAATAAAATATTGAAATTTGAAACTTCCACATCATTGCATTCTGTTTTTATTCACAATTTGTACAGTGTCCCAACTTTTTTGGAATCGGGTTTGTACAATGTAATTTATTCCTGTGATGGCAAAGCTGATTTTTCAGAAGCCATTACTCCAGTCTTCAGTGACACATGATCCTTCAGAAATTATTCTAATATGCTGATTCAGTGGTCAAGAATCATTTGTTATTATTATTATTATCAATGTTGAAAACAGTTTGATATTTTTTTGGAAACCATAATATATTTTTTTTAAAGATTCTTTCATGAATAGAAAGTTTTTTAAAAATAATTTATTATATTTATAGAAAAAAAGATGATAGACACCAAATGTAAAAAATTACACTTTGATCTTCCAGTTCATTTACTCTTCATGTATGTGTGATGTTGTGGTATCATAGTTAATGTTATAGCTTGGCCTATTGAACATAAAACCTAAGTATTCATGTTCATTTAAACGCATGCTAACACAGCCTCTATTCTTTATTGACACTTTCCACCTCTGTAATTTATTTGCACAATGTTATTCAAGTATCTTTCATGTATGCCAGCTCTCCATTGGACAACATATCTATCACATAATATTCACCATAGAGTCATAGAGCTGTTGTGTTAATGTGAGCCATCTGCTAGGCTTTCTTTTCTTCTTAGTTCAAGTTATCTTGTCACCATGCTGTGACAGTTATGGAAAAAGCACTAATACAAAATGAGAGCAAAGTTTAATGTGGTTAATGAAGGCACCACATTCATTTCAGCCACATTCCCTTACACTTCGCAGTCTCACGTGTTCTTTCTGTCCCTTTACCAACTACACAATACAAGCCTTTGATTTTAAGGGTCATATCATTTTATTTTTTTTTCCCTTTGAGGTATACTCTTGTCAAGGTTTCTTGCCAGCGAAAACAATCATCATTTCGTTTTTCACCATTTTCCTCACTCTCTCTCAGCCTTAGACTTTGCTATTGTACCTTTAGGACTTCTATGCAGACGTAGTCTTTTGATTGGCTAATCTCTTTGCATTATGTTACAGGTCGCATGTTTGCCAATAGTTTTCACTGCTCTCTTTGTCTGCATTATATTGTATTGTGACAGGTTCACAAATATTCAACAGACATGACACTGAGGCACAGCAGCATTTATATAAAGCATTCGAGCCCTGACTGTGTAGATCTCATCCTGGCACATTTATCACAGCGCTGGACTGTACAGATTATGGAGGAATGGAACAAAAGAGATTATATATGGTACAGAAATGAGTCGTCTTGACAGGAACAAATCCGTTTAAGAGTGATGATGGAGGAGGAGGAGGAGGAGAGGGGGAGTGAGAAAAACAGAAAACTCAGAGAAGGGAGGAGTGATAAAAACAGATGATAGGAATGTAATTGAATAAAAGCAGGAATGTGAGGGAGCAGTCAGAGATCCTGATTTTATTAGGATTAAGAATCAGGCCTTTGTGCATGATCGCATAATATAAGCAAACACAGATATAATGTAAGACAAAGCAAAACATTTCAAGTAGAGAAAATTGATGAATGAAATTCTGACTTTAGCCATAGTTGGTTATTTTCTTTAAAAATATAGAAGTGTGTTTTTGAGGCCTCCCTCCACGTGTACTGCCTAATGAATGTCTAAAACTATAGACTGAACATAGCCAGAACCAAAAGGACTTTTTCTGCACTAATTCTGTTGGAAATTGGCAGAGTGGATATTAATGTGCCTCTTACTGGTGGTTGGTAGCCGAATTTTGCATGATCAAATTAGTAAAAATATTTAATAAACAAACACACAAGAGTTGAAGTATATGAACACTACTATTCCAAAGTTTGCAGGCATAACAAACAGTAAAGTTTGAACTTTATATTCATCAAAGAATCACGGCTTCACAAAAAAATTTTAATCAGCACATCGGTTTTCAACATTCATAACGATAAGAAATGTTTCTTGAGCGCCAAATCAGCATATGATTTCTGAAGGATCATGTGACACTGAAGACTGGAGTAATGGCTGATGACAATTCAGGAATCTCAGGATTAATTTATTATATACAATTTTAAAATATATATTCAAACAGAAAATTGTTATTTTAAATTGTAATAATATTTCACAATATTACTGTTCTTACTGTATTTTTTATTAAATAAATACAGCCTTGGTGAGCAAAAGAGACCCTCTTCAAAAACATTTACAAATCTTACCGACCCAAATATTTTCTTCATAAAGGTTTTTATGATTATTTTATTAACTCATAACTATAACTCTAATATCATGTTTATGTATTCATCTATTAATTTATTTATTTTAAAGGCAAATAAATGTGGAAACAATCAGTTAACATTATCACAGGCACCTAATTTGAGGGATTTCTGGAAAAGGCCACATCTGTGTGAAAGTTATAGCAAAACATTTGGACGCATTTATATTTTAGGGTTAAAGCATGTCTGTATGGGTGCAAATATGCATTTACATGTGTTTTTCATGTGCAATCAATAAAAACTACCCACTGTATCATTATATGCAAACCACATGGAAAGTGCCCGGCCGCCAAGAGATTGCTGATTTTCCTCATTAACTGGGTCATTTAAAACATCCAAATTCTTCAATGTCTCTCCTGTTAACTTTGAAAGACGTTTATGAATCTTTCTCTTTGGACATCCTCCCCTGCTGCTCCGCTGAAAAGCAGTGAAGGAGATGTTTGGCAAGATTTTCACAGAGTGGAAATGTTGCCTTACAGAGTTTTGGGTCCGTTTTCAATTTTTCCTGATGATTTGTATGGAAATTGTCAGTGACAGTGGTGTAATTATGGGATAAATACTGTTCCACAGCCAGCTCGTAAATAGAAAAATCAGCGAGAACAATTTTCAAAGGGACGTTGCTCAACTGATGGGGCTGCTGACAGCATGAGTCTGACCCCGCAGAGAATGGATGCTGTGTGTGTGTGTGTGTGTGTGTGTGTGTGTGTGTGTGTGTGTGTGTGTGTGTGTGTGTGTGTGTGTGTGTGTGTGTGAGAGCCGATGGGGTTGTTTTTGGCAGCTTCCTGTCACCGTCTTCACTGATGAACTCTCACTGTCTTGATTCTGTCTCAGTTAATCTCTATCATGGACGCAGAGTGTGTATATATAGCTTCTACCACAAGTACAACACACAAAAAGTGAACAGGATATTGGGTGGGACCTGTTGGGGGGGTGAGGGGGGAGTGAGGATGAGTGAGCGCAGACATGAACAAGTGACAGATCTGGGGACAGACAGACTCAGTCCCAGAGTAGAGGAAGAGATCTGACAATGATAATCAGGTCAGTGTGCCGGCTGGGACGCGTTCCACTCCATCCATCCCCTGAGAACCAATCATTGGTTTGTTGCCTCTCTGTGGATGCAGAAGAGAGAGAGAGACCAACGACTTCTGTCTGCAGCAATCTGTTACTTTGGGTGGATTATTTCTAATGCTGACAAGCAGCTCCCCACAGTATTTGCTCCAAATGTGTTTAAACACTTTTATTATTTTATTTTTATGGAATATCAGATTAAATCTAATATAATTATATGCCAGTAATTCTCAAAGACAGATAGTCAACTCAATATAATTTATATAAACTAAATGTATAATTAAAACAATAAAGATATTTTATTAATGAAAATAAATAAATAAATAAATAATTATATATATATATATATATATATATTATATATATATATACAGTGGGGAGAACAAGTATTTGATACACTGCCGATTTTGCAGGTTTTCCCACTTACAAAGCATGTAGAGGTCTGTAATTTTTATCATAGGTACTCTTCAACTGTGAGTGACGGAATCTAAAACAAAAAAAAAACACTCCAGGACCTTGAGATGCTTCTTACAGAGCCACTCCTTAGTTGCCCTGGCTGTGTGTTTCAGGTCGTTGTCATGCTGGAAGACCCAGCCACGACCCATCTTCAATGCTCTTATTGAGGGAAGGAGGTTGTTGGCCAAGATCTCGCGATACATGGCCCCATCCATCCTCCCCTCTATACGGTGTAGTCGTCCTGTCCCCTTTGCAGAAAAGCATCCCCAAAGAATGATGTTTCCACCTCCATGCTTCACGGTTGGGATGGTGTTCTTGGGGTTGTACTCATCCTTCTTCTTCCTCCAAACACGGCGAGTGGAGTTTAGACCAAAAAGCTCTATTTTTGTCTCATCAGACCACATGACCTTCTCCCATTCCTCCTCTGGATCATCCAGATGGTCATTGGCAAACTTCAGACGGGCCTGGATATGCGCTGGCTTGAGCAGGGGGACCTTGCGTGCGCTGCAGGATTTTAATCCATGACGGCGTAGTGTGTTACTAATGGTTTTCTTTGAGACTGTGGTCCCAACTCTCTTCAGGTCATTGACCAGGTCCTGCCGTGTAGTTCTGGGCTGATCCCTCACCTTCCTCATGATCATTGATGCCCCACGAGGTGAGATCTTGCATGGTGCCCCAGACCGAGGGAGACTGACCATCATTTTGAACTTCTTCCATTTTCTAATAATTGCGCCAACAGTTGTTGACTTCTCACCAAGCTGCTTGCCTATTGTCCTGTAGCCCATCCCAGCCTTGTGCAGGTCTACAATTTTATCCCTGATGTCCTTACACAGCTCTCTGGTCTTGGCCATTGTCTGGCCATTTGTCTGTTTGATTGAGTGTGTGGACAGGTGTCTTTTATACAGGTAATGAGTTCAAACAGGTGCAGTTAATACAGGTAATGAGTGGAGAACAGGAGGGCTTCTTTAAGAAAAACTAACAGGTCTGTGAGAGCCGGAATTCTTACTGGTTGGTAGGTGATCAAATACGAGACATCCGTCTCTCACAGTTGAAGTGTACCTATGATAAAAATTACAGACCTCTACATGCTTTGTAAGTAGGAAAACCTGCAAAATCGGCAGTGTATCAAATACTTGTTCTCCCCACTGTGTGTGTATATATATATATATATATAAAATTTATCATATTAAAATTCACTTTATTTTTAAGGATTTTTTAATATTTTTGATATAAAATCGATGTAAAAAAATCTTTGTCTTGCAGTTTTTTTCATTGACACTATATTAACATTAAATTGATACTCTATATATTATATATGTATCATTTTCTTTTTATTTTTAAATGTGAATTTTTTTTTTTTTTTCAAGTTTTAGAGACCAAACAACAAATACATCACACTCTCAACAGAAGGTAAAGCATGGCAGCTTTTATTTGGAGAACTCACTTTGACTCAAAAGACAGTAGTCAGACAGCGAAAAACCGTGACAGGGTGTGTACGCTTTATCTCCAACTCTGTGTCGCTGTGAGAATGGGTTGAGAAATGCCTCAGTACATGACTCAGAACAGCAAACAGGAAATCCCCCTCCAATCAGCGGGAATCTGATATCTGTAATGGTGCTAGTTTCAAACTGAGCTGTCAAAACTTTGGCTAGATGAGATGGAATGATATCACAAGGGAGAGAAAGAAGCAGAGGACTGATCGAGGGTTAATTGAGGTTGCTAAGTTTATAATCATTTAGGAACTCCTCCAACCCATCTTTGATCAGCCTGTATGAACATATGGAGTAGTCTAAGCAAATGTACAATATATTAGAGCTGATATTGACAATATGTACTTTGTAGATCACTTTGATAGGGTGATTGCCGTTTACATCTGGTATTAACATCTGAAATGTCTCCAGTGACCATAGCAGATTTCATAGATATTTTCTAGGGGAGAGTCTCTTGTGACTACTAATCACATTTCAAATGTTTAGTTTTTGTTTTCTGCCACATTTGGCTGTAGCTATTTTCACTGAAATAATCTTCTAGCACAAGATCATGTCATAACAGAGTCTTTGAGATTTCTCTGAAATTTAAATGTAGTTCTATCAGTAGTTTTTGGCATGATAATGGATAATGGATATGACAATGTTGATATGGTTGGTCTTGGCGGAATAGATCTGCTACACTGCTGCTGTTGGTTATTGGAGCTGCTGCTGTAGAGCAACTACAGGACTTGCTACTGCCAATACATACACAACACTCTGCTGTGAGCAAGACTTACTGGTGCTGTACAAGACAGCATACATGAATTACCCATACCAGATCTATATAGATCTATATTGGTAGAGATGGGGAAGGTGGAAGATTTCTGAAAGCGCACTGCAACTGCTACAGCAAATGCTGACCAATGATTTGAAGGTTGAGCAGCCAGCTCATTGGCTACTGAATACTGATACAGCAGGAACCAATCAGCTGTGCCCTATAGAGGGTATGCACGTGACGTCACCGTCGGCTGGAGTGACTGCGATTACGCCCACTGAGTGGCAAAAAGACTGAGAGGCAGCACTGGTTTTCAGCGTGAATGCCGCGAGGAAAAAAAAAAAAAAACGATGCCCGACGCCGGGGGGGAGGTGGATGGTTCGGGGGGTCTTGGCCCCCCTTGGACATCCCTGTGCCCCCCTCCGGACCGAGGGAGACAGACTTAATAATAGCGTGTAATTTTCTCACTCAAACCACTGCCACCTGCTGCTTCTGCTACTGATTGCTTTTAGAGGGAAAAGCTGCCCATAACTGCTGGTCTAAGATCTGTTTTCTTAGTAATAATAGCATATTATTAGCACAAAAAAGAGTTGGCAAAAGATGCAGTGCGTATCTGTATTTGTGCTCGTCAAATGATTCAATTTACAACACGTTTTCGCTTCGGTGAGTAATGTAGCCAAGCCAATCATAGACGTTTGTTGATTTCTTGAACGCAATGGCCAATCACAGGTGTTGAAGTTAGAATCCACTCACTGCTCGAGTTTTTGTCCAGTGCTTCTGCATGTGCGGAAATCCTCTCTAACAAAGTGTATACATTATGTAAATAAGAGATTCATTGTGTAGTCAGCTTCACTTATTAATATAACGGAACTTTGTGAGATTGTGTTCATTGAATGACTGACAGATTTGAGTAATTATAAAGGGTGCGCTCTTTGCGTGCTGTCTAGGCGATATAAAAAATAATGAATAGGCCTATAATATATTCAGAATTTGAATAAAACTTTTGTTTTCCATTCTTGACAAGCGGCCACATACTCGCTTCAATACATAGGCCTATCCGCATATACATGCGGGATTCACTCTCGAGATTGTGATGACTGACAGTGATAAATATTTATGTATTTATGTATCGAAATCAGGCTCATGTAAATGTCAGGAAAACACGATTCCTGGCTGCATGTCAATATCATGGATCACTGGATCTTTGGTAAGTTGTAAGGAACACTATATCAAGTCCAACCTTTAGTTTAAATTGATAACCGTTGTTTTATTCGCGTTTTCCCTATTAACTCCAGTCATGCAGCAGCTCTTCTGCCACTCAATCCCGGCTGAGGGGGTGTGTTCCGGCGGGAAAGTGACGTAAATGCATACCCTCTATAGAGGGTGTGATTGCAAACAGGTTGAGTTAAGGACCTATTAGCCTGCGCCATCTAGAGATTCATGACAGAACTTTGTATTACAACTAAAAAAAAAAAAAAAAAGGAGAGAGAAAGATAAAAAGAATAATATGTAATGTATTATATATTTGTATATTATATTATTAAAAAATATGTACAGTGGGGAGAACAAGTATTTGATACACTGCCGATTTTGCAGGTTTTCCTACTTACAAAGCATGTAGAGGTCTGTAATTTTTATCATAGGTACACTTCAACTGTGAGAGACGGAATCTAAAACAAAAATCCAGAAAATCACATTGTATGATTTTTAAATAATTTGCATTTTATTGCATGACATAAGTATTTGATCACCTACCAACCAGTAAGAATTCCGGCTCTCACAGACCTGTTAGTTTTTCTTAAAGAAGCCCTCCTGTTCTCCACTCATTACCTGTATTAACTGCACCTGTTTGAACTTGTTACCTGTATAAAAGACACCTGTCCACACACTCAATCAAACATATTCCAACCTCTCCACAATGGCCAAGACCAGAGAGCTGTGTAAGGACATCAGGGATAAAATTGTAGACCTGCACAAGGCTGGGATGGGCTACAGGACAATAGGCAAGCAGCTTGGTGAGAAGGCAACAGCTGTTGGCGCAATTATTAGAAAATGGAAGAAGTTCAAGATGACGGTCAATCTCCCTCAGTCTGGGGCACCATGCAAGATCTCACCTCGTGGGGCATCAATGATAATGAGGAAGGTGAGGGATCAGCCCAGAACTACACGGCAGGACCTGGTCAATGACCTGAAGAGAGCTGGGACCACAGTCTCAAAGAAAACCATCAGTAACACACTACGTCGTCATGGATTAAAATCCTGCAGCGCACGCAAGGTCCCCCTGCTCAAGCCAGCGCATGTCCAGGCCCGTCTGAAGTTTGCCAATGACCATCTGGATGATCCAGAGGAGGAATGGGAGAAGGTCATGTGGTCTGATGAGACAAAAATAGAGCTTTTTGGTCTAAACTCCACTCGCCGTGTTTGGCGGAAGAAGAAGGATGAGTACAACCCCAAGAACACCATCCCAACCATGAAGCATGGAGGTGGAAACATCATTCTTTGGGGATGCTTTTCTGCAAAGGGGACAGGACGACTGCACCGTATTGAGGGGAGGACCTCCTTCCCTCTATAAGAGCATTGAAGATGGGTCGTGGCTGGGTCTTCCAGCATGACAACGACCTAAAACACACAGCCAGGGCAACTAAGGAGTGGCTCCGTAAGAAGCATCTCAAGGTCCTGGAGTGGCCTAGCCAGTCTCCAGACCTGAACCCAATAGAAAATCTTTGGAGGGAGCTGAAAGTCCGTATTGCCCAGCGACAGCCCTGAAACCTGAAGGATCTGGAGAAGGTCTGTATGGAGGAGTGGGCCAAAATCCCTGCTGCAGTGTGTGCAAACCTGGTCAAGAACTACAGGAAACGTATGATCTCTGTAATTGCAAACAAAGATTTCTGTACCAAATATTAAGTTCTGCTTTTCTGATGTATCAAATACTTATGTCATGCAATAAAATGCAAATTAATTACTTAAAAATCATACAATGTGATTTTCTGGATTTTTGTTTTAGATTCCGTCACTCACAGTTGAAGAGTACCTATGATAAAAATTACAGACTTCTACATGGTTTGTAATTAGGCAAACCTGCAAAATCTTGTTCTCCCCACTGTATATTATATATTCAGGCTTTCTGAATTTCTCCAAAATGATGTTGCTTCTTGCTTGTTTTGCGAAACCAGTGAATGAAACCAAGTGCGTTCAGCTGAAATGGATAAACGTGAATCTGGAAATGTTTTATTACGTTAATAGTATTTGTCTTTATAGTAATAATAATAATAATAAGTATTTATTATGTAATAATTTGTGTGAAAAGAAATAAAAGTTTACTTGTAAACTAAGTTTACTTACACTAGTGGTCATTTCAGTTATTTATTTTTTTTAAAGTTTAGGTACATATTTGGAGTTTTGCAAAAATGTAGGTTGAGGCATGTTTTTCCAGTGAGACTATGTTGGCTTTTAGGGAGGGTCGAAAGTGCACCACTGTAAAGGAAAGGGGGCGCTGGCTTTATAACACAAGATAAAATGAGAATAATAATAGTGTAACGGGGTATGTAGATATGGGAAGAAGGAGGCGGGAAACGGCGAACATTTAACAACTTTAATAAACAAAACACAAACTGAAAGTAAACACGCAGGCAGCCCCTCACGGACGACTGCCGCGCACACACATAATAAAACACAACGTAAAGTCCATGCCTGGTCCTCTCTCATCCTTCACTGTCGTCGCTCCTCCGTGAGAGATCCGAGACCGTTGTGACGTACAGCTGGCGCTCATCATCAATCACGCACCGGCCTCGTGCCACTCTCTCACGGCTCTCGCCCACCCTGCTTGTCACAAATGGTATTATCTTAATCTTTTTTTTTCATAATCATTAGAATCAAAAAATTTTATTGAGTAAAATTTGTAAAGTAAAGTAACATTTGATTAATCACACAGCCCTAGTCCCTATTACCTGATTTAAAAAATTGTCTGAAATGTCTGAATGTTTTCTGCTATGCTAACTTTTTTTTTTTTTTTTTTTAAATATCAGCATTTTTATTGGAAACGTTTAAATACACATTTAAAAATATTTGTTTTACATTTTTAGGTTTGCTGGCATCGAGTTGGCGGGCGTGTCTTTTGGTTTTGGAGAGAAGACGTGTGATTGAAGGTTGGCCTAGTTCAGTGGCTAAGTCTAGCGTAAGTTAGCAAACTGGCTGAAATTGCTCACAGCACCTTTAATTCATTACGTTTTTGTTACGGTTATGATTTGATAAATTGTCTCCTCCCAGTCAAAGTTCAAAAGTCACAGGAACAAATTGGAGTAGCGGAAGGAAAACAACTTCCTCTGGGAGGAGAGAATGTGGGAAAAAGAGAGAGAAGAAAACTATGTGTTGGTAATTGCCAGTCAAGGCCCCCCAAAAGGAAAAGAAAACGCTGAGTCGGTTCATTAGCGCGAGACATTATCGGCAGTCTTGCATGTTCATTTGCCGTTAAAACTGTCATCTTTTAATGGAAATTAGCCTCATTTTTTTCACCCCTTTCATGTGGAGTTTGTTGTGTTCTGCATACGTCAGCAGAACAGAGCAGAAGAGAAACAAGAGCAAGAAGAGAGCAAGAGAGAGCGAGGGAATTTAGCTAAGGTGGACAGATCCCACAGCACACAGGCTATTTATCTTCCTACTAAAGTGGTGAATTGTGAATGCCGGCACTAAGTGATTCCATCTATCTCTGATTTCACGCAACTCGCGGAAACGTTTGTGTTGTCCTCTATGGAGTCATTTTCAAAACAGTTGAAGTGCGCAGGAGATCTGATTTCATTACTGTGAGAGGAGGAGGAGAGAGAGAGAGAGAGAGAGACTGTGTGTACGTCTTCACGGCCTTTTCCTTTGTCTTTAGCGACCGTCTATGTCGTTGCCGCCCATTAAAATCACAAATGAAATTGTGCTGCGTTTACAGATAACTGATTGTCATGGAAACAATGCCGCTTCGGTTTATCTGCACAGAACAACACCGCATCCCCATTAAACCGTTGTACCGCTGCCACCGGAGCAAATTTAACTGGTGGACACGTGTTAGTCCCCACACTACAGGAACTAATGTAATAAGGCCTCTATCTCATTTCAGTGGGGGAGCATTTTGAGCGTTGCACCGATGTTATGAGGCTCTTACAAGCTGTATAGCTGACCTAAGATCAGCTCTGTGTTGTTATTAATAAAAGGGGGGGATTTGGAGGGTTGAGGCCGAGATGGTTATGTGTGAGCGTTCTTCCTCCCAGAAGCCCCATAATTTGGTTTGATTGGGCCATCGATCTCGTTTACTGTGGCACGAGTGCTTCTCACACCTCATCTAAACTGTTTTTCAGTAAATAAAGCTGCTCATAATTCCTTCCTGGATGCTGCAGAAGGAATTTCATAGTTCATAAGGTGTTAGGGGGTTGCTAACTAAAAATATCAGCTCTACTAGTTTATCTCGATTTTTTTAGTAGCATGGCAGTAGTTCAGCTATCTTCATAACAGTGCAGCTTTTCTTATAACTACTGTTTATAACGAGTAATGGTGTAGTGCAACAACACTACATTGCTGTTTTTAATGAGTTTGAGTTGAGGGAAACAAATGTGATAACCCAATTAGATCTCTGTTGATCTTATATTTAACACATGAAAGTCTGATTCATTCTAAATGGTCCACTCTCTCATATGTAGCGTTGGAAAGTTTGATTCACTTTAGTGAATCTATTTATCCTAAACGGTCCTCTATCATTCTAGTGAGTCGGTTTGAGTAAACATATTCACAAAAATGATTCACCTGTTTATCTCCCTGTACTATTTAATATGTTTTTGACTATGTAAATGCTGTCACCCTAGTTGAGATTTGTTCATTCATTCGACATCTATAATTATTGATTGATTGATTTATAAAAGCATAAGTAACTTAATTTGTTAGTAACTTTAAGTAACTTTAATATTAGTAATATTTTGTTTGTAGCTTATTGCATATGTAACTATTTTGTTCAAAAGAGTACCTGTAGATTTAATTACTTCAGATTATGATTAGCATGAAAGCTACATTTTCAAAGTAGCTTTCACAACACTGTTAACTCATGCTTACCTTCCTCCCACTTCTGCAGACACTCCTGTCTGTCTGTGTCTGTCACTGTCTCGTTCTCGTCTACACACTATCTTCTCCCATTACTCTCGCTTCGACTCTTCAGAGGCAGACTGGTTTTACAGCTAACAAAGGCCCAAGCGAGCACACAACACATTCATAATGAATAAAGGCAGGCTGTTTTAATGACCGGGTCCAGGAGGAGTCAGCACACAAAGCTCTCCCGTGCCATCAGCTCTGTTCCTGGGATAATGATATCACCCCTGGCCCCGGCGAGGTCTAGAGGAACCTTCTTCTCTATGAGCTTTAATTATCTGTTTGATAAATGCCGGGCAGTGGAGGATGCTAGCTCGGGTTCACAGGTCAGCCTCTGAACTGGGAGATGATGGCCCCAGCAGGTGAGAGGTCGTGGCACATTTACGGGCGCTAAGAGCCGTAAAATAAGTGGCTTTGAAGTGCCAAGTTGTATCATTTATTTAAGGTGCATGCAACACAACGGCTGCATTTTTAATATACGAGATGCAATAACCTGCACCATACGTGCAGTTATTGAAATGAGGAGGAAAGCCACCGCAGAGGTGTGCAGATAGATAGATCAATCATTTTAATAGCTTGGGTCTCTCGTATCGTGTGTGTAGAGGACATGGCTCGGGCTGACCTGTTGGTAATGGTGTTGAGTGATTGATGGTTGATCTCTGCTTGCGGGAGAGCATACAGTGGGCGTCCCAGGGCTAATTTAGTCACTGCGGCTCAGGAGACGAGAAGATCAGATTGTGTGAAAAAAACAGAGGAGCTGTCGACTAGCTAGGAACGTTAACGTTAGCTGCCGAGAGCCAAGAAGACAGCAACGACAAAACAAGAACTGCCAATATGGTGTTAACACTATACACTCACACAGACTGTGAGATGGGTGACTCACGTTTGTGTTGCTTCCCCTAAGTGGCACACGATAGACACTGTTTATACTGAAATAGAGAAGGAGGGAGGGAGGGATGGATGGATAGAAGAGGTAACAGCAGATGTTGAATTTTTAAAGGTGCAGGGGGCACTTAAAACACAAAAGACTCCTCAACTCTAGATGAATGCAATCCTATATCTGTCTCAATATTCATTCACTTGATGTTTATTATACTGACATCCCATAATGCACCACCTGCAGCACTTCCCAAACAGGAACATAAAAGGTGTCATTAATAAATTGGTTTGCTTGCTTCTTAACATTCTAATTGGACAGGCTGGTAATAAAATTAACCCATGAGATGAATAAATAATTACTGAAAGCCAAGGCTTAAAAAGATAGTTCTCTCTCTCTCTCAGGAAAAAAAAACAAAAAAACAACTTTCATTATTTACTCACCCTAGCCCTTGTGCTATTTGTTATTTTTACCTTTGGACACAAAAGATATATTTTGAAGAATAAACAGTATATTTTATAATATAATATTTGTTCAAATAAATATGGCACCTTTCTTATGAGTCAGTGCTGTTTGTCATGAAGGATCATGTGACACAATGAAGACTGCAGTAATAACTTTATAAAATATATTCACATATAAAACAGTTATTATACATTTTAAAAAAATATTTCCCATTATTGGGGAAATTTTTTACTTTATTTTTGATTAAATAAATCCAGCCTTGGTAAGCATAAGAGACTTCTTTCAGAAACATGAAAATGTCTCACTAACTCAAAACATAAAATTCTAAATATAAAATATTTATTTTTTTAGGAAAATTAATCTTAACGTGTTTTTTATTTTATTTTTCATTATACATAACATATAATGACACCAGTGAGGTGAACATGATGATATCTCTGAACCATCACAAAGTAAGAAGGCTCCTGTTTCAAGTAGAAACAGACAAAATAACAAAATAAAAAAAGATGACTCTCTGCCTCCTCCCTGACTGCAGGAGGTGAGGCAGATTTGGGGAGGATGGTCGCCTCCTTTTCTTTTTCTTTTTCTCTTTTATCCCACGCCTTTCCTTTCTTCCTTGTTTTGGCTAATCTTCACAGACGTGCCGCAGCTCTCACTTCTGGAGGTGGTCGGGGAACCCCGGGTCAGGCCATGCCCAGGGTGAGAGCCCCCCTCTGGAAAATAGGTCCGCCACTCCCCACCTCCATAGCCTCCGTCTCGCAACCGCCACCTTCATAACTTCCTGAGCGATTTCAAAATGCGACCCTTCCCCCCCATCTGGCTTCCTATGGGTAATCGTCCCCAGCTGTAGAGTGCAGATCTAAATAGGACCGTAGGGAAATGAGATTTGTAATTTCAGAGAACCATAGAAACAAGAAAAAAGGGAGGAAATTGGTGGCAGGCCACAGAAATTAGCATTCTTTTTGGCTTAAGCAGACATTAAAGATTGAGGAGCCGCTTAAGTCCCATAGAGTGTTGTTAGAGAGGACAAGGAGGTGCGGGGGGTCAAGATCAATGGCACATGGACCCTTTGCACTGCGACTCGGGGCCACAGACTATGCGGATTGTCATACGGCCCTCCTGCTGAGCACAGCTCAGGACGGGTCCCATTTATTATTGATGCTTGTTTAGATGGGCCTCCTCTGGTTCATTTGCAGCAGTCTTTTTAACAGGGCAGATTAAACCACCCTAGAGTTCCAACACTCAACAGGATCATATCATGGAGAATGGGATTTTCATTGATATTTTGTTCAAGAAAAGTATGACAAAATATACTTTCAAGGAAAGTTCTAGACTTCCAGTCTTCTCCACTCAGCTGACAGCATTTGTTTCATAAAGTTAGCATTTTTTTCCTGCACTTTAAAATCAAATTAAATCACATTGTTTACATCTTATGGCTATACTATTGTGTATTTTAATAGTTACAGATGGGCTGCATTCACTTTTATTGTAACTGCCTCTTTTTTTTTTTTTTTTTAAGAAAAGTTGGGACAAATTTAAATTAATTTGTGTTGTAATAAGCATTATGCTACAAGTGCTGTCAATTGACCTTAACTTGTATTGAACCCAGGATTTCTTTAATGATTCCTTGTATAGCAGATCTTCAGTCAACTCATTTTGAATGAGTATATTTGCACTATTTTCCTGCTCTCTATATCTCTGAACATTCACCACAAAACATGTCATGTTTGCTTAATCCACCCAGACACGCAAGATAAAATCTAAATTCCTACCTTAGGAGAAATAACTGCATGACATTAAGAATGTAATAACATGCCCTATATAACTGAGAGCCTTATCGTCCTTCATTCACTTTATCCTAAACATGAAACAGAATACTGAGTGTTGTAGTAAAACAGTCAAAAAAACTCATATAGGTGATGCTAACAGGCACCATTTTTTGTCTGTCCATTAATGTAGTTTTATAAGACTCCGGTTACACACAAGTTGCCTTGGTGCCATGTAAATATTTCGTAAAAATCTTCTGTAACTTTCCCCATGACATTGCAGTTCTGCGGAAGGCTGGCTTATCTGTATACTTTATTCGGGCTTGAGAACAGAGGAAAATGCTTTTGGGGATTGTGAATAATTAAAAGAGACATGACAATACTAATAACTGAAACAACACATGAATTGTGTAGATCTGGGGTCATTTAGTAGTGTTAGAGTACATGGATGTATGATTATAATGATTATATCCAGTCATAGACTACTGGGGTTTCCTGATCTGCTTTGTTAAAGTGCAACTTTGTGGCTTTATATTAATATCAATTTCATATTCATTGTTGAATGAACTAAAACATTTGTTAACCTTTTGTAATATGAATAATTATGAGCTAGTGCATTAGTGAGTCTGTTCACATTAAACAATTAGCAGAATTATTTAACCTTTAATATTTTTCACATGCAAGTACTTTTCTTTTAGTGAGCATTATTTCTTTAGTTTATATGAATATACTTTAAACAATCAGATCTGATGACTGAAAACAATGCAATAACAATTAAAACAATTACAGTCACCTGTCATCTTCCTTGGCATCCTGTGTACCTTGCCATTTCGAGATGTAATTTTGGAGCTGTCATTTTGACTTGGTTTCTGAGAATTAGTAAGGCTGTTGTAGTTCATAAAATGAGTGATGAGGTGTTTACGACTAAAAGCAACATGAATAATATAATTAACTGTCAAGCCTAAGTTCTAAATTCTGATTTGTCCCTCCAGCGTCAGTTTTTTTTATTACATGTGATATTAAAGAAGGTATTATATTTTCAAATTTGATTGTGACAAATTGAGATCTCTCATATTCTCCGCTGCAGTGATATCAGTATATTGTTGTGTGAAAATATGTCATCCAAGGAGGATGTCATATGCCATTGGTTCTTGTTTGCTGATTGATATGTACAAACATAAATGAGATTTGAACCTGCTGAAAAATCCAGCATTGCTGGTTACCAGTATAAGGTATGTTTTGCATGCTGAGACCAGCATGGGATGCTGGTTGCTGATGAGCATGGGAGGGTTGACTGATGGACCAGCTACACCAGCTCCGTTTTGATTGACAACAGCGTGACTATGCTGGTCCACCAGCTAGACTAGCACCAGCTCTGACCATCATAAACCAACCTGGAGCAACCATAGACTAAAAAAAGATGGATGACGCACCTTCACTCTCATCCATTGTAGAATGTCCCAATATGGCGCTGACATCTTGTGCTTATTCGGGACCTGAGTCTGCGCAGTAGTGAGCATGAAGTAGAGCCACGCTATCAAGGCCCCGTCTGTCACATGTCTGTCTGTTCCTGTGTAGCACATGTGGTGTGTTTGTCATGTTTCGATATTATGTCATGTCTCTGGTCTCTTGTCACCCCGCCCATCTTGTTATCTGGTTATTGTTTAATTGGCCCCACCTGTTTTCCCTCATCTCCTGCCTGATTCATTACCCTTATAGTCTCCTTGTGTTTGCAGTCCTGTGCTGGATCGTTGTCTGATGTCTTCTGTTACCTGTCATGTACTTACGTTTTGCCTTATTGGTTCCCTGCTCTTTGTGTTCGTAAGTGTAGTTTGATTTTCCCCCTCGTGGGTTGTTTTTGTTTATTTGTTTCTGTTTATATTATTATTTAAATAAACACCATCCTTCTTCCTGCACTTGAGTCCTCGCTCCAATTTACCTTACTGATCCCTGACACCGTCCACACTCCCACAGAATCGGTTAGTACAGTTTATTGCAAAACAATTCATTATGTGAAATAAACTGTTATGGAAATGTAAAAAATTTAAGTTTCTCCAATCTCCTCCTGAAAATCCTGAAAAAAGTCAGTTGGTGCCTCAGTGACTACTTCGCTCAGAAAAGCTGTCAATCATGACAGCACACTCCTGTTTTTATAGCATCAAATAACTAACTAAAACCTAACTTATTTAATAAAACAAACACTTTAGCTTACATCAGCGTGATAAAAACTATACCTAAAATGACAGAAACCATCTTTGGAAAAAAATTATTTATCATGTCCCAGTACATTACATGGAGAGGGCGGGGTTTATGACCTATACTGGGACTAGCTACCTGGGGGCGATCGACACGTTTTGGCTTCACTTTTCAGGACTTGTGCAGCACACTTGAGACCAACATGGAATTAATGCTGATTTATGCTGGATTTTTCAGCAGGGTATAGTGGATGGAGTGTTTTAGCCAAAAAGTGACTCAATTTATGGTGCTTTAATGTTTTTTGTTTTTTTGGCCTGCTTCCACTTTTATAGTTTGATAAAGAGCAGTGTGAACAACAGCTTTGTTTATGGTCCATAGAGAAATACATAGAATACAACATGGGTGAGTAAATAATGACAGGATGTTCATTTTTTCATGAACTATTCCTTTAATCCTAAACTCAATAGCAGCAACTCATCTCGTTTATCGTGATTCGTTTATGTACTCGTGGCCTTGCGAAAATCAGACCGCATCCAAGAATTCCAGGTTTGGAATTCTGGCAGCAGGAGCTGGGTACCATATCCAGTAACCGAATCCGATAATCAGGGTCTGGAATGCTGACAAGGTTGGCTCATTCTGCTCAGTCACACTGTGTGGAGTGGAAAAAAAATCCCAATCTGTGTTTCCCAGTGGATGTCTGGGATTATTGCAGCCATAATCCAATATCATACAGAGAGACACTCCACACACACAGTGTCTGTTGGATTCAATGCATTTGACCACACTTCACTCTTACTGCATTTACACACACATTTTCTCAGAGTGGTAACCCAGTGGTGTCTCTTGTGATTTTCCTCTCAAGGATGTCACAACAAATGCAGCAATCCGTCATAACAGAAAATGTAGATAAACTGCAGTAATCCAAACAGTGTTCTGTTAAATGAGTCACTGCATATGACACATGCAAGACAGAAAAACAGTCCCATGTTAGTCTCAGTGACTAACTAGGTTTCCTGTCAGGTTCCAAAATAAGGTTGATATGGTACTCTCAAATATGAAATAATGTCAAAATGTGTGCCAAATAATGACATGACCTTATATAAGGAAGACAAGACACTGTCTTGTGCTTGTTTTAAATATTTCATATTATATTATTTCAAGTTATTAATTAAGATGAAAATATGTCTGTTTTTTTGTTATTTTAATATGATTCACTTATGATTAAATGATTCTTTCATATATTGCAAAAGTATGTGAACCCCTTGCAGAAAATGTGAATAATTTTAACAAAATAAGAGATCATACAAAAGGCATGCTATTTTTTTATTTAGTACTGTCCTGAATAAGATATTTTACATAAAAAATTTTTACACATATGTATCTAGCATTATATATATATACACCGATCAGGCATAACATTATGACCACTGACAGGTGAAGTGAATAACACTGATTATCTCTTCATCACGGCACCTGTTAGTGGGTGGGATATATTAGGCAGTAAGTGAACATTTTGTCCTCAAAGTTGATGTGTTAGAAGCAGGAAAAATGGACAAGCGTAAGGATTTGAGTGAGTTTGACAAGGGCCAAATTGTGATGGCTAGACGACTGGGTCAGAGCATCTCCTAAACTGCAGCTTTTGTGGGGTGTTCCCGGTCTACAGTGGTCAGTATCTATCAAAAGTGGTCGAAGGAAGGAACAGTGTTGAACCAGCGACAGGGTCATGGCTCATTGATGCACATGTGGAGCGAAGGCTGGCCCATGTGGTCCGATCAAACAAACGAGCTACTGTAGCTCAAATTGCTCAAGAAGTTAATGTTGGTTCTGATAGAAAGGTGTCAGGATACACAGTGCATCGCAGTTTGTAGCATATGGGGCTGCATAGCCGCAGACAAGTCAGGGTGCACATGCTGACCCCTGTCCACTGCCGAAAGCACCAACAGTGGCCTGGTCTGATAGATCACGTTTTCTTTTACATCACATGGATGGCCGGGTGCGTGTGCGTTGCTTACCCGGGGAACACATAGCACCAGGATGCACTATGGGAAGAAGGCAAGTCGGAGGAGGCAGTGTGGTACTTTGGGCAATGTTCTGCTGGGAAACCTTGGGTCCTGTCTAAGCCTACCTAAGCATTGTTGCAGACCATGTACACCCTTTCATGAAAACAGTATTCCCTGGTGGCTGTGGCCTCTTTCAGCAGGATAATGTGCCCTGCCACAAGGCAAAAATGGTTTTGTAATGGTTTGAGGAGCACAATAACGAGTTTGAGGTGTTGACTTGGCCTCCAAATTCCGACCCGGAATTGGAAGCAATCATACTTTTTGTTAATTGGGTAACACTTTACAATAAGGTTCATTAGTTAACATTAGTTAACTACATTAGTTAACATGAACTAATAATGAATTGCACTTATAAAGCATTTACTTATCGTTGTTAATGTTAATTTCAACATTTACTAATATTTTATTAAAATCTTGTTAACATTAGTTAATGCACTGTGAACTAACATGAACAAACCATGAACAGCTGTATTTTTATTAACTAACATTAACAAAGATTAACAAATGCAGTAAAAAATGTATTCCTCATGGTTAGTTCATGTTAGTTAATACATTAACTAATGTTAACTAATAAAACCTTATTGTAAAGTGTTACAATTAATTTCTTTAAAAACCTCTTAAGCTGTGCGAGGACGCCGACGCACTGAAGCATTCTTTGTTTAAATTAGCTCAAAATTACTGTCAGATAAGTAACCTTGACAAACTATACATCATTAAAAAGATCTAAGACTCAAGTTTAAATTTCTTACCTCTGTTTTATTCTCAAAATCTTATAGTGACCGTAATTTGTTAATATGTGTCAGGAGTTATGAATATGAAAATCGGCGTCGGTACCTTTTGATTGAAATATGAGAGTCAGCCGCTCCCATTCAGAAAAAAACTCCTCTATGGTCGTCATGAAGACTCGCGACAAAACTACATCCCTCTGGGCTTTTAGTTCAAAAGTGTGCAGATGTGGAGAAATATTGATAGATTCTCATATGTTTGTGTCAAATCTCTATACAGAGGAGTATTATTTTTTCAATCTTTACCCAAAATGCGCCGATGTAATCATTATGAGCGCTGGATACGCTGATGTGCTGTGTTTTCAGTTCATACTGGCAGCCTGAGGGCGCACTGTGCACATTTAGTCCATATATGGCACTCACGATGAATAGGCATACCATGTGACATTCCAGGAACTCTCTGACATAAACAAAGCTTCCAGAGATCGCTATAACATGCAGATAGAGACTTTTAAAGGCAGTAAACACAATCGCCACAATATATGGTTTATCTGTGTTCTTCATGCCATGTAGGGTGTTTTCATAATAGATTATATTTATAATGCAGTGCTATTCGACATAGCTTTTATCATTGTGCAGAATACTGTAAAATTATATATTTTCTGTCTGATTTTTTGACCCGAAGCCACATGAGATCACGGAAGGTTATTTAAAACACTCAACTTGTGATATAAAGTAAGTTTGGAGTAAAAACATGGTTTTAATCTCATAAATTGTTGTGTTTTGATGGTGTGCTAAGCTAACATGCTAGCTAGCCCTAAGATGCACCTGCCACCCGAGAAAATACGTTACTTTTATGAATAATTTTGAATAGTAAAAAAAAAAAAAAAAAAAAAAAACTGAAATGTTTCTATTTTCAAGAAGGGCATTTGATACAGTTTAGAAGGTGAAGTGAGAAGTTTGATCAAAGAAATTAGGTTTGAATAGAACAGTTTGAATAGAGAGTTGGCAGTAATTACAATGAAGACAAATGAATAATAATTAGAGCCATAACGAGGCCGGAGAGGTGTGAATGTGTGCTGGGGAGACTGAAACTGAATGGGGCAGTTTGCACCACAAAACAATAGAGACAATACACTGAATGGAAGCTTAGAAGATGACAATAAACATCAGTTAACATTTTAGAGTCTTCTCAAAATAAAATCACATGACATGAGCTTGAAAAACATTTCATAAAATTCAGAGTTTTAGATTTATCATCTTCAGATTTGAAATATAACATGGTCAGACTTGTGGCTTTAGCTGTAGTGCATTTCTAGATTGCAACAAGGCCAGCTTCAATTTTATTTTCATAAAGATATTTCATAAAAATAAATTTCTAATAACTTTACAACATTTTGAAGCTTATTATAGCTATTTTTTCATTATGAAAATAATTATAATTTTGACTTTACAGTGAACTGCCAAGTGTCTGCTTTTAAATGAGACCATACTTGTGCTTTTAGTGCAAAGGATTCATGAACTGTATCTGTTTTAGTCTGGGTATACCATTTCTTGGGATTTTTTCAAAAGCGGGGGTGCTGGCTAACAATAAATAAATATAAAACTTTAAATAGTTATTGTTTTTAGTAACCTAATATGATATAACTGCAGTGTTAGACTTTTATCTCATATTGATGAATACAGTAGTCCTAAAATCTGAGACATCTAGTGAAAATGCTTCTTTTACATTATTTTCATAATATATGAGCATAATTCAAATGAAAATTTTTTACATCCGTTTGAGAATTTCACTTTAATTACAGCAGCACTCAAGCTACATGAACTCCGCAAGTTTATGTGAAACATAAAGATCATGTTGTCATGATTAAAATACTAATTTTAAATTTTACAAACTTTTTAAAGTTTGATTATTTCCAAGCTTCAATGAAAAATACCTAGATTTTCAATGTGGTCACCTGAACCTTACTGTACATCTTTTAGAAATACTGTTGTTATTCATATAATTGCAATTGGCAATGGGTGGGTGGGCATCTCAAAAAGAAAAATCACAGGGATACCTTCTAACTTCAACCCTTTGTGTGTCTCAGTTTGAGGCTTAACAAAGGTGGTCAGCCTAGAATTGACATTCTAACTAGGCTGTTTTGATTTTGTTTGGCAGCTGAAAGCCAAAACAAGATCCATCTGCTCTGTCCATCTTTTCTTCTTCATCCAGGCTTCTGTGAGAAGCTGACAGCTACCATGAGAAAATAGCAGTCGAACAAATTCATAACACTTAAAAGAAGACATAAGAGCAGCTATTACTCTCTCTCAAACCAGACCGGCTGTCTTCTGTGCCACATGATTCAGTGGAACGGCAGTAAATGATGAAGAATGGTCTGTCTTTCTCCAAATCTGTCCATCCTGCTCTCTTTGTGTCGTTCGTCTGGTCCATGGAAAACACGGTAGGAGTGTGACACACTACCTGTCATCTCTCTCAAATGCACCCATTTGATTCACTTAATTGCTTTATATTCAGAAAACTGCAGTGTAGTGTAGTTTTTAAGTGTAGTGTAAACCTATAAGTCTCTCTTCTAATATTAGTTGAAACTAGTGACCTTTCTGGCCTCTGTGTTGAGTAATGCTCCACTTCTCATGCAAATCACATTATTTGCCTCTTAGTTCAACAGGGAGCCATTTTGTACTTATTACATTTTGGACCCTTAACCTTTTCTTCTGATGCAGATGGAAGAGAGTTGAAAAAACATTCCTCTAGCTTCATGTTCACACACTCTCTCTCCTTTTCTCTGCTAAGATGCAATAATAAATTGAAATGTTCTTAAAACATCACTGGTCCACAAAGTCTGCTTCTGTTGGCCAAAAGAATTCAGTGTGTAGTGTGAGAAGTAAATTGGCTTTAATTACTAGATAAACCAGTGTTAAACAACATAATTTGTTTAAAGTGTTTATAAAATGCCCATCTTTGGCTTGTTATGGCTCTCGCTTCAGCCACATTCTACTGAGCTGCCTTTCTGTATAGGTACTGACTAATTTGGAATTTTTGACATTTGGATTAAAAAAGAAAAAGAAAAATACTTCTGTTCAGCAAGGATGTATTAAATTGATCAAAAGTGACAGGAAAAACATTTATAATGTTACCAAAGATTTATATTTCAGATATAAATTTGGAAGTTCATTTGAACTTTCTGTTCATCAAAGAATCAGAGAAAACGTCTCGGTTACATATGTAACCCTCGTTCCCTGAAGGAGGGAACGGAGACGTTACGTCAGTGACTGATGGAATGGGGGTTTCGCTTAGAAGCCAATCGCCTTCGAGTTCTACAAAAAGAGCCAATGGCATGACAATGCCATGGGTCTGCAGAATTTGCATAGCGCAACTCCGCCCCACCTCGTGGGTATATAAGGAGCTGCGCCTGCAATCTCGCATTATGTTACCTGCTGAGGAGCCGGGGCCGGCAGTACAGCGGTTGTGGCAGGAGGACGTAACATCTCCGTTCCCTCCTTCAGGGAACGAGGGTTACATACGTAACCGAGACGTTCCCTTTCAGTCAGTCACTTCGCGTTACGTGCGTAATCTCGCCACAACGGCTGTCCTCCAGCGTCCTGCGCTCACCTGAGCTCCCTGCCGTGAGATTAGCACGAATGAGGGGCTAGGCTCAACGCCAATACCAAGGTACACTGGGAAGCATATCCCACGTGGAAATATGCAACACAATGCCTGCCCGCAGGGAGGACTTAGAGTACACATATGACCCGAGTACGGGCTGCATATGGAGCACACTGAGGTATCCAACCCGCAGGGTGGAATGTTTCAACCCCAGGGGTGGCAAGATGTCTTGCCAAGGGAAGACACGTGCTCAAAGAGACTTACCGTGGAAATACACATGTGGGGGTTTCCCAACAGGGGAACCATGCATATGGAGGCACCTAGCCTAACACGAGGGCTGACCAACCGGGCATGCACTCTGGTGTCGGCGTCAACAGTGCTGGAGGAACCCAGGGCATACTGAGAAACTCACTTGAGTGAAATAGCACACGTATCCAGTCCGTGGAGTGGAATGGCACAGCAAGCGATGACACCTGAGCCTGTCCAGTTACTGGCCATTTAGAGCGGGTACACGAGAGGACACTGGCTCTACACGGAGATTATAGAATCTTGCAAAAGTGTTGGGTGTCGCCCAGCCTGCAGCTCTGCAGCTCTGCAGATGTCTGTTAGTGAGGTGCCATGCGCTAAAGCCCAAGAGGAGGCTACACTCCTAGTGGAGTGCGCCTTTACCCCTAGGGGGCATGGCAGGCCCTGAACCTGATATGCCAGGACAATGGCGTCCACTATCCAGTGAGACAACCTCTGCTTGGAGAGAGACTTCCCTTTCTGCTGCCCTCCGTAACAGACAAAGAGTTGGTCTGAGGTCCTGAAACACTGTGTCCTGTCTACGTAAGTGCGAAGGGCGCGTACTGGACAGAGCAGTGCTAAGGCTGGGTCTGCCTCCTCTAGGGGCAGCACTTGCAGGTTCACCACCTGATCTCTGAAAGGAGTGGTGGGAACCTTGGGCACGTATCCAGGTCGGGGTCTCAGGATCACGTGAGAGTTAGCCGGCCCGAATTCCAGGCACTCTTCGTCAACCGAAAATGCCAAAGCAATGGAGGAGACCGTGTGAACTGAATTGCATAGCCGAGCCAGAGGGACAGATTTGGAAGCTCTAGCCAGGCTCCCAAAAACTAAACCAGCGGGGTAATGCGAACGACAGGCGTACCCACGATGGGGCAGCGAAGCGAAATGACCGGCCCAGACGCGGGAGGCATTGGAGCGTCCCAAGGTGTGGGCGGGGTCATGTTCCGCTCCCTGACAGAGGAGGCCAGGGAAGGACCAGCGTTCCCCCTCTTGGGGCTCGGAGGTGAACATGTCAGATCTTTCTTTAACCAAGGATAGGGTGCCACCGACCGGGAGGCAAGCAGTGGAAGGGGAAAACAAAAGATTCTCCCCCGGCCCTCCACTCGGGGAAGGAGTGGTCCTGTTACCATCTCCTGGGAAAGGCCTGTGTTCACCTCCGAGCTGCCTGTCTCAGGAGCGCCGCTTGGCCTGGCGTTTGGCAGGCTTAGGGGCGGAGACGGGCTAAGCCACCTTCCTGCGACCTCCTCCACGCCCTGGCCCGGGTGAAGGCTGCTGCTGGGGCCGGGCGGAAGGGGTGGGAGCTGCAGGAGGGCGGCCTCGACGGGGAGCAGGCTGAGGCGTCTGAGCTGGCGGCTGGGTGGAGGTAGCAGCTGGCCGCCGGGGCAGAATATGTTTTATTGCCTCAGTCTACTTCTGTGTGGCCGAGAACTATTGGGCAAAGTCCTCGACTGCCCCGCCGAAGAGCCCAGCCTGGGAGATAGGAGAGTTGAGGAGCTGGAGAGTTGTCCCTTTCACCGCGGTGCCATCGAGAGCAGTGAAGGCGGAGGAGGCCGTCGAGCGATCACGGTAAGTTAACGGGAACTTCTACGATTTCGACACCTTCTCATGCACTTCCGGGAAGAATGGAACTGGAGGCGCATGCTGCCGGGTGTCAGCACGGGCCGCCCCCAAGAATCAATAGTCCAACCTCGAGCACTCGGGACATGGCGGAGGGTTCCACTCAAGCCCGATGCTCTCAGCTGCCCAGGAAAGCATGGCCGTGAGCTTTGGATCAGACTAGGGCAATGCTGGGACTCCCGAGGGAGGCAGCACAGCCGAATCCTCATCTCCGGAGGAATCCAGCCCACCCTGTGATGCGGGGATTGACATGGTGTCATCCGCCGGCGCGCCGAATGAGACGCTGGGCCCACCATGGGACGAACCTCACCCAGTAACACCACGAGTTGCAGTGTGCTAGAGGGGGGTGTGGACCGAGGAAGATTCGTCGGATTATTCCACACCGTGACCCTCAGATCACCCTAACCACCAGCCAAAGTATCCCCTCTTGTGGAGGGGATAGATTGGGGTGTGGTAGAGGGGATTCTACCTCCTAGACGAAGGTGATGGAGTCTCGATCGCAACACTGCGATGGTCATGTTCCCGCAGTGGGAACATGACTCATCCATGAACGCTCTCTCAGCGTGCACGAGGCCCAAGCACGCAAGACAGCGATCATGCCCGTCAGACGGACTAACCAGCCGACCGCACCCAGAAACACACGGGCGAAACATCTTGAAAAAGACGTGCCAAGTGTAGCTCTTTTAGAGAGGAGTTTTGCTTTGCAGAAATGCCGAAGCGCCCAGGGAGAACACACACGCTGTGCTGAATCACTGCCAGATCAGACAGGAATGCGGAACTCACTGGAATGCGCCATGGCACCGACACTCTGGAGAGTTGCTCGTCTTGAAAAGAGGAAAGCTCAGAAGGCAAGTGAACACTCGGCTCCGAAGCAGAAACATAATGCGAGATTGCACACGCAGCTCCTTATATACCCACGAGGTGGGGCGGAGTTGCGCTATGCAAATTCTGCAGACCCATTGCATTGTCATGCCGTTGGCTCATTTTGTAGAACTCGAAGGACGTAACGTGAAGTGACTGACTGAAAGGGAAATAAAATTCACAGGTTTCCCTGAAAATATTAAGCAGCACAACTGTTTTCAACATTGATAATAAGGGATTTTTCTTGAGCACAAAATCAGGAAGGATTTCTGAAGGATCATGTTGATCAATGAAAAATTGCCATTACAGGAGTACATTACAATTTAAAATATATCAAAATAGAAAACAGCTATTTTAAATTGTAATATTTCATAATATTACTGGTTAACTACTGTATTTTTGATTTAATAAATGCATCCTTGAGCATAAGAGACTTCCTTTAAATGTATTTTAAAAATCTTACAGACCCCAAAACTTTTGATAAACTATGAGATAAACTGGAAGCTAAATATTAAAATGATGTCTATTAGTAAAATAAATTAATTTAAGATTAATCTCATGATTCTGATCAGTGTTTAGAAAGCACTCAGAACTTTTCTGTGGACCCCCTAAAAATGAGACACTAGTTTTTCCATGTAATATGCATTGTATTTTTGCATTTTTTAGGTATACCTTTTATCAGTATGAGTGTTTCCTGGGAATTGAACCAATTACCTTGGTGTTGCCAGCACCATGTTTTACCAGTTGAGCAGCATTCAAGCTTTTGGCAGCTTAAGTCTAAATGGAGTTAAATTCTCTGAAGTGAGTTGGTCTGGTTCAATACAGGTTAAGGACTTTTCCTCAGTACAGGAAGTAGCACTGTGAGTGTTTTACTCTCTCTCTCTCTATGTCTGCCGTCCTCTCTCTTTGTTCTGTCTCACAGCAGTTCAATACTTCTAACCCTCAGCTCTAAATGAACTGTTTATCCCGGATCTCGTCTCCACACCCGCATGTTGAACAATGATCAATAGTGTATCGGACCGGGCTTTTCATTCCCACCATTAAGATCTGCTGATCTAAAACACTTATCCAGAGTAATCTGCAGCATTTGGATCAATTGGCCTCCCTCGGCTCTTACTCCAGGGTAGGCGGGTTAAACCACAGGCCCAACGCATAGGAGGTCACCTCCAGCCAATGGATTGACCTTGAAGTTTGGTCCACCACAAATGTTCGCAATGTCTTTCTCTTTCTCACTAAAGGTTTCTTCTTGTGCATCATTTTTGAATGTGCCTCCACGTAGCAGCTATTTTCTTGACTGAATAGCTACAAATGGCTGCCATTTAAAGTGTGGTTCTCTGAAACGGAGTGGAAAGAAAGAGAGGGAATGAAAGAAAGCTTGAAGGGAGAAACCCTCCTGACCCTCCACCCTTCATCATATGAGGAAGAAAAGCTCTGACAGAGAAAAACAGGTCTCTTTGGTTAAAGTCTTCCTGTTTCTTCCTGTCTTGCGGTAATTTTCATGCTGATATATGAAAGATGTCCGTTTTTTACGTTTGAAAAAGTGCTTATTTTCTGCCGAGTGTAACGGATACCACTCCTCTGTAATTATAGCATCACAGTTTGGCTTGAAGCAGCTGCTGACGTTTGTGATCTTGACTCGCGTTTGTCAACGCTGTTATTTCTTTAGCAGGTGTGACGGAAGAGTCCTAATCTTAAACAGGACTGACGTCGTTTGTTTACAGTCCCACACTTCCTGTAGCTCAGCGATATGACATAATGTAAGGTAATTACTGTCACCATGGAGATGGAGTCGGAGTTAAAAGATGTCTTAACCTGGGTGTTAAAAGGATGCAGTGGTGAAAAATGTGTGGTGAAAAAATCTCCTTGGTAACACACAACAGATGCCATGGCAACCTTTACCTATCTCATTCAAAAACTGTTTAGTGTGCCAGTTTTATTAGCAGTAACATTATTATGCAGGGCTTATAAAGATAAAAAGGGAACATTGCAACCTGCTGCTATGATCTGAATGACCACAATGAAAAATTGCTTTGGCATCTATCCATGTAGCCCTTGTGTTTATAGATGAAATTATTGTGACGTGCATCAACTTTGTTTCTGGATTCTTCAGACAAGCATCTTTTAGTGATGAATAGGCCTATGTGCAATAATATAGTGTTAAGAATTATATAATGTTATAATGTTTGTTAATGTTTATAAAAAGAATAAAGTGATTCATATAGTTTATAGACAAGTTCTTTTTTTTTTTTTTTTTTTTTAACAATTTACAAAACCAGTTTCAATTTTATTCTATACTTTGTACATACTGGATGTGTAAAAAGTTTATTAATCCAAACTCTCAAACATATAAAAAAAAAAAAATTAAAAATAGCCAGCAGGCATGGAGTATGCCACAAAACAAATTTGACCTGACACTCTTTGTCTGTCTGTCTGATTGATTGATTGATTGATTGATTGATTGATTGATTGATTGATTGATTGATTGATTGATTGATTGATTGATTGCAAGGATGCATAAATTGATTGAAAGTGACAGTTGAACTTTTACATTGTTACAAAAAATCTATTTCAAATAAATTATATACTTTTAAATGTTCTATTTATCAAAGAATTCTGAAAAAATATGTATCATGGTTTTCACACACACACACACACACACACACACACACACACACACACACACACACACACACACACACACAAAATAAGCAGCACTGTTTTCAACATTGATAAGAAATTCAGATGAAGGATCATGTGACACTGAAGACTGGAGTAATGGCTGGTGAAAATTCAGCTTTGCCATCAATCAATCAATCAATCAATACATAAATAAATAAAATTTTAAAATATATTAAAATAGAAAACAGATGTTTTCAATTGAAATACTTTTTCTGTTTTTACTGTGTTTTTGATCAAATAAATGCAGTCTTGGTGAGCATAAGAGACTTTTTTTTTTTTTCAAAAACATCAAATTAAAGGCACAATATGTAATTTTCGCCGCTAGAGGTCGCTTATTCAAATCAAAGGCGTAGCTTGATGGCGCCTTGATTTCACGGAATCATTGGAGTTGTTGCCTTCACCTCTACAGCCAGTGGGAAATAATCCGACGGGACACAGCTCGAGAGAAGTGGAGCTTTTATTATGCCACAGTCGCCGCTTATGCGTATATATGGGGTAACACAGCGCTGTTTTATTATATTAGATACATTTGAGTGTGTTGAAAGTTATATTATAATGCTTCTCTGTGCCTCCGCTCTGCGGCTACTATAAGACACTTGTTGCACACTGCAGTAAGTTAGATAGATACTGGGCATGGAAAACATGGTACTCATAGTAAATCAAGAAAATAAGATTTAAACAATGACTAACTGTGTTGAGCTATATAACAATGATTAGTTTTCTGTTGATGAATATATCCAAACAGTTGCTCACCTGTCTAATAAAACACATAATATATTAAAGTCTTTGGTGTTTCCATGGTTTCTACAAAATAAAACCGAAAAATCGAAGGTAACGCGGGTATGATGTCATTGATAGGCGACGCACAGAAACTATCCGTGTTTTGGTTAAAGTTGCTTATTTCTCTGGATATAAACATTCCTGGAAATATTTGGGATAATGTAAGTACACAAGTCAACAAAATATATAACGTTGTTCTACTGGTTTTTGGATATTTTAATCCAAAAATCTTACATATTGTGCCCTTAAAAATTCATACCGACCCCAAACTTTTGAAAGGAAGTGTAAGTATAATATTTGACTTTAATCAGATTTAATTGCTGGTCTTGATTTTACAAATGATCTATAAGTTTATTTATATAACAATTAATTAATACATTCAAAATAAATGACCATTTCTATATTGCATTATTTTTATTTGTATAACCAATTTCACAAAGACCCAGTTATAGTGAAACTGGGTCCGGTTTTATTATACATTTTTCACGGTTGTGTTTTGGAGGTTAAAATCATCTGTTTCAAATTTAAGTTTAGGGTTTGTGTAATCCACTGGAAATGACAGAAATCTACAAGAAGCCCCAAACTCGACCAATCTTTTGGAAATGGGGTGTTTTAACATCACACACAGCCTTTTTATTCATTTTCAGCTCAATATGACCCGGAAGTGTCACCAGCCAGTCTCTGTTTGTAAACTAATTTCATCTACTGAAAGTGGCATGTAACAGAAGGTCTACCAGTCACATGGATACAAAGAGATCTACTGCTTTAATTCTCAAATCTGATATCACCAGATATCTGTCTGTAAAAGAAGAAAGGCTACATGTTCTAAGCTTTTCTGTAAACCTACAACTCCCTTGAGGTTTGTGTCAAGTGTTATCCAGCAGTTGGAGGAGACGGATCATCTCATGTGCTGGTTGCCCTGAAGGGATATGAGGTAAAGTATCTAAATGGAAGATGTTGAAGCAGTTCTTGAAAGTGGACTTAGATTAATGTTGACCTTTTTGCTGTTTAGTTATGCCTGTGATGAGCAGCTGTTGTGGGTTTGCGTCCCTTGAGCTGTATCAGCGTAACAGTGTGAGAGAGGAGAGAGAGTCAGAACAGATTACTGTTACTCGGTTGGGGAGCGTTGTTCATTAGAGCCTTCACAAAGCAGGACTGGTCTGTCTGCTTCACTCCCAATCTTTCTCCATAAGAAAGTACAACCTGAGATGAGTTATCAGTATGCTGCTATTCACATTATTTTATAACTCTATACTTTTTCTAATTTGTGTCTATTTTTATACTATAGGACATTTTTAGACATACATCTGATATAAATTATGAAACATAACTAAGAATTCTGAGCCTGGAATTTTTTTAACCGTGGTCCCCATATAAGGGGGTGCATGGGGGACAAAAATCATTTTCAAAATGTGTTTTCTTAGGGCTGAAAGTTAATGTGTTAGCTTAAGACATCCGTTAATACCATTCAACAGTGTGGGATCAGACGTCTCTTACACAGTAAAAACAAGTAAAACAAAAACAGCAATATTGTGAAATTTTATTACAATTTAAAATAACTTTTCTATTTTAATATTCCCTTTGAATGTAAGGTCATCTTCAGTGTCACATGATCCTTCAGAAATCATTTTAATTAGAAACATTTATTATTATCAAAACAGTTGTGCTGCTTAATATTTTTGTGAAAACCATCATATCCTAAATATTTTTTTCAGAAATCTTTGATGAAAACAACAGCATTTATTTGATATAGAAATAATTTGTAACATTATAAAAACACTGCTCAAAAAAGATTAAGGGAACACTTAAATCACACATTGGTTCTCAATGAATGAAATATTAATTTTGGAAATCTTTATTTATATACATTCTATAGTTTGTTAAGAACAAAATTATGTGACAACCAAAATCATCAACACACTGAGGGCTGGATTCAAAATTATAGTGAAATCAGTGTAATAAACTGAAGCTACAGGCTGATCCAACTTGCTTGAAGTGAGTCAGTAGTATGTATGGCCCCCACGTGCCTGTATGCACTCACGACAACGTCTGGGCATGCTCCTGATGAGATGGCGGATGGTGTCCTGGGGATCTCCTCCCAGACCTGGATCAGAGCATCAGTGAGCTCGTGGACAGTCTGTAGTGCTTACTTGGCGGCTTCAGATGCTCCGATACATAATGTCCCAGAAGTTCTCAATTGGATTCGGGCCTGGGGAACGTGAGGGCCAGTCAATGGCATCAATGCCTTTATCATCTAAAGACTGTCTACACACTCTAGCCACATGACCCAGGAGAAACCCAGGGCCCACTGCACCAGCATAAGGTCTGACAATGGCTCTGAGGATTTCAACCCGGTACCTAACAGCAGTAAGCACGTGGAGGTCTGTACAACCCTCTAAGGATATTCCTCCCCAGACCATTACTGACCCACAGCCAAACTGGTCACGCTGGATGATGTTGCACGCAGCATAGTGCTCCCATGACATCTCCAGACTCTTTCACGTCTGTGACGTGCTCAGTGTGAACCTGCTCTCATCCGTGAAGAGAATGGAGTGCAAATGGCAGACTTGAATTGTGGCGTTCTCTGGCAAATGCCAATCGATCTGCACGGTGCGGAGCTGTGAGCACAGGTCACACTAGAGGACGTTGGGCCCTCATGCTACCCTCATAAGGTCTGTTTCTGAGAGTTTGGTCAGAAACGTGCACACCAGGGGCCAGCTGGAGGTCATTTTGTAGAGCTCTGGAAGTGCTCCCCCTGTTCCTCCTCGCACAAAGGAGCAGATACCGGTCCTGCTGCTGAGTTGTTGCCCTTCTACGTCTCTGTCCAGCTCTGCTCCTGATATCTCCTCCATGCTCTTGAAACTCTGCTGGGAGACACACCAAACCTCCTTGTGACGGCACATATGGATGTGCCATCCTGGAGGAGCAGGACTGCCTGTGCAACCTGATTGGGTTGCAGATACTGCCTCATGCTACAGACAGTGACAAGGACCCTAACAAAACACAAAACTAAAGACAAATCAGTCAGGAAGAATAAGGTAAGAACAATTGTCTATGGTCTATGGTCACCTGCACAAATATTCCCTTTTTGGGGGTTCTCTTGCTGTTGCCTCTCCAGTGCATCTTTTGTCACTTTAATTCGCATCAAAGCAGGTTAAACTGATTCACAACCACTTATGCTTCCTAACTGGATAGATTGATATAAGTTTAATTGACTTGGTGTTATACTGTGATGATTAAGTGTTCCCTTATTATTGTAAGGGAATTTTTTTTTATTTTGAGATTGATTATTTGGAAATCATAGGGTTAATGCTAATCATTTTATTATATTCATAGACAAAGTTTTACCAGTAATAAAACAAACCCAAATCTACCAGTAATAAAACAAACCCAATTCCCCAACCCTCCTAATATGCAAATGTATGTGTAAGTGTATCTTTCTAGGGATTTTCGTCTCGCTATGGATGCCTTTAACTTGTATTTCTTTTTAGGTTTGCATATCTGACATTAATAGTCGGGAGTCATTGGTGGTGGGATACATTTATCACAGGAGTGAGGTAAGCGGCTGTTAAGCCAATGTGTTGTGAATGACAGGATTAGATGAATATGCTCCTCCTCAACTTTCGGTTTATAACTTTATTTAAAGTGAAAGTGTGTCAGAAATCCCTTTTGAATGGGTCAGGTTTGCCTACATTGTTAAATGTCCTCACATGGATAGGAAAACCTGAAATCACCTACATTATAGCAAACTGCAAACAGGAATATATATATATATACACTCACCTAAAGGATTATTAGGAACACCATACTAATACTGTGTTTGACCCCCTTTTGCCTTCAGAACTGCCTTAATTCTACATGGCATTGATTCAACAAGGTGCTGAAAGCATTCTTTAAAAATGTTGGCCCATATTGATAGGATAGCATCTTGCAGTTGATGGAGATTTGTGGGATGCACATCCAGGGCACGAAGCTCCCGTTCCACCACATCCCAAAGATGCTCTATTGGGTTGAGATCTGGTGACTGTGGGGGCCATTTTAGTACAGTGAACTCATTGTCATGTTCAAGAAACCAATTTGAAATGATTCGAGCTTTGTGACATGGTGCATTATCCTGCTGGAAGTAGCCATCAGAGGATGGGTACATGGTGGTCATAAAGGGATGGACATGGTCAGAAACAATGCTCAGGTAGGCCGTGGCATTTAAACGATGCCCAATTGGCACTAAGGGGCCTAAAGTGTGCCAAGAAAACATCCCCCACACCATTACACCACCACCACCAGCCTGCACAGTGGTAACAAGGCATGATGGATCCATGTTCTCATTCTGTTTACGCCAAATTCTGACTCTACCATCTGAATGTCTCAACAGAAATCGAGACTCATCAGACCAGGCAACATTTTTCCAGTCTTCAACTGTCCAATTTTGGTGAGCTCGTGCAAATTGTAGCCTCTTTTTCCTATTTGTAGTGGAGATGAGTGGTACCCGGTGGGGTCTTCTGCTGTTGTAGCCCATCCGCCTCAAGGTTGTGCGTGTTGTGGCTTCACAAATGCTTTGCTGCATACCTCGGTTGTAACGAGTGGTTATTTCAGTCAAAGTTGCTCTTCTATCAGCTTGAATCAGTCGGCCCATTCTCCTCTAGCATCAACAAGGCATTTTCGCCCACAGGACTGCCGCATACTGGATGTTTTTCCCTTTTCACACCATTCTTTGTAAACTCTAGAAATGGTTGTGCGTGAAAATCCCAGTAACTGAGCAGATTGTGAAATACTCAGACCGGCCCGTCTGGCACCAACAACCATGCCACGCTCAAAATTGCTTAAATCACCTTTCTTTCCCATTCTGACATTCAGTTTGGAGTTCAGGAGATTGTCTTGACCAGGACCACACCCCTAAATGCATTGAAGCAACTGCCATGTGATTGGTTGATTAGATAATTGCATTAATGAGAAATTGAACAGGTGTTCCTAATAATCCTTTAGGTGAGTGTGTATATATATATATATATATATAGTGGGGAGAACAAGTATTTGATACACTGCCGATTTTGCAGGTTTGCCCACTTACAAAGCATGTAGCAAGTCTATCATTTTTATCATAGGTACACTTCAACTGTGAGAGACGGAATCTAAAACAAAAATCCAGAAAATCACATTGTATGATTTTTAAGTAATTAATTTGCATTTTATTGCATGACATAAGTATTTGATACATCAGAAAAGCAGAACTTAATATCTGGTACAGAAACCTTTTGCAATTACAGAGATCATACATTTCCTGTAGTTCTTGACCAGGTTTGCACACACTGCAGCAGGGATTTTGGCCCACTCCTCCATACAGATCTTCTCCAGATCCTTCAGGTTTCGGGGCTGTCGCTGGGCAATACGGACTTTCAGCTCCCTCCAAAGATTTTCTATTGGGTTCAGGTCTGGAGACTGGCTAGACATGCGCTGGCTTGAGCAGGGGGACCTTGCATGCGCTGCAGGATTTTAATCCATGACGGCGTAGTGTGTTACTAATGGTTTTCTTTGAGATTGTGGTCCCAGCTCTCTTCAGGTCATTGACCAGGTCCTGCCGTGTAGTTCTGGGCTGATCCCTCACCTTCCTCATGATCATTGATGCTCCATGAAGTGAGATCTTGCATGGTGCCCCACACCGAGGGAGATTGACCGTCATCTTGAACTTCTTCCATTTTCTAATAATTGCGCCAACAGTTGTTGCCTTCTCACCAAGCTGCTTGCCTATTGTCCTGTAGCCCATCCCAGCCTTGTGCAGGTCTACAATTTTATCCCTGATGTCCTTACACAGCTCTCTGGTCTTGGCCATTGTGGAGAGGTTGGAGTCTGTTTGATTGAGTGTGTGGACAGGTGTCTTTTATACAGGTAATGAGTTCAAACAGGTGCAGTTAATACAGGTAATGAGTGGAGAACAGGAGGGCTTCTTAAAGAAAAACTAACAGGTCTGTGAGAGCCGGAATTCTTACTGGTTGGTAGGTGATCAAATACTTATGTCATGCAATAAAATGCAAATTAATTATTTTAAAATCATACAATGTGATTTTCTGGATTTTTGTTTTAGATTCCGTCTCTCACAGTTGAAGTGTACCTATGATAAAAATGACAGACCTCTACATGCTTTGTAAGTAGGAAAACCTGCAAAATCGGCAGTGTATCAAATACTTGTTCTCCCCACTTTATATATATATATATATATATATATACAGCTTCCAGAGTTAACCTCATCCTCATGCGCAAGATCTCGTGCATCCTGATAGCCCTAATGTCATAATGGCATCAAAGCCTTCTGGGAGTCTGTAACTACTGAAGCTAAAATACGTTGTTAATTAACATAGTTATTCTGCACCAAACAGAGAGAGAGAACAAAAAAATGAATAAAAAATCTTGCACGGATCACGGCGTACGCCATAGAGTGTGAAGGCAGTCCTCCATGAATGAAGATGCATAGCTGTACTGTAATTAGTTTTGGGACTTGATTATTTGATTATATGATGTAAAGTCCCCGGTCGTGCACCAGTGAATAAGCGTATTGTGCCCACTCGCATTAACTAAGGCCGTAATCCATCCTATCGTGTACGGCATGATACAAGTGGTGCACAAGTCCCACCACATCTGATTTAATTAGTAAGTGATAGCAATAAACATAGCTCACTGGAGTGGAAATGGCAACTTCTGTTGAGATGCTTATTTGAGATGGTGTTTAACACAGAGGTCATTAAAAACTCAAAGGATGATTATATTAGCAAGCAGGTTACTATGACAGTAGTTACTTGTAATCACCTCTCTTAAGTATTTTAAAGAAGAGTTTTGAGCACACTAATACAATAATGCACAGGGCTCAGGGCAAAAATACCACTAAAGCATGTCTCACGTAACATTTGATATTTATTCGGTTTATGACAGGCCTTACTAGAATACTTGATATTATAAGAATAATATAAGGATACTTAAACTGTTTAACAGTCATAATTAATTGAGTTCAGTTAATTAATCCAGTTCTTAACATACTGTATGTTATAACATTAACACACTAACACACACACACACACACAATGTGTTTCCATGTTTTATTGGGATTTTCCATAGGCATAATGATTTTTATACTGTACAAACTATATATTCTATTCCTTAAATGATCCCTACCCCTAAACCTACCCATCACAGAAAATTTTCTGCATTTTTACATTTTCAAAAACATAACTGTTTTCCTCATTGGGACCAAAAATTGTCCCCACAAGGACAAGGATTTCAGATATTGCCATATTTTTCAATGATTTCGGATATTGTCCCCATAATGTAGGGTTTATCAGGCCACACAGATTTACATCTGCTTTTGTACTTCCTGGGAAAGACCACACAATTTTGATTTTGATTAGGTCATGAGGGGTGGGCATATCTGAGTTGTGTGGAAATATAAACAGACAGACATACAAAATGCTTTGGTATCATTTTAAAAAGCAAGATTCACACATTTTCTGTAGTATGCAGCTGTCTTTATAAACTTAATGAAGCAAAGTGAGAGAGAGAAATGAGCTCTGGTGATATGGTGCTCTGAAGAAGATCTGCTGATCACCAGGGATTTGTGTAAATGCAAAATGTTCTGAAAATAATCACAGACAAAACAGAAATTTCTGCTGTGGATATACATGATTAAATAACAGCTCAAGGAGAACACATAACTCTGAAAGGAGAACAGAGAAATGTATTTTCCGCTTGCCTTCATATCAGATAACAGATTTGTCTTTGTTTGCCTCATCAAGGACTGTATAATTTAGTCAGTGAAGCCATAATTATCACACTATGCAAAATGGGAACTCAGTGGTGAGATAGAAAGAAGTGCCCAGAGAAATTGTCAGTCAGACTTTTACCTGTTGGCACTATACAGTGGGGAGAACAAGTATTTGATACACTGCCGATTTTGCAGGTTTGCCCACTTACAAAGCATGTAGAGGTCTGTAATTTTTATCATAGGTACACTTCAACTGTGAGAGATGGAATCTAAAACAAAAATCCAGAAAATCACATTGTATGATTTTTAAATAATTAATTTGCATTTTATTGCATGACATAAGTATTTGATCACCTACCAACCAGTAAGAATTCCGGCTCTCACAGACCTGTTAGTTTTTCTTTAAGAAGCCCTCCTGTTCTCCACTTATTACCTGTATTAACTGCACCTGTTTGAACTCGTTACCTGTATAAAAGACACCTGTCCACACACTCAATCAAACAGACTCCAACCTCTCCACAATGGCCAAGACCAGAGAGCTGTGTAAGGACATCAGGGATAAAATTGTAGATGGGCTACAGGACAATAGGCAAGCAGCTTGGTGAGAAGGCAACAACTGTTGGCGCAATTATTAGAAAATGGAAGAAGTTCAAGATGACGGTCAATCTCCCTCGGTCTGGGGCACCATGCAAGATCTCACCTCGTGGGGCATCAATGATCATGAGGAAGGTGAGGGATCAGCCCAGAACTACACGGCAGGGCCTGGTCAATGACCTGAAGAGAGCTGGGACCACAGTCTCAAAGAAAACCATTAGTAACACACTACGCCGTCATGGATTAAAATCCTGCAGCGCACGCAGTGTGTGCAAACCTGGTCAAGAACTACAGGAAACGTATGATCTCTGTAATTGCAAACAAAGGTTTCTGTACCAAATATTAAGTTCTGCTTTTCTGATGTATCAAATACTTATGTCATGCAATAAAATGCTAATTAATTACTTAAAAATCATACAATGTGATTTTCTGGATTTTTGTTTTAGATTCCGTCTCTCACAGTTGAAGAGTACCTATGATAAAAATTACAGACTTCTACATGCTTTGTAAATGGGCAAACCTGCAAAATCGGCAGTGTATCAAATACTTGTTCTCCCCACTGTATATATATAATATATGCATTGACGTCACTTTCCCGCCGGAACACGCCCCCTCAGCCGGGACTGAGTGGCAAAAGAGCTGCTGCATGACTGGAGTTAATATGGGAAAATGCGAAAAATGCGAGTAAACGATTTTCAGTTTAAACTAAAGGTTGGACTCGATATAGTTTTCCTTCCAACTTACCAAAGATCCAAAGGATATTGACATGCAGCCAGGAATCGTGTTTCCTGACATTTATATGTGCCTGATTTCAACGCTGGGGAAATACATAAAGCAAATTTGCCTGTGAACACTTTAAATAAATATAATATAGGTAGGTCTAAATCCGGGTGATCACTCATATCAGTGTCATATATATTGTCGTATCGTCCAGCCCTAAAATTTATATATTTTTTTGTCAGTTTATTTAAAAACATCCAATTATGCAGAATATAAGATGATAAATATTTAATTGACAAGTTGTCAGTATATAACAATACAATATATAGGGTATGATTTTACCCCAAAATTCAGCATACTGACACAAAATGATAACTGCAAATCCACCTTTCGCTGCCTAGAGTACATTTTTTTCTGTGAATTGCATATATATATATAAATGAAATAAAAATGGGCTTTTCATTTAGTTTTGATGCACTTCCTGTTTAAGCCACACCCACATCCTGTATCCACATCTATCTGAATACATGCATTTCAATACAATATAGATCAGATTGTGCTTATGCATTCTGTAAGTTATGTTGTGATTTTCAGCATGTCTGTTTGTATTTGTTTAAGCTCGAGAGGTTAAAGTTGATTTTCCTCTGTGTGTACTTCCCTCTGTAACAAAACATTCCATTTGTTTAGAATGTGTCTCAGTATATATATATATATATATATGTGTGTGTGGGGGGGATTCATTTTTTTTTTAATTTTATGAAAGAACTCCATCGAGGTCAGACTTGGTTTTACACTTCAAATAAAGAAGCGAATGAAACATTTATCAAGCCCTAACAGGGGAACTGATGCAATTTTCAAACTGTTTGAAAGAACAAGAAAGTCTTATTATGGCATTAATAACATCTACAGTACTTCTGAGTGACGGTCTGTAATGCTGAAAGATGAAAGATACTCCTTCACTCTCACCAGCCGAAGGTCTGTTTGTTTTTGCATTTTTTTTTACCCATTGAAGCACAACCACCTACAAGCTTGACAAAACCTCTCTCCTTATGGGCCGACTTCAATACCCTCATCTAATTTCCTTCATAGTTTTTGTCTAATATTTTTTCTTCTCTTTTTCAAGTATTTTTATATACCTCTGTTATCGTCTGGGCTTTGGTTTGCCAAGTCGCGTTTCATTTTGATTCCCTTTATTCCACTTCAGCAAGTCAGCGCCGAATGATTGTTTGCATGGCAACTATCCGTGTTCGTTTCTTTTCCCTATGCGCGCATAAATAAAACGATAGTGCCCCTTTCTTACAAATTAATTTCATAGTCACTGACTTCAAACTCTTTTGTTTGCTAATTAATTTGTCCCCCTCAAAAGATGATCAAACCAGGAGCCAATGCCGGTGTCTTATCTGGAAAACAGCAAATAAACTCAATGATTAAAAAAAAACAAAACAAGCAGCATAAATGTTCCAGGTGCTTTAAGTTTTCAAACACTGAAACATCATTTGTCTATTGTGAATGCATACGTTTAATTCATAAGTATGCAGACATTTTGCATTACAATAATAGTTTAACAAAGAGTTCAACTCTGCAATATTTTAATAGTTTAACTGTATATGTAAACTATATATGTATATATAGCCTACATGTTATTATCTATGACATTAATGAGTGTAAACCTTGAATGTTTGAAAAACCCACATTTATAAACCAAGAATATTGGGTGAAAATGCACATTATGTGATTATAAGATACAATTTGGAGCCCAACCAAATGAAGTTGTGTTAGAAAGTCTTAAGCACAGCATATAGCAAACCTCTGACAGTTCTAGATGGAAACAGCTGATCCCTTCTGAAGAACATCTGGAAGTCTGAAATCTTCGAGTCATGAAATAATTGTCCCTCTTCCAACGTCTCATAAACATTGAAATACAACCATTCTCAAAGGGCTTGAATGTGCTTCACATTCATGTGTGTCTTCATGTGTGCATCAACAAAGGTTTATTGAAAGTTATGGACTGTCACTGTAATCAAAGCTGACAGTTTATACTCAAAATCACAGAGTAAACAGTTATGGTCAGGAGTCAAAACAATTCAATAACATTAAAAGGTTTACAAATGAAAAACAGTTATGCATGTAAGCCGACTTTACAGCAACATCTTTGTGGTTTACTTACTTAGGCAATTTGACAGCTACACTGTAATTGAGTTCAGGCTCTGTTGCTTGTGTTTTAAGTTAACTTATGATGAGAATAAAAATAAATTAATAAAACCATTCAAGTGGCGATAAACAAACAATCTGACATTGCTCGCTGTCACAGAAAACCTCACACATCCCTGTTTTCTTCATTTTTTTTTCCCACGGCTTTTTCATGTCGGTTAGCGTTGTTGTGGTGGCTTTTTAAGAGACAATTAAGGGAGACACTCTTTAAATCTTTCATTTATGACAGTCGCGTACATTACGCACAGACAGACTCTCACAGGATGACAGATACATATTCAGAACAGCAGACACATGAAGCACTAAACACTGCCAGATGTAAAAAGAGTCCAAAGGAGCAATGATGTAGAAATGCTCTATGAGATAATGCAACAATTTTTTTAAATATAAAATTTTTATGTAAATTACAATTCCAGTAGGTTGGTTTCTGAGTTCTCTGGGATTATGCAAGAAAAGTTAGCAGATGTGTAAAATATATACACCGATATATACACAGGCATAGCATTATGACCACCTTCCTAATATTGTGTTGGTCCCCCTTTTGCTGCCAAAACAGCCCTGACCCATCGAGACATGGACTCCACTAGACCCCTGAAGGTGTGCTGTGGTATCTGGCAACAAGATGTTAGCAGCAGATCCTTTAAGTCCTGTAAGCTGCGAGTTGGGGCCTCCATGGATCGGACTTGTTTGTTCAGCACATCCCACAGATGCTCGATTGGATTGAGATCTGAGGAATTTGGAGGCCAAGTCAACACCTCAAACTCGTTGTGCTCCTCAAACCATTCCTGAACCATTTTTGCTCTGTGGCAGGGCACATTATCCTGCTGAAGGCCTCCGCCGGCTTGCCTTCTTCCTATAGTGCATCCTGGTGCCATGTGTTCCCCAGGTAAGCGATGCACACGCACCCGGCCATCCACGTGATGTAAAAGAAAACGTGATTCATCAGACCAGGCCACCTTCTTCCATTGCTCCATGGTCCATGGCTATGTAGCCCCATATGCAACAAACTGTGATGCACTGTGTATTCTGACACCTTCAGAACCAGCATTAACTTCTTGACCAATTTGAGCTACAGTAGCTCATCTGTTTGATCGGACCACACAGGCCAGCCTTCGCTCCCCACATGCATCAATGAGCCTTGGCCGCCCATGACCCTGCTGTCGGTTTAACACTGTTCCTTCCTTGGACCACTTTTGATAGATACTGACCACTGCAGACCAGGAACACCCCACAAGAGCTGCAGTTTTGGAAATGCTCTGACCCAGTCGTCTAGCCATCACATTTTGGCCCTGGTCAAACTCGCTCAAATCCTTACGCTTGCCCATTTTTCCTGCTTCTAGCACATCAACATTGAGGACATAATGTTCACTTGCTGCCTAATATATCCCACCCACTAACAGGTGCCGTGATGAAGAGATAATCAGTGTTATTCACTTCACCGATCAGTGTACATATATGCATTAGCATATAGAAGGTTGGTTTTTTATGAAAATTAACATAATTATGCTCATGGTGATGAAACAATAGGGCTAAGAACTGGTGGCTCTAAAGGGAGTCTAAATGAGCAATGACCCAAAAATTTTCTCTGGAATGTATGTATATATATGTATGCATGTATGATCTTGGTTTCTGAATATGCTCATCATAAATATGGTGACGAAACAACAAATAAAGTGAGAAAATCTGAGATTATGCAAAAAAAATTGTATGCTAACATAATTATGCTCATCATATTGTGACAAAACAACAGACAAATATGGCTAAGAACTGGCAGATAGCCAAATAGCAATACCTTAAAATGTTCACTGGGATTTTATTCATTTATTTGCATATAAAAAATTCATCTTTAATTATAGAATATTGGTTTCCGTGGTATGAAAATCAACTTAAATATGCTCATCATAAACACGGTGATGAAATGATAGACAAATAAAGTACATTTTGGCAGATGGAAATGGAGTGCAAAGGAGCAATGATAAAGAAATATGCTCTTTGAGATTATGCAAGAAAATTCTGCTTTAAAAAATATGCAAATGTCATCTTTAAATATAGTAGGTCGGGTTCTGTGTTATGAAAATCAACATAAATATGCTCATCATAGCGACAAAGCAAAGCAAATATTAATAAGAAAGACGGTTATTTTCTTTTGAACGTGTGTGATATTAATGTACGCCCTTCTGCGGTTTTTCATCAAAATAGGCTTATGTTGTGTGTGTGTGTGTGTGTGTGTGTGTGTGTTCAAAACGGGAGACAGCACAGATCAAGAGACACAAAAAGTCAGATATGGCATGTCAATATTTTTAACATTCTTTAGATGTGCTTATTAGGTTGCTGTCTTGGAGGAAAATGGACCTCTGGAGAGAAAAAAACTGTCATACACACACACATGCTCTCTTTTTGTGTTTCCTGGAGTCTCTGTCACCCTCACACATTAAACACACACACACACACAGGACAGAGTGGCCGCAGGGACAAACATAATTATATTAATTGTTAACATAATGACGCATTTATTTTTAATGTGTTCCTTCTGGTAATTAGTGCAGGTACCTGGGGCTTTCAATAGTCTCTCTGTTTCCTCTTTCACATTTTCATGCGTATTATCCTGTTTTTGTCTTATTGTCCTTGGTGGAGCTGCGTTTAGTTCCTCTCCAGCAATTCCCTCACAGGTGTTCCAGCGCACAGAAAATGTCATAATTATTAGATCGCTATTTTATTATCTTTGAGCGTCTGCCTCTCGCTCTGTGAGAGCAGGTCTGTGGTCCATCTCTTTCTCTCTCAGTGTTTCAGGCAAAGATGTCACAGGACCCCCTGCTCAGGACTGAATGCACAAAAATGGCACATTTGGTCATGAAAAATGAGATATGAATGAATTGTACAGGTGTAATGAGGAAATGAGAGCTATGAGGGCGAGGGAAGGAGACAAATTAAGAAAAAGTAGGAAACGGAACTAAGAACAGAGAAACAAAGAGAAGGACAGAAAGAGCATAACATTGAATTAACTGGCTATAATGTGATTGTGAGATGGTCGTGTTAGCTTCAGGGTCCTGTGTGAGCACCCCTTGGCCTTTCTGTACATTGCCATCAGAATGAATGTACAGTTTCATGATTAAAGCCTAATAAGGATAAAAAAAGTTCAACATCTTGCCTGAATGCACATATATTTGTTGTTTCACAGCTGCAAGTGGCATGAATTTATCTGTGTGGTGTTCATTATTCCTGCTTAACCAGACTGTCCCATGATGAACCAGCCCAACAATGACAAATCCATGATTCCAGAGGACAACAAGTTTTTCTGAGGATGGATGGAAATGTGTTGGTGAGTGGGTCAAGACAAAATATCTTATTGGTACAGCAAATAGACATGATATCTATTGTTGTAGTGAATGTTTTTAGATTATTTTCATCTTGCAAAATGTCAAATACTGCTTAAACCAGCCTAAACTGTTTTGCTGGTCTTCAGTGTTGGGGAGTAGCTAACAAGTAGCAACACTACTAACCTAACTACATTTTTCAGTAGCTTGACAGTAGCTCAGTTGCTTTTAAAACAGTGTAGCTTTTCCAGTAGCTAACTACTTTTTCCAGCAAGTAGCGGTATAGTGCGACCAAAAGCTACATTTCGTTTGTGTTTTGACAAACCTGCAATGCATTGAAGCAGCACAGCGTCGTCTCTTATTAGATCACAAGCTAAAATTGTGCATTTCCACCATCTATTGTTTCATCACTCATTTTGTGGCAGATCGACTGATGATTATGTAAACAGGAGTGGGTTAATATTTCACATTAATTGACTATAAAGGCCAGAGTATACTTCATTTTCTGCATTCCGCTCCGTCTCGTGCCCAGTTGAGCATGCGCCTTTCAAAGTATACTCCTTTGGAATCACTTTCAGAACTATTTTTTCCAGCTGATGAATGATAAAAACATTGACAGCCAATCAGAATCCATCCTGCTGTAACGAGCTCGAGCATTTAAAGAGACAGACAATCACACGCTTAGAGCGTTAATGTCCGCTGGTGTGGATGCTAATATAGTTATCGTTTTAGTTATCTTTATATTTATCGTTCTTGGTGTGAATGGGCCTTTAGAGTTTACGCCTGGAAAAAAAAAAAACTAGCTTTTCATAGAAAATAATAGAAGTCAATGGAAAGTCCCCAGTATGACTGTGTGTGTCTTGCAAATACACCAAATGTCAACAAACTGTATGTACATTTATGAAAACCTGATCAAATATATAATGTAGACGACATGATGTGTTTCAGAGGTGTCAGTCAAGATAAATTTGTCAGCATTATGGTGAAACCATATTAAACAATGAAAGATGCCACTGATTATTCTCATAATAAATGAGATCGATATTAATTTATTGTTTGTGATGTCTCTGTTTGCAAAATCAATTTGTGAAGTGCTTTACAAAGCACTATAGGGCTGATATCTGTCATGATGTATAAAACGCTGAGTGGTACGAATGGCAAATTCACTGTCAGGATCGATAACACAAATGAGAGAGACCAAACCTGATAGACTGAATGAAAGAACTGCAAGATGTCTGTCTAACAGGTGGCAATGCTAGATGAGCAGTAAGGAATACACTCTGACAGACTTAATCTTCATTATACATGTTTGACCTTTCACCTTGGACTCGCACACAGCCACCACTAAAATGATTATTGTCTGTTAATTGGATGAATGATTATTGGCTGTTTTGATAGAGAGAATGGGGCAGTGGAGGAATGGATGATAGATGGAGGCCATGTTACATTGACAAACCGCCGCTGAGGATGGAGTTATACAATAACATTATTGAAGCTGCCCATTTGTCATTTTCACTGTTTTCCTTTTTTTTTCATGTATTCGTCTTCCATTGTTCTGTACGTTCGTAGTGTAGAATTGAGGTGAGTTTTTTTTATCCATATCTGTCCGATGCCTATTAAATTGTGTCATTTCTTGGCATGAGTTTATTTAAAAAAAAATAAATAAATAATAGACTAATAAATATTCTATTTAAAGATGGTTATTGTGTGAGCATAAAATATTTCAGTATGTGTTTTGTATTCAGAAAATATTATTCCGCTAAACCTTTCCTATTATCTGTGTAGGTTAGGTGCTCACCGGCTCATTTTCCCTTTCACTTTTCTTTGCCTTTTCATAAATCATGGCCTGTCATGGGTGATGATGTCTCAGTAGTTCCTGCCCTACATGGAGGTTCATTTTCCTATCATTGCTATGCATTTATTCACATGGGAGTTATCTGAATACAATAATGTTCCTGTAAATCCCTCTTTATACTATCCGTCTTCCAACTCCCCCAGGGCAAGGGAACCCCACATACGGATTCTCCATTTGGCATTATTATGTTCCATTTGCATATCACAGCACGTATTCATCATGTGATCATACATAGTTTTATGATGCAAGTAACGCTTCCCACCAATATCAATGATAGCTGTTAAACTCTAAATATTTTTGTGTGAAATATTTTGCTTTGTGCAGAGGCATTCATCTAATGTCTGACTGATTTTTTAAGACGAGTCGTGGCAAATCATTTAGTGGCAGTTCTCCGTTAACAGTTCTACAGACAGAATTGAAGAAATTATTGGAAACTGTGTGAGACTCTATGGTCAGAAGTTCTGTCCATCCAAAAGTAAGAAGTACAGAATATTTCATAAACTATAATATCCTGTTGACTTGCTAAATGCCTGAAACACAGCTTATAATTTTTTTTTTTTTTAAATGTTTGATGCCATGCACATTAAATATCTATTATGTCATATATATATATATATACACTGATCAGGCATACCATTATGACCACTGACAGGTGAAGTGAATAACACTGATTATCTCTTCATCACAGCACATGTTAGTGGGTGGGATATATTAGGCAGCATGTGAACATTTTGTCCTCAAAGTTGATGTGTTAGAAGCAGAAAAAATGTCCATAAGGCTTTGAGCGAGTTTGACAAGGGCCAAATTGTGATGGCTAGATGACTGGGTCAGAGCATCTCCAAAACTGCAGCTCTTGTGGGGTGTTCCCGGTCTGCAGTGGTCAGTATCTATCAAAAGTGGTCCAAGGAAGGAACAGTGGTGAACCGATGACAGGGTCATGGGCGGCCAAGGCTCATTGTTGCACGTGGGGAGCAAAAGCTGGCCTGTGTGTTCCAATCAAATAGACGAGCTACTGTAGCTCAAATTGCTCAAGAAGTTAATGCTGGTTCTGATAGAAAGGTGTCAGAATACACCTTGTTGCGTATGGGGCTGCATAGCCGGAGACCAGTCAGGGTGCCCATGCTGACCCCTGTCCACCACCGAAAGCGCCAACAATGGGCATGTGAGCATCAGAACTGGACCACGGAGCAATGGAAGAAAGTGGCCTGGTCTGATGAATCACGTTTTCTTTTACATCACATGGATGGCCAGGTGCGTGTGCGTCGCTTACCTGGGGAACACATGGCACCAGGATGCACTATGGGAAGAAGGCAAGCCCGCAGAGTCAGTGTGATGCTTTGGGCAATGTTCTGCTGGGAAACCTTGGGTCCTGCCATCCATGTGGATGTTACTTTGACACGTACCACCTACCTAAGGATTGTTGCAGACCATGTACACCCTTTCATGGAAACGGTATTCCCTGGTGGCTGGTCATATATACATTATATATATATATATATATATATCCATAAAATACATTGTTCTAATAGAATATTATTATTTTATATTCTAGCATACTTGTACAGTATTTGCGCTGATCGAATTTTTGTGTTTTAGAAATATTTTAGGTTATCAAGAAGGCAGACAGGCAGAAAGAGATGTACTTTATTGTTGAAGTATTTAGTTTGTTGTTGTTCATGTGTAGGCTAATATCCTAGCTTTTAAATTCTAATTTTAAGATTATTCTTAAAGAATTGGTCTTGTAACATTTTCATGAACTTAGTTCACCCAAAAATATTCTGCCATCATGTATTCAGCCTCATTTTATTCCAGTGTGACTTGCTTTCTTTTTCAGAACACAAAAGAAGACATTTTGAAGATTGTTGGTAACCAAACAGCTTTGATTACTATTTACTTCCATTATATGAAAAAAAGAAAAGCATTGATACTTTCTTCAAATTATCTTCTTTTATGTTCCACAGAATAAAGATATTTATCCCTTTAACTGATAGTTTATCTCAAGAACTTTCTTTTTTTCCCTTAAGAAGATATTCATAAATCCAGGTACGAAATGAGGTAATAACACAGGCCTAGTCTCACCTTCATAAACTAAGATTTCTCTTTTTCATTGACTTCACTGAAACAAATGCCTGCAATTCTCCATCGGTGTGACGGTGAAATCCGGACAATCACTGAAAGTGTGTTTGTGCACCATGAAGGAGGTGTTTATTAAATAAAGTAGCAAAAAGGATAAGGGAATTAATGTTTAGCCTGTTGTTTTGTGAGGTTTGGTGCTAGTTTACATTTATTTTTCTCTTTACATGTTCTTGATGAGCTGATGTGTTGTCAGGTGTGGATGGTTTCCTTTCTCCCATTCATTGGCCATGTGTTTTCGCTTTGCCACTGTCCACAATGATGAATGGTGTGTCTTGTGAGCGCCGGAGAGATGCTGACATAGTCTGTTAGATGGAAACATGTCCAAACCTCTTTTAACATCAAGATATGAATCTTTTATATGTGGTGCATTATCCCCAAGTCTTAACCAAGACTATATAGCACACAAGTATAGTGCATTTTTTATGTCGTCTGTGTTTCAGGTCTCAGAAGCTTGAGATTTTTTGAAAAGCAGCTAAGGGGAATTCAGTGGGTGAAGGACACCCTTTCTAAACACACTAGTACATAATTAGACTTAAGTAAATGACTACATAATAACATAGATATAGCTATACCATTCAAAAGTTTGGGGTCAGAAAAAGGTTTTGAATAATCAAAGAATGCTGGAAAAATATAAACAGCACCTTTTTCAACATGGATAATAATAAGAAAAGTTTCTTGAATAGATAGAACAGAATAGATAAAGCAGAAGAACCGATAACATAAAACTAAAAAATCATGGTTAAAACATAAAAAACATGGTTCAGTTCAGTTCAGTATTTGATACACTGCCGATTTTGCAGGTTTGCCCACTTACAAAGCATGTAGAAGTCTGTAATTTTTATCATACGTACACTTCAACTGTGAGTGACGGAATCTAAAACAAAAATCCAGAAAATCACATTGTATGGTTTTTAAGTAATTAATTTGCATTTTATTGCATGACATAAGTATTTGATACATCAGAAAAGCAGAACTTAATATTTGGTACAGAAACCTTTGTTTGCAATTACAGAGATCATACGTTTCCTGTAGTTCTTGACCAGGTTTGCACACACTGCAGCAGAGATTTTGGCCCACTCCTCCATACAGACCTTCTCCAGATTCTTCAGGTTTCGGGGCTGTCGCTGGGCAATACGGACTTTAAGCTCCCTCCAAAGATTTTCTATTGGGTTCAGGTCTGGAGACTGGCTAGGCCACTCCAGGACCTTGAGATGCTTCTTACGGAGCCACTCCTTAGTTGCCCTGGCTGTGTGTTTCGGGTCGTTGTCATGCTGGAAGACCCAGCCACGACCCATCTTCAATGCTCTTACTGAGGGAAGGAGGTTGTTGGCCAAGATCTCGCGATACATGGTCCCATCCATCCTCCCCTCAATACGGTGCAGTCGTCCTGTCCCCATTGCAGAAAAGCATCCCCAAAGAATGATGTTTCCACCTCCATGCTTCACGGTTGGGATGGTGTTCTTGGGGTTGTACTCATCCTTCTTCTTCCTCCAAACACGGCGAGTGGAGTTTAGACCAAAAAGCTCTATTTTTGTCTCATCAGACCACATGACCTTCTCCCATTCCTCCTCTGGATGATCCAGATGGTCATTGGCAAACTTCAGACGGGCCTGGACATGCGCTGGCTTGAGCAGGGGGACCTTGCGTACGCTGCAGGATTTTAATCCATGACGGCGTAGTGTTACTAATGGTTTTCTTTGAGACTGTGGTGCCAGCTCTCTTCAGGTCATTGACCAGGTCCTGCCATGTAGTTCTGGGCTGATCCCTCAACTTCCTCATGATCATTGATGCCCCACGAGGTGAGATCTTGCATGGTGCCCCAGACCGAGGGAGATTGACCGTCATCTTGAACTTCTTCCATTTTCTAATAATTGCGCCAACAGTTGTTGCCTTCTCACCAAGCTGCTTGCCTATTGTCCTGTAGCCCATCCCAGCCTTGTGCAGGTCTACAATTTTATCCCTGATGTCCTTACACAGCTCTCTGGTCTTGACCATTGTGGAGAGGTTGGAGTCTGTTTGATTGAGTGTGTGGACAGGTGTCTTTTATACAGGTAACGAGTTCAAACAGGTGCAGTTAATACAGGTAATGAGTGGAGAACAGGAGGGCTTCTTAAAGAAAAACTAACAGGTCTGTGAGAGCCGGAATTCTTACTGGTTGGTGGTGATCAAATACTTATGTCATGCAATAAAATGCAAATTAATTATTTAAAAATCATACAATGTGATTTTCTGGATTTTTGTTTTAGATTCCGTCTCTCACAGTTGAAGTGTACCTATGATAAAAATTACAGACTTCTACATGCTTTGTAAGTGGGCAAACCTGCAAAATCGGCAGTGTATCAAATACTTGTTCTCCCCACTGTATCTTATCTGACTTATGTCGTAATAAATCATATTTTATGTAAAATTTCCTTTTTCCACAGTGATAAGTGATGTCTAGTCCACACTATGCATTTTAGCAAATTATTTTGAGGAGTTTTGGCTTACCTACACTGTCAATTAAAAGTTTGAGTTTGGTAAGATTTTTTTTTTTTTATGTTTTTGAAAGAAGTTTCTTTATGCTCACCAAGGCTGCATTTATTTTATCAAAAATAAAGTAAAAGCAGCAATATTGTGAAACATTATTGGAATTTAAAATAACTTTTTTTCTATTTTAATATATTTTAAAATGTTATTTATTCCTGTGATGGCAAAGCTGAATTTTCATCATCGTTACTATAAATCAATCTAATACGCTTATTGATTTGGTGATTAAAAACATTTATTATTAATTAATGTTGAAAAAGGTTGTGCATTTTTTTTCCCCTCAGGATTATTTGATGATTAAAAAGTTCAAAAGAACAACATTTATTTGAACTAAGAAATCTTTTGTAACATGATACATTTATTTTTACTTTTGATCATTTAAAAAAATGTTAATAAAACAACAATACTATGTTTACATGTGCACCAATAATGTGATTTTTTTACAATAATCAGAGTAAGGACTTAATCTCAGTAAGATGTTTACATGACACGAGCAAAACTCTTCACTCCTGTTTACATGCAATTTTCATTATTCTGATTATTCGCTGTATAAGAAGTGTTTTTATTTTTTACTGTAATTTTTCACATACACCAATGCATAGCACAAATGATGACCTCACATACAGTAGGTGTAGTACTAGCTACTGTTTTAATCCACTTACATCAAATGCAAAACACATATTTCTCGGGTTGCCTAAGGCTTTTATCGGCCGCCATGTTGTTCGCAGGTCAACAAGTGTTGATGGATATGCGGCAGACGTGTTGTTTTTGGGGTTGTTCCCAGAGGGATGAGAGTTGCTGCACTAGAATATTAAAAGGTTTATCTGTATTTTGAGGTGTGCCTCAGTTAATGCTGAAAATACACACATTAAGCATGTTGACTCAAAGATATACACCACACGATTACTTGTCACGATCTCTGTCTTCCTTTTTTCATCAGACCATGCATCTCTAATGAATCTCTGGCATAAGCTCACTCTTGCTCAGACGCTAAACAACTCCCTGCACTCTCACCACAAGCCTTTAATGTTCAAGCAGGGCTTTAAATCAAATGGAGCGCATTTCATCCACATTTCGGTGCCGTTTCGGCAAGCTGCCATGAATTTCTCATGAATTCCTGCCTCTTCCAAGTCTTTCACTAGTCACCAGCTCAGTCTTCAATCAGTTGTTAACTTGTTTTCTCTGCGGGAGGGCATGATCGTTCATCTGTGTGCTTTTCCTCTCTGTTTTTCTTTTTTTTTTTTGGTTGACTAACTGACTCACTTGGATTCAATCAGTTATTATGTGATGTTGAGTTATACTAATTATGCAATTAGTGAAGAAAATTCACCCATGAAAGACAAAGGGAGATGTTACTGCTCGCCTCCATACAATGAAAGTGGCTTAAGCTCCAAAAGAAGAAGGAGATAAATAAAAAAATCGCTGTGATAGCACAATATCAAAGTATTCCACGTCTTCTGAAGCCATATGATAGCTTTGTGTGAGTACTGAAATTTACTGTAAGCCATTTTTCATTGAATATCTTGCTTGACAGCTGTGGTCACCATTCACTTTCACTATATATAAAAGAGCAGCTATAACATTCTTTTATAAATAACTCCTTCTGCATTCCATATAGGTTTAAAAAAAGATCTGAGAGTGAGCAACTGATGAGAATTTTCATTTATGTGACGACTCTTCCTTTGACTGACTGAATTCAATAACAGAGACCTGATTTCGATGCCTACCTGCTGTGTGCTTTGAGATAAATGTAATATTAAAATATTGTACTAGACTTGTGTGCAAGTGTGACTTGGATAACTTTTTATCCAAATTTTTAGGCTTTTTTCTAGAACTTTAATTTTCTAGAATCGTTCTCATACATCTCCTTTATAAAGATCATTTGCAATGCTTTAGTACTTTTATTTTCCAGTTAATGAATAATAGAAACGCATGTGCACTTTAAATCTTTAAACATGCACACACAAAAAAACGTGCCTGTTGTGACATTTCTGCAAAATGATATTACACTGCTTCTTGCATAAGTGGCGCTAAAAACATGTTTAGTTTTCCCCCAAACAGATGAACGTGAATGTGGCAATGTGTTATTTATTTTTTTTTACTTTGGTTTTTGTACGTATCATGGCAGTTCTTGGCGGTGGTGCTAAAAGGTTAATATCAAGTTTGAAAACAATGCAACACCTACACTAAACCCTTTCCTATATCTAATCGATAGTGTTAACAAAAATTTTTTCATTTTAGCTCACTATGACAAGAGCTTTTTAAAGGAGTGACTTGCGTTTCACTGGACTTGTACCCAGCGCTTCATATCACAAGTGCTATATCTGAAAAGTCATACACATGGAGCTGATTATGTGATGTAAACGTGAAAATGTATTCGTTTACAAATAATCAAATCTATGGTAAAAGTGTTTTGAGGTCATAATGTAAAGCAGGCCTATTGTTCTTAATCTGCCCCGTAGCCTAATCATAATCTGTGTGAAAAGGAATACAAGTTGTTGGTGTTTTATATGGCTGCTGCAACAACCAATTGATAAAATCGATTATTATCGTTAAGGAAAATAATCGACAACAAATATGATTATCAATTAGTCGCGTCTGCGCGCTGTGTCCAGAAACGTCAGCCAGTCAAGTCGTCGCTTTACAGTAGTGAACAACCCATTTCTATGGACAAAACGCATATGGAAAATAGCGGAGGACACAGAGTGAGCTGCCGCGGAAAGGTACGTGATCCAAGTTGTCCGAAACATGAGAATGCTTTATATTTATAAGCACTTCAAACAAAAGTGTTTACCGCGTGGTCCGCGTCATGCCCTGTCATGCTTTGACAACCACCTCTGACATGTGTCTTCCTCAGCGCATAACTTACATTTTATGGTAATATTCTTATCTGTAAATGTTATAGTAGTGTTATAGTCCCGCGAGTATTTCCATTCTGACAACAAGCCTTGATTTTCCCTTAAAGGGAAATGTTTTATTACCACGTCACGTCATTATATATTATGGCTGTTTAAAAAAAGTTAACTTTTGTTACTTAAAGCAGACAAAGACCACTTATAAATATTATGACCACATTATAACGCTTTTTAGATGTTTAAAAGAAATCTTAAAGTAAACAATGTAAAAAAAAAAAAAAAAAAAAAAAAAAAAAACTTAAGTAAACAATGTTAAGATATGACACTTGGGAAAGTAAAAGATATGAAACTATGGGATATACTGTAATCCATTATAGCTTAAGTGGATAAAAGTATGTTCATTGTGTGTTATAAATCATCATACTCTTAATAGTTATAACCACAAATAGGTAAGTATTATTACTGTTGTTTACGAGTATTCAAGAGATGATATACAACACATTATAAGGTTTTTGTAAAGCATTATAAATGCATTAAGAATACCCTATGATGCATTATAAATGCGGCTTCATCAGGTGCTATAATGCATTGTACTCTTAAAGTTATAACCTCGAATAAATAATTGTTATATTGAATTGTAACTGTTGTTATGATTATTTATCAGATGATACAATATATTATAAGGTAATTGTTTGTTAGTCATTATGCAAGGATTATAATGCATTAAGAATACCCTTATAATGCATTAAGAATACAGGCTTTATAGAAAGTGTTACCCATGATGTATTCTCTGTCATCTAACACAGCACCAAACGTATGTCTGGTTCATACGGTGGCCCAGTAGTGCACACCACAATGAAATTTAAACAGCAAACATAAGCAACCCAAACAAGCCACAACACAGCAGAATAAAACCACAATGTTTTTATGGACCTTTGAATTTGGCACATATTATTGTTGAATAAGTAATTTCAAAGCGTTGTTTATTTGGGCTTCGTACTAATGGTTTAACAAAATAAAATTTTTAAATAGCTTTTACTGTATCAATCTTTTAAAATGACACTTTAAAGCTATATAGCTATAAAAATGACTTGGCTAATTTCAAAAGCAATAAATGCAGTTGAAGGGTTCATAAAAAAAAGATTAGTAATACAGTAAATGAAAAAAAAATGTCCAAAATTTCAGACCGTTACCCTTTATAGCCAGGAGTTTTGTGTTGCAGCGATTCCTTTGAGTTGTGAGTTGTTTCCATTAATTTGTGACATGATTCCGTTGTGTTGTGGTGATTCCTTTGTGTTGTGACTTGATTCCGTAGTGTTGTGACTTGATTCCGTAGTCTTGTGGTGATTCCTTTGTGTTGTGACTTGATTCCGTTGTGTTGTGACTTGATTCCGTTGTGTTGTGACTTGATTCCGTAGTCTTGTGGTGATTCCTTTGTGTTGTGACTTGATTCCGTTGTGTTGTGACTTGATTCCATTGTGTTGTGACTTGATTCCGTTGTGTTGTGACTTGATTCCGTAGTCTTGTGGTGATTCCTTTGTGTTGGGACTTGATTTCGTAGTGTTGTGACTTGATTCCGTAGTCTTGTGGGGATTCCTTTTGTGTTGTGACTTGATTCCTTTGTGTTGTGACTTGATTCCGTAGTCTTGTGGTGATTCCTTTGTGTTGTGACTTGATTCCGTTGTGTTGTGACTTGATTCCGTTTTGTTATGACTTGATTCCGTAGTCTTGTGGTGATTCCTTTGTGTTGTGACTTGATTCCGTTGTGTTGTGACTTGATTCCGTAGTCTTGTGGTGATTCCTTTGTGTTGTGACTTGATTCCGTTGTGTTGTGACTTGATTCCGTAATGTTGTGACTTGATTTCGTAGTCTTGTGGTGATTCCTTTGTGTTGTGACTTGATTCCGTTGTGTTGTGACTTGATTCCGTAGTGTTGTGACTTGATTCCGTAGTCTTGTGGTGATTACTTTGTGTTGTGACTTGATTCCGTAGTGTTGTGACTTGATTCCGTAGTCTTGTGACTTGATTCCGTAGTGTTGTGACTTGATTCCGTAGTCTTGTGGTGATTCCTTTGTGGTGTGACTTGATTCCGTTGTGTTGTGACTTGATTCCGTAGTCTTGTGGTGATTCCTTTGTGTTGTGACTTGATTCCGTAGTGTTGTGACTTGATTCCGTAGTCTTGTGGTGATTCCTTTGTGTTGTGACTTGATTCCGTTGTGTTGTGACTTGATTCCGTAGTCTTGTGGTGATTTCTTTGTGTTGTGACTTGATTCCGTAGTCTTGTGGTGATTCCTTTGTGTTGTGACTTGATTCCGCTGTGTTGTGACTTGATTCCGTTGTGTTGTGACTTGATTCCGTAGTCTTGTGGTGATTCCTTTGTGTTGGGACTTGATTCCTTTGTGTTGTGACTTGATTCCGTAGTCTTGTGGGGATTCCTTTTGTGTTGTGACTTGATTCCTTTGTGTTGTGACTTGATTCCGTAGTCTTGTGTTGATTCCTTTGTGTTGTGACTTGATTCCGTTGTGTTGTGACTTGATTCCGTTTTGTTGTGACTTGATTCCGTAGTCTTGTGGTGATTCCTTTGTGTTGTGACTTGATTCCGTAGTGTTGTGACTTGATTCCGTAGTCTTGTGGTGATTCCTTTGTGTTGTGACTTGATTCCATTGTGTTGTGACTTGATTCCGTAGTCTTGTGGTGATTCCTTTGTGTTGTGACTTGATTCCGTTGTGTTGTGACTTGATTCCGTAATGTTGTGACTTGATTCCGTTGTGTTGTGACTTGATTCCGTAATGTTGTGACTTGATTCCGTAGCCTTGTGGTGATTTCTTTGTGTTGTGACTTGATTCCGTTGTGTTGTGACTTGATTCCGTAGTGTTGTGACTTGATTCCGTAGTCTTGTGGTGATTACTTTGTGTTGTGACTTGATTCCGTAGTGTTGTGACTTGATTCCGTAGTCTTGTGACTTGATTCCGTAGTGTTGTGACTTGATTCCGTAGTCTTGTGGTGATTCCTTTGTGGTGTGACTTGATTCCGTTGTGTTGTGACTTGATTCCGTAGTCTTGTGGTAATTCCTTTGTGTTGTGACTTGATTCCGTAGTGTTGTGACTTGATTCTGTAGTCTTGTGGTGATTCCTTTGTGTTGTGACTTGATTCCGTTGTGTTGTGACTTGGTTCCGTAGTCTTGTGGTGATTCCTTTGTGTTGTGACTTGATTCCGTAGTCTTGTGGTGATTCCTTTGTGTTGTGACTTGATTCCTTTGTGTTGTGACTTGATTCCGCAGTCTTGTGGTGATTCCTTTGTGTTGTGACTTGATTCCGTAGTCTTGTGGTGATTATGTAGTCTTGTGACTTGATTCCGTTGTGTTGTGACTTGATTCCGTAATGTTGTGACTTGATTCCGTAGTCTTGTGGTGATTCCTTTGTGTTGTGACTTGATTCTGTTGTGTTGTGACTTGATTCCGTAGTGTTGTGACTTGATTCCGTAGTCTTGTGGTGATTCCTTTGTGTTGTGACTTGATTCCGTTGTGTTGTGACTTGATTCCGTAGTGTTGTGACTTGATTCCGTAGTCTTGTGGTGATTCCTTTGTGTTGTGACTTGATTCCGTTGTGTTGTGACTTGATTCCGTAGTCTTGTGGTGATTCCGTTGTCTTGTGACTTGATTCCGTTGTGTTGTGACTTGATTCCGTAATGTTGTGACTTGATTCCATAGTCTTGTGGTGATTCCTTTGTGTTGTGACTTGATTCTGTTGTGTTGTGACTTGATTCCGTAGTGTTGTGGTGATTCCTTTGTGTTGTGACTTGATTCCGTTGTTTTGTGACTTGATTCCGTAGTCTTGTGGTGATTCCTTTGTGTTGTGACTTGATTCCGTAGTGTTGTGACTTGATTCCATAGTCTTGTGGTGATTCCTTTGTGTTGTGACTTGATTCCGTAGTCTTGTGGTGATTCCGTTGTGTTGTGACTTGATTCTGTTGTGTTGTGGTGATTCCGTAGTCTTGTAGTGATTCCTTTGTGTTGTGTCGTTTTAGTTGTGCTGTGACTTCATTCCATGGTTTTGTTTACTTATATTTGCTTTTTTAAATTCTGTCGTGTTGTGCACTACTAGGCCACCATAGGGTCATTTTCAGTATCTCCTCATTTATGCAGGCCTGTCTTTCACTCCCTCCATTTCACTGAAATCAGTTTTAAATTCTTATAGCAATACTATACATAACTCTTATAGCAATAGTCACTCCGTATGTCATTCTGTGCATCTGTCTGTTATGAAATTAAACTCCCTAGTTTCACACAGGCTGTTTAAATCATGGTGAAGAGGCCATACAAATCACTGTAAGAGAAAAATCTGTTGAAAAATGGATAATGTCCTTGCAGATAAATACTAGTACATTTTCCAGTATGGTACATACGTTTACGGACATTTCCTTCAACCCTAAACACACTGCAATACAATGCAAAATACTGGTAAAAAAAAAAAGAAAGAAATCATACCTGTGAAAAAATCAATATAGAACGTTAACGCAATGCATTAGGCCATGTTTTAGAATTTGGACTTCATGTAAAAAAAAATAAAATAAATGAATAAATAAAAAATAGACCAGCTAAGTTGCTTGAGGTGGCTACTTTTGGTTTTAGCATTGATGCACTAGTAAAGCTGGTCTATCTGCTGATATACCAGCTTAACCAGCTGCCGGTAACAGGCAAGCATTAATCATCTAAATCTTTGAAATGTTGATCCAAGAAAAAAACTAAAACCTTTGTTACAATGTGAATGTAAAATATGATATCAGACATTTCAGCATTGGAATGTATGTAATCAATGAAAAAACAAATTAATGAATCTGTTAGAGAGGTCTTTTTTCCTCATGTAAAATTGCTTCTGTCAGTGCACCTCTGTGTAAACAAAACAATATTATCATGGCTGAATTGCCAGCATCTATTTGTCTATTTTGCTGTTCATCATCAAACTCCCTAATCAGATATAATATAGTGAAATGCCACTGTGCTACGCTAACCTTCCTCCAGGGCGGAAGAAAATTTGCGGCGCTCACTCACCTTTACTCTTTTTTTTTCAGTTTGGCGGATGTGTGAAGAATGATGAAGAGACAGACGAGAGAAAGACACCGAGAGGGGAAGGGGTGAGGGAGGATTAAATTAGGGCTGACTGAAGCGTGATGAGAGAAAACAGAGGGAACGATAATGAAGGAAAATAAACCTTATTGGTCGACTGGCTTGGAGGACAAAGAAGTGAACGAGTGAGAGAGAGAGAGAAAAATGGTGGACACAGCAAGAAAAATAACTGCTCTCACACAGGTAAAATGAAGGAAAATAACTGTTAATGACATGAAAATGATATCAGAAGTATTAATGCTACAAAATGCTGTAACAAAATGCTATTACTTTACCTTATTCCACAATACTGTGCATTGCACTTTCTCCCATTCATAAGTAATAGGAGTGCACTGTCCTTGTAAATATCAAGTCTTTGGTTTAACTCATGTTTATTAACTTGTTTTTTGGTTGCCAAGCAACGAGCAAGTAATATAGAAATCATACAGATGTCATGGTCCTGGAAAACATGTGAATATCAGGCCAAGAATAGTTTTGAAAATTAAATTGCCCTTATTATGCTTTTTTTCGATTATTACCTTCAATGCAGTGTGTAATATAGCTGTTTGTGAATGTAAAAGGTCTGCAAAGTTTTAAAGTGCACAACAATATATTTATTGTCTCCCAAAAGAAAGAATCAATTCTGAACTGCCGAAACAAGTCGTCAACAATTACAGTGTCACTTCCTGTTACGTAACAATGTAACACATTTGCATTATGCCAGCCTATGGTCTTCATTGCACTTCAAAAGAATGAGGACTCGTGCTGGAATTAATACAGGAAAAAATGATGCCATTGTTACTGTTTTTTTACAGTGTTGTAAACAAACAGTTTACAAGTGTTAACAAGCACTACCGTTTCGGTTCTGAAGCACTGTAGACAAAGTAGACCAGTAGACCAATCACAACAGGCCAAGTCTGGCCAATTAGAGCAGAGTAGTCTCTCAGAAAGGAGGGGTTTATAGAAAATGAATCTCAGAACAAACCGTTTTCAGACTTTTTAAGAAATGAGATGTACAATGTATATTATGAGAAAAGGGTTGAGGGTTTTTTTGACCTTTGATGCATGTAAATCTATTGTAGGAGATCTCCAAAACAAAATTAAAATAGCATAATAGGAGCACTTAATAAATTATAAAAGGTCATGGACAAGTCATGGATAATGCTATAGTCAATATCAGAAATTCATTGAACAAAAACTATGGGAATCCTGAATTAGGATCCAAAATAAAATACTTCTAAAGTGATATATACTGATATTGTGTACCATAAGATTTTGATCATACTGCACACCTCAACTACAGTGCTATAAAGGGCATAAAATGCCATCTGTACTAGTACATATTATTATCTTATTGTTTTCTAATTCTGCACAGAGCTCTATCAGCCAATGCCGATGGTAAAGTGTTAGCAGCTAGTTTGTTGAACATGTGTATCACTGTCTGTAGAGGATTATCCACTTAGAGAGCTCCTTTTGGACCAGATTTCAATCAGTTTGTGCTGTTAATCAGAGAGAGCTGGTATCATAATGCGTGGCCATGCCTCAGGTGCGGCCCTGTACCCAAACTTGCATTAGGCTAATCCAATTCATCAAGCCGCAAGCCAAAGAGCCTCCCTCTGGCACACACACACACACACACACACACAGAGAGAGAGAGAGAGAGAGAGAGAGAGAGAGAGAGAGAGAGAGAGAGAGAGAGAGAGAGAGAGAGAGAGAGAGAGAGAGAGAGAGAGAGAGAGAGAGAGAGAGAGAGAGAGAGAGAGAGAGAGAGAGAGAGAGAGAGAGAGAGAGAGAGAGAGAGAGAGAGAGGGGGCAACCAGGTGATGGTGCCAAAAGCATTGTGGACTCTGGTATTGTCATTCTCTCTCTCTCTCCTTTCCTCTTTATGTCTTATTTTGCACTGGCTTACAGCTGATCTTTGATAAGCACTTTCCATAGCCCAACCTGCCAAGGCGGCAAAAAAATTACAAAGAAATGAGAGAGGGAAATAACAAGGTTATGAATCAGCTCTAAAATTGCAGGCCACAAAAAAAAAAAAAAAAAAAAAAAAAAACGCTGCTTGGCAGGAAGTGGAGTAAGGTGGGGGCTGGGGGGCATAATTGCCAGCGCACCATGCTGAAAAGGCTATTGAGAATGCCATTCTGGGCGACGCTGATTGTCTGCCCTCCCACAAGCCGCACTATCGCCCTGGCTGGCCCTGGTCTGAAAGCATTGAGAATGCTCTGAGGGTGCCTTTTTCTGATGCCGGGAATAGTTTACATGGCAAAATAACAAGCTAATTAAGGCTTTAGCGAATGATGGATGGCTGTGAAAGTTAGCAAAGCTGGTCAACAGGGCAGAGGAGCAGCCTGTGATACAACGCGAGCCATCTGTGCGCAACCTGACAGCTTAATTGGCAAAGAGATCCAAGGGGAGGGGGAAAGACCTGTTGGACCTTTGATAATTGCTGGCTACGTTGAATATGCTCCAACCCGCTACCACTGCAATTACATGTTTGATGTTATACGTGGATGTTTCCTGTTTCTTCATTTATCCCGCTTTCATCGTTTCACGGGTGGTGGAGTGATTTGTATGTTTGTGCTCCATTACCTCAGCCATTTTGTTTGTAATAGTAGCTGGGTTAAAATGGATAACTCTGCGGCAGCCGGCTGCTTGGACAATTAATATGGCTGCATTTCCCCAGGCCCTTGGCTGAGGTTTCATTATGGAGTTTGAGTAACGACAGTCCAACTTTACCTCCAGAAGTTAGCATGTGAAACTATTGCTTGTACTGTATCAATATCCCAAGGCAACAATTCTAATTTTTTAATTTTAAGTTTTCATTTCAATATTTATATTTTATTTTGGCTTTATTTCTGACATCACTGACAGTAATGATAACTTGCAGTTGAAGTAAGTCAGATAAATTGATTCAGTAACCTTTCTGATTCAGTCCAGGATTCATCAGTGCAAGATATAATGCATTAGGATAACTAGAAGATATCAATAGTAATAAGGACTTGTCACAATTATATAGAATTCAATAGATGTGTTAGGTGTGTGTATATTTCACAGCTGCTTCTGTTACATGCTGGTCTGTTTGGTCAGAGATAGAGGGAGGTATGAGTGTCCTGCAGTGAGAGACCTGATCACGCTCTTATTGTTTGATTGCTCTAATCTCCTCCCACACCAATGAGAGTCATTGTTTGCAGCTGCACTGGTAGGGGAGGTTTATAAGCTTGTGGTATATCAGCATGAGCTGACTTTAAGGTGACTAGATCGCATCAGTGGCTGCTGACCATGGAAACTTTTCTCTTAAAGCTCCAAAATCATTTTTTTTTTTTTTTGTAGTAATTATATAATTTTTGATCCTTTGATCTCCTATTTTTCCCCTTTTTTGGGGTCTTTAAAGTCACCATGCTCAAGATCTTTTTTTTAATGAAGTTTAATGAAATTTATTTTAATCATTTATCCGTGCGCATCATTATTATTGCAAACCCCAAGAGGCATGAGGGCGGGACCTGTCACTCACGAGTTCCGCTGTACATTTTTTCACTCGAAGACATCGAAGAAAAGACTATCACATCTTCCATTCCATGCTGACTTAGGGTGTGTTCACACTTGTAGTTCGGATCGCTTGGTTCGTTTGGTCCGGACCAAAAAAAAAGAACATTTAGTCCTGGTCCGCTTAGCGTTCAGATTGACATTTTTAACACTGAACCTAAAGATAGCGAACCTAAAGGCATGTTCAACCTTTATTACGTACAGTGGGGAGAACAAGTATTTGATACACTGCCGATTTTGCAGGTTTGCCTACTTACAAAGCATGTAGAAGTAGTAATTTTTATCATAGGTACTCTTCAACTGTGAGTGACGGAATCTAAAACAAAAATCCAGAAAATCACATTGTATGATTTTTAAGAAATTAATTTGCATTTTATTGCATGACATAAGTATTTGATACATCAGAAAAGCAGAACTTAATATTTGGTACAGAAACCTTTGTTTGCAATTACAGAGATCATACGTTTCCTGTAGTTCTTGACCAGGTTTGCACACACTGCAGCAGGGATTTTGGCCCACTCCTCCATACAGACCTTCTCCAGATCTTCTGCAAATCTTCAGAAAGTGCACAAACAGGTTGCTCCTTGAACATCCCTGAGCTGTTAAAGTAATAAAAAAACAAAAAACAAATGGACTAACACAAAAAACATACACATGTATGCTTTACATCTGCCAAATATATAGGCTTTTTTAAAATAAAGTGCACAAAAAGATGTATATTTTTGTTTAAAGGGACCTGAGCTGTCAAAACAATAAATCTTTTTTTTTTAAAAATAAAGAAAAATACAAATCAGAAAACTTAACTGGATTTGTTTGAACGTTAGAACTTGTTCTTTACACTACACTCACAGACACACACACTCACACACACACACGCACTCACTCTCTCTCACTCCCTTTGTTCAGACACTTTGCATTGTAATGCAAAAATGTGAGCATGTCCACATGTTCCTGGCTCAGGCTCGCTCTTTTCTTGGAGGCTATGTTTCCTGCTGCAGAAAACAGCCGCTCAGATGGTGTTGAGGTGGCAGGGATGCATAGGTAAGACTTGGCTAGCCTGGCCAACATGGGCTATCTGTCATTGTTAGCCGTCCACCACAGTAATGGGTTTTCTTCCTTTTTCTCCAAAGTATGTGAGAACTTCGTTCCTCACTTGGGTGTGGACATCCTCAGCTTCGCCTGCTCTATCCTCTTCTTCACCATCAGAACCAAGGAGTGAGTCAAGTAGAGTGGCTAGAGGTGTTGATTCAGTAGCTGGAGTATCGGTGGAGGTAACACTGCAACTGCCATGCTGCCACACATCCATCTTCCTTCTCTCTTCAAGTGCCATTTTTTGCAGTTTAGTTTGAACATGTAGGACTTCATCAGGTGAAAGAAACTTCAGTTTCCTAAACCTTGGGTCATCACAAGATTCACTGTGTTTGATACTCTATCTGAGAAAGCGGTCTCCCTTTTCCATCTCTCCTGCAACTGCTGCACAGCAGTGAGTTGGAAAGCCCGCAGCGGGGCTGACTCGTAGGCAGCACTCTGGGTGGACTTCAACAGCCCCTTCACAAGTGGAGGTATTGCAGATATTGTTGCATATTTCTGTCCACTCATGAACACAGTGACACATTCAAAAGGCTTAAGGACTTTTGAAAGCTCTTCCAGCAGGCTCCACTGGTCTGGTTTCAGATCCAGGTACCTTTTGCCTCTCTGTGTGACAGAGCTGTCTGACAGTGTTGCTGTTACAGGCCACCTTTGCTCAAGCAGTCGGCTTATCATATAGAATGTGCTACTCCACCTTGTGCTTATGTCTTGAACAAGGCTGTGCTCAGGTGCGGCCATTTGTTGTTGTTTTTCTCTGAGCTTACTGCTGGCTAGCTCGCTTTTCTTAAAATGTTCTACCAGACATCTTGCAGCCCCGACAGCTTTTTCAGTGCTTGGATGCTTCAACGCAGCATTGATCACAAGTTGCAAAGTATGGCCAGTGCAACGGACAGAGGACCACCCATGCTTCTCCTCCAGGATATTTGCCGCAGCCACAATATTAGCACCATTGTCATGGACTATGGCAATGATTTTGCTAGGAGGAATTTCAAATCTGGCCACTACCTGCTCCAAACACTCTGCAATGTTAGATGCAGTATGTCTGTCCTGCAGTGGCATGGTGGTGAGGCAGATTGACTGCATGTCCCAGTCATCTGTGATGTGGTGGCATGTAACGCCAAGGTAGGCTTCAGTTGCTACACTTGTCCATACATCAGTGGTGAGAGCAAGTTTGCTGTTGTTGGTGTTTATTGCAGTCTTCACTTCCTTGAATGTCTCTTCATATTTTCTCTCCATGAGCTTTGTGAAGTGGGTCCTGGAGGGCAGAGTGTAACCAGGATTCAAAGTGTGGATCAGTTTAGTAAAGCCGTCATCTTCAACCATCGACAGAGGCCTCATGTCAGTGACGAGCATGTTGAGGATACTATCCGTCAAGACAGTGGCTTGCTGTGGTGTACATGATGCATTTCCAATCAAGAAGCCTCTCATGGTTTGCTGTTTTTTTCTGGAATCAAAAAGATAGTATGAGTATGTGTAATAGCACAATTTACATCAACTCAATACATACATACATACTTGTTGTTTTAGTTACTAGTTGTGTAAAGGTAAGTAACCCAAAGAGCGATTACAGACAAGACACACACACACACCCATCCACACCCAAGTACACTTGAAGCTTATTCATTAAATTATTACCATCATTGTAGTAAGTGCAAGTTAAGTTAATTTATACACCACATTTAAACACAGCTTAAGATGACCAAGTGCTATAAAAGAACCTTAAAATGAAATTAAAATGTACAACACACACAAATATATTTGTCAACTATAAACGATATGGGACAAAGCACAGAATATATACATGACAATAGATCAGTGTTAATTTTGCCAGCAAATTTTGATTTAGTTTTAGTCATAGTCTTTTGACTAAAATGCCATTTAGTTTTAATCATGTTTTAGTCATTTGAATTATTTTAGTATTAGTCTAGTTTTAGTCGACTAAATATCACAAGATTTTAGTCGACTAAATCTAAGTTTAGTTTAGTTAAATTGTTATGCATTAAGAATTTCTCTAAAATTTCCAAACCCATTATATACTCCTGGAGAAAACATCTACTGTATTAACCTATTAATATGAATGATATTAAAATTTGAACATGCAATACAGACACAGATTTAACTGCTGTGATATATATAAAAAAATATTATCTTAAAATTAAATAAAACCACTCCTCCTAAAGAAGAACACAATGTCTTCTTTTCAATGAATGATATATGCATTCTTTATAACAACTTGCATACAACATTCCTTATGGATTAAATATAATTAATATATAATACATATAATGAATCCTTATTAAAGCTAAAGAGCAGTGAGTGATTTTCTCTGTCTTTTGTTGTTTGATTAATATGAAGAGCACAGACGGCAGCAGGTTTATAGACTGCTGTCACTTTAAGACCGAATGCTGACCGAAAATGACAATAGATATTAGTCATAGTTTTTGTCATTCAAAGCTGGTTTTTATTTAGTTATCGTCTCGTTTTCGTCTGTGAAAAAATGTCGTTGATGAAAATATGGACACAAATTATTCGTCAACGAAATTAACATAGCAATAGATTGAAAAATGAATGGGCCAAAAAAGGCGAGTGAATAAAAACGTGTCTTTAGTCTTGCAAACTATACCACCCCTGCTTTACTACTGTTATTAACGAGCTAACGCTAACTTGTCATGCTTGTCAAGCTGGATAACGAGTAAACACCAGCACCAGAAGAGCTACTGGAGGGACGTTACGCTCCTCACTTCAAAACGGAACAAAAGTAGGATTCTGTAGTGACTTACCCTGCTGTTGAACTCCCTTCCTCCTCATCAAGGACTCCAAGATGTTTTCGTTTTAGGTGCTGAATCATCACCGTGGTGCTCCCGTGCCGTGCCATGCCATGTCGCTTTTGCATATCTTGCAATTAACACACTTTTTCGATTTATTTAGTGTGAAATGCTCCCACACCTTGGATGACTTGAGTCGTACTGATTTCTCTGCCTCCGCCATGTGTTTCAGAACAACGTTACGGGTCTCTCCGATGGTCTTTCCTCTACCTCCGCTTTTTTATTTTTGCTCTGCTTCGCGCTCAACCGTGCTTTTTTTATACTCAAACATCTCCGCGTCTTATTGAGTGGCGTAATAGTCGCGCGACACAACGAATCGATAATGAAATTCCTTGCCAACTCTTTTAAAAATCGAATTTTATCGATTTTATCTTTTCGTTGTTGCAGATCTAGTTCGTTTAGATGTCTTTGGTCCGTGTTGCGTTCATATATCATTCGAACCGCACCAGAGTTCGTTTGCAAGCGGACCGAGACATTCACACTTATTTAAACCGCACTAACAGGGCAATCGCACCAGGGTTTGTTTTAATCGAACCAAATGTGTGTACCTTTCATTAAAAAGAGCTGGCTCATAAGAGCAATTTGTCAAAGATTCGGATTACACTGATTGTTGCTGATGCTGATATTTTTGGGTAATCAGACAGTTATCGTTTTGGTGGCCTGTCCCCAGATGGGACTGTCATTTATAAATGAATTTGACTAATCTACAGGATATATTCCAGTCTTTTAAAATAGTTTTAATGAATGTGCTACCTGCCTTACTAAGATATTTAACAATGTTAAACATATTTAATCAGCTGTAAAACAGCACTACTACCATGAATATTAATTAAGAATTTTGGCATAAACATGTAAATTACATGAAATGATTGTCAATGAAAACAAGTTTTAATATAAACAAATTAAAGTTCATTCTGATATCAGCCTATTCACCAGAATATCTCTTCTCATGTCCCACAACCCATTGTGCTTTGGAGGAGGATTCGGTTCAGAACTACAAACACAAATAAAAAGTGTTAAACTACTAACATGGTGGATATGCGTAGAGTTTTAGATAAAGGTGTTTGAGTGACTAATATTTAACGTTTAACCTGATAAAAATATTTATTTAATGTTATCCATGTTATATTTCATCTGCAACAATGTGAAATTTTATAAAGATCCGTTTGGCCATTAACTTTTAAACGCATCATCATGCAAAAAATGATAAGAATTCTCTGCATGAAAGACCCACGAATGGCAGATCAACTTGCTACTTCTTTTCTCTCTAATACGGTAGGAAATTAAATATGTGGAGGCCCATTAAAGTATATATATATATATAACTTTTTTTTATAATTTTTTTTTTAGGTATTTCGGGGTCTGAAAGCTAAGAAGCAAAGTCAGATTCACAAGCATCAGCTGGTCTATTTATGAGTGTTGGATTTTGCTGATTCTAGTATCTCTGTGTCTCCAGCTCTCCGCTCCTGGCGAAGAGTCGTCAAGATGTCTAAAAGCCCCTGTCTCCCCACCATCACACTTCTCTTAGATGAGGCCTGAAGACGTTTCTGGCCTTGGAGAATGCCTCCTTGGCAAAATGAGCTGCTGACAAGGCAAATGTTTTATTTACAACACATTAGACGTTAGAATATAATATAATATAGAATGTTGATTCTGAGTGAGAGCAAAGAGAAATAGACATAAAAGCTAGTGCTCTATGGTGTCTTTTCATTGCTAGTCTTTAAGCTGATGCTTTAACATGTTTAGTCCCTGTTCTGCTCTTAAATCCGCATAGTTATGTAAAGTATTATTATTGGAAACACTGCTTCAAGGGATGACGTGCTGGGGAAAACCCTTCCAGTATGTATAACATTCACCTTTTGTTATAATTTAGACATTTATACAGGTTCAACAGCTCAAATGTCACTCTATGCTGGGAATGACGATACATTCTTCCATTCTCCTTCTCTGAGAGGAAGCACATGTAAGATATCAGGTTATTCGGAGATCGGATATGTATAACAAATTGGGATGGATCACGACATAATCGCTTTTCAAGAATCCTCAAATAACTGCCACCCTGTAACACAAGCCTTTGTTAATTTCCAACGTGGCTTCCCATCCGTGTCATTGCCGCTTTGCCAAATTAGATAAATGATGGGGACACGTGATGCCCTGGAGAATCCCCCCTGCTCTTAACAGACCTCAAAAGAGGTACAGACCTAACAGAGTTCACGAATTAGCAAAATGAACAGCCTAGTTCAATCTGGTGTAGTTAGTGTTATTGCATCTGTCATATTTACAGGCAGTAGGGGAATGTGCCGCCCAGCCTGGTCCTCATTAGGCCTGTGTTTTGACTCGGATTTGGTTCTATTGTCACTCTGGATCAAATGGCCAATGTAAACACTCTTAATTAGATCGGCATGGAATGATCAGGACTACGCTAAAACACAATGTGGCAGCTCCACTGTGGTGTGCTGTAACTGTAGCCCCTCAGCTTAATTTCCTCCTGATGCATTGTGAAGGTCGGCGCAGCTGTGGACGGAGCCCCTACCCTAAAGTATAAGAGACCTGAGTGTTGCTTTGGTAGGGTCTGCTTTTTATTCCGTTATGGAGGCAGGTTGTTATTTTCCTCATTTGGCCCTCAAGCAAGTTCAAACAGCAATGACCACCCATGAAGGGCAAACTGGTTTTCCTCTGCTTGCCTCTTCTGGACGTACACGCAAACTATCCATATACGTTCCCAAAAATAATGTGGAGAAGCTTCTACCACAGCTAATCAGCTTAAAATGGTTAAAGTTGGAATGAAATGAAAATGTATTTTATTTTTCAAATGCATGATCTTAGCGGGATAGGATAAACCAAAATATTTTAAGGATGATCTTAAAGGGATAAAGGGATTCTACCCAAAAATTTAAATTGATGTGGAAATGGACAAAAATTACAATGGAAGTCAATAGGAATCAAAACTGTTTGGTCACCAACATTCTTCAAAATATATTTTTATATTTCGCAGAATAAATTCAGACATTCAGATTTGGAATGACATAAGTGTGCGTAAATGATGATAGACTTTTAATTTTGGATGGACTATGCCTTTAATAAAGCGTCTTTCTCTAAATAAAATGGTTGCATTGTAAAGAAAAATGGAAAGCACCAGCACACCTAGTCTATGGTCTCATTTCGGTCATTGATAGGTCACAAAAAACGAGTACAGGGCGGGGCGTGTGCGGGGGGGCGTGGCATGTCCGTCATGGAGCTATGAAAATATTTTATGACTGTTACGAAAATTAATGTTGACGAATACAAACATGACATGAAAACAAAGTCTATGAAAACATGAACATATGACTAGAACAAATAACTGCTAGATTATGATGCATCAATAGCTTTTTAAAACATCTAAAAACCAAAATGACCGTCTCAAATAACCCAGTCAATAATATCGGGCATTGCATTTGAGCTGAAACTGAATAAACACCACCCTGCAGAACTTTGCCAGCGGATTAATAAAATTAACCAAACGCATCCTATATTAGATTAATCTGATACAGTGGGGAGAACAAGTATTTGATACACTGCCGATTTTGCAGGTTTGCCCACTTACAAAGCATGTAGAAGTCTGTAATTTTGATCATAGGTATTCTTCAACTGTGAGAGACGGAATCTAAAACAAAAATCCAGAAAATCACATTGTATGATTTTTAAGTAATTAATTTGCATTTTATTGCATGACATAAGTATTTGATACATCAGAAAAGCAGAACTTAATATTTGGTACAGAAACCTTTGTTTGCAATTACAGAGATCATACGTTTCCTGTAGTTCTTGACCAGGTTTGCACACACTGCAGCAGGGATTTTGGCCCACTCCTCCATACAGACCTTCTCCAGATATTTCAGGTTTCGGGGCTGTCGCTGGGCAATACGGACTTTCAGCTCCCTCTAAAGATTTTCTATTGGGTTCAGGTCTGGAGACTGGCTAGGCCACTCCAGGACCTTGAGATGCTTCTTACGGAGCCACTCCTTAGTTGCCCTGGCTGTGTGTTTCAGGTCGTTGTCATGCTGGAAGACCCAGCCATGACCCATCTTCAATGCTCTTACTGAGAGAATGAGGTTGTTGGCCAAGATTTCGCGATACATGGCCCCATCCATCCTCCCCTTAATACGGTGCAGTCGTCCTGTCCCCTTTGCAGAAAAGCATCCCCAAAGAATGATGTTTCCACCTCCATGCCTCACGGTTGGGATGGTGTTCTTGGGGTTGTACTCATCCTTCTTCTTCCTCCAAACACGGCGAGTGGAGTTTAGACCAAAAAGCTCTATTTTTGTCTCATCAGACCACATGACCATCTCCCATTCCTCCTCTGGATCATCCAGATGGTCACTGACAAACTTCAAACGGGCCTGGACACGCGCTGGCTTGAGCAGGGGGACCTTGCGTGCGCTGCAGGATTTTAATTCATGACGGCATAGTGTGTTACTAATGGTTTACTTTGAGACTGTGGTCCCAGCTCTCTTCAGGTCATTGACCAGGTCCTGCCGTGTAGTTCTGGGCTGATCCCTCACCTTCCTCATGATCATTGATGCCCCACGAGGTGAGATCTTGCATGGTGCCCCAGACCGAGGGAGATTGACCGTCATCTTGAACTTCTTCCATTTTCTAATAATTGTGCCAACAGTTGTTGCCTTCTCACCAAGCTGCTTGCCTAATGTCCTGTAGCCCATCCCAGCCTTGTGCAGGTCTACAATTTTATCCCTGATGTCCTTACACAGCTCTCTGGTCTTGGCCATTGTGGAGAGGTTGGAGTCTGTTTGATTGAGTGTGTGGACAGGTGTCTTTTATACAGGTAACGAGTTCAAACAGGTGCAGTTAATACAGGTAATGAGTGGAGAACAGGAGGGCTTCTTAAAGAAAAACTAACAGGTCTGTGAGAGCCGGAATTCTTACTGGTTGGTAGGTGATCAAATACTTATGTCATGCAATAAAATGCAAATTAATTATTTAAAAATCATACAATGTGATTTTCTGGATTTTTGTTTTAGATTCCGTCTCTCACAGTTGAAGTGTACCTATGATCAAAATTACAGACTTCTACATGCTTTGTAAGTAGGAAAACCTGCAAAATCGGCAGTGTGTCAAATACTTATTCTCCCCACTGTACATAGCCTACCTATTACAATTTACATCTGCACAAAAGGATGCGAATGCGCACATGAACTTGACCGCGCTAGTTTTTACAGTCTATGGTAACTCACATTTTTAATGCGCTCCTCCCTTAACAACAACGCTGATACACGGGCAACTAAAGCACAGATAATTTACAACATTCTATTACAATCTTGTTCTTATGCTATGTGCTATGACAGATTGGCGCTGCACATCTTGCACTTAATTTTATATTTCATGATCAAAGTGATTACATCACTGCGTGTTTTCGAAGCCGTAATGAAAAACAACTTTAAATAAAACATAGGTCTACTGTTAAAAAAACACGAGAACAAAATAACACTGCTGCATTATTAATATCATCAATGATTTTGAAAAAGAAATAGCCTATCTAAAAAGAATATGACCGTCTCAACTAACCCATAGGCGATAATGTCGGGCATTGCATTTGAGCTGAAACTGAAGAGAATGAACACCAGCCGGTATAACGGCAGCACTTTGATAGCTGGTTAATAAACTCAACCAAACGCGTCCTATATGAGAGTAATCAGATATAGACAACATAAAAGTAATCTTACAACTTGCATCTGCACAAAAGGACGCGAGTGCGCACATGAACTTGACCGCGCTAGTCTGATGTAACTCTCGTTGTGGATTAACAGCGCGCTGATATACGGGAAACTAGAGCACAGAGAATTTACAACATTCTGTTACAATCTTGTTCTCATTATAATGCTATGTATATGACAGATTGACGCTTCACATCTTGCACTTAACTGTATTTCATGATCAAAGTGATTACAGGCATCACTGCAGTCCGCGCTTTCTCCAGTTTCACTTTATTTCGCCGGTCTGGAAGGCATGCTGTCTAACGCTAACCAGTCAGACCTCAGGTACCGCCCAAAATGCCGTAATAACTAATCAAAAAATAAACAAATATATATTTTTTTAAAGTCAGGGCGATCATCGTTTTCATGATCGATCGTCGCCTTCACGTTCGAGTACTCGATTACTCGAGTACACTTGCCCATCCCTAATTGTCTCTAATATATAATCAATAAACCTGCATCACACATGTGTTTTGGTAAATACTCAGATAAACAACGTTTTGTATTTTGCTTAAAAAACATTTTCCCTCACATCACAAAGAGATGCTAGCAGAAAAAAAGAGAAGGAAATAGAAGATGTAGAGAAAGCAGCATGCTGGAGTAAAACTGTCATCTAAAAGTGACAAAGCCACAGAGCAAATGACGTGTGAGGACATGGGTGTGAGTGTGTACTAGGCATGTCATGACTGTTTCTGGATTGATGACTTTTGCAGTTTGTGGAGCGGAGGATGAGCAAACTTGAGCAGATGAGAAACTCTGTAGGTGAGATGTTTGTCATTATCTGAAAATGAGTTGCAGCCCCTCCTTCGCTTCACTCCCACCGCATAAATAACAGAGCTGTCACACGCTCTTAACAAGCTGAGAAACTAATCTGAGCACTTTATTAACACACAATCACAGTCTGTCACGATATTGCTCACCTGCGTGGCATGTTGTCAAATGCTGTCAATTCAACTAATACATTAAGCTAATACATCATATTTCAGATTTCTTTTTTTCAGATTTTGCAGTTTTGGCAAAGTGCATCCTGTGAGCCTTTACCTTCTCTACTTCAATCCCGCATGGCCAGGCTAAAAGGCAAAGGTTCTGGTCCAATTTGGAGCTTTTCCCCTACTCCACCTACTTGGACAGAAAGAGACCATCTGGCTGGCACGTAAAGCTCCTAAAAACTTACCAAAAATTTTTTAGAATGTTGCATACATTTGAAACACCTATTTCAATCTATTGTATTTATTTTATTTATTTATTTATTTATTCATTTATTGCATAGGGGCGGGTTTATCTGAAATAGATTATACCTCAAAAATAGAGTGGTGTCAACCAACCAACCAACCAACAAACAATGCAGCAGTAGTCTCAGAAAATACAGGAAAAATAGAGAAAATATGGCCAAAAACCAATACGTACATACAATTTCAAAAACATAATTTAGAAAACAGTGGGTAACATTTACAATTCTGCTCATGAATATCTAGTTTAAGTGCCTCACAAATCTTTCAGAGATTTGATGCCTGGCAAACATTGTCAAATCCAGTGACACTCCTTGTTCTGGTAGACTGGTGGTTTTCTAGGCAAACTGGTATAATTGTGGGAATATTGTGATATGACATATAGTCAAACCAAAAATTATTCAGACACCTTCAACATTTTCTCACATTATCACAGTTTATTCGCTATAGTTTAGAAAAAGGTAATAAAATATGACAAGAACTGTGTCAGAACAAATTCATCTTGATAATGTCAGATAATTGATAGAAAGGTATGTAATGGATTACAGTCAAACCAATCAGCTGCCAGCTGTTCAATTTAAGTATACAATTAGATAATACAAATTTATGTCGACCAATTACCAAGCAATGCTTCATTTTGTTCAGTCTGTGGTATAAAAGGTTGCATTAGCAATTAAAGAAAAAACACTGAAGCAAAACATGGTCAGGTCAAAGTGTCTGAATAAATTTGGTCCCAAATTTTTATCAATTTCACTGGTAGTCCACTGTATGAAGAATTTTTGGGTATAATATGTCACAGTTTACTTTATTTTGCTATCCTCACTTACATAAATAAACTATAGTGTCCTGCACCCACTAGTAAAATATTATATCTGTTGTCTGAATAATTTTTGGTTTGACTGTATATGCATCTTCAAGTATGAGCTGTCTATTTGGATTTGTGATAAAGATATCATGTGCTTAAGGTGCTGAATATGAATGACAGCTGCTTAGCCAACAGCAGCACATCTGTTGGGGTCAGTGCAAAAGCCGATTTGACTCTGGCAGTTTAATAGTGACACCACCTAATGTTCTCAGATCACATAAGTGTGCCACTACTCTGCTGAGGACCGTTATTAACTGTCACATATCTGTAAGTGTCTAAAAGTGTCAAGCAGTTCATTTAACATACAATAATATTCTAGTATTGGTTGCTTGTTAATTGCATCAGGTCAACTGTGTTTCATAAGCCGTTAACCCGCAAACCGTTAAAACATGAATATTGGACTGAAAAAGCTTTTTTTCAGAAGTCAACCACATGCTCGAGTTAAATGAGTATATGCTCTTTCTGTGCACTTTTTACTTGCTTGAGCTGCTGCCTACACATCACTTTGAAACCCAGCGCTGAAAGAAATGTGGTTTTGATCGTTTTGTGTTTATTTAATGGCTCTTTCTCTCTTTTACGTCCTTCAGTTCTTTCTCCTGATGCAAAATGTAGTAATGGGTTTGGGGGCCAAAAGGCCCTTATTCCTCCATCTAGCACTCCCTTGTTCACCACAAACGTTTACCGCCTATCATTTATTCATTCCCTATTTTCGCTAAAGTGCTTTTCTCTTTCTCTCTCCGAGTTCTGATTAGGAGGTCGTGTAACACGTACCTTTTATTTATTTTTCCAGCCAGAGAAAGAGTGAATGAGCTAGTGTAGCCCTCTACATCACCGCAATTACCTTTCCTAACACCTCCGATAAATAATCAACTTGTGAGTAGAGCCTTGAAAAACGTTAATCACGGCATTAATGAAAGAGAGCGCTCACAGGATGCGTTTCCTGAGTTAGGTTCGTGCCATTCGACACCACTGCACACGCAAATAAAATAGCCTGCATGTCTTGATATAATAAAGGCTGATAGCAAGTTATCATAAAAATCCATTCTGGTTTGTCAAACTGTCAAGTTAGCACTTGTGACGCTTCAAACAACTTGTCGAGATAATGGTCGCTTCATTAGCTTCTTCCTTTGAGGACCTGCTATTTGAATAAAAATCAGCAATTATGTGACTTCTCTCAGATATGAGCCTCTCTAATGTAGCAGATGAAGTTTATCTCACTAATTTCTATGCGTTCGCCTAGCATGGCTGCTTATTTCCCAAAGAGTTATTAAATCTACAGAAAAAACTAATTTTATGAGCTCATTTATTTATTCAAGTCATCATTTGCTTGCTCTTATGTCACTCCAAATGTGTATGACTTGCTTTAGGGTGTACTCACACCATGCCCGAGCACGTTTGACCCTCAAAGTCTGGTTCGTTTGACTAGTGTGATCGCTCCGATTGGTTCGACTGGGCTCGGGCTTAAATATTATCCTCCATTTTAAATACACTTGTTTTCTAAGTTTTGTTTAACTACATATTCAGCCTGTCTGCTTTAAATATCATTAAAACAATATTTGGATAATTAACAGATCAGAATATCTCATTTCAGAATACATTTAAAAGTGCTGTGGGCTGAAAAAAATAACAATCCACTTTGCTTTGCCCCTTTGCTCTGTCCCCTCTAGATAGAACAAGATAAAACAAGCCTAATTACATTAGATGACTGAGTTTTAGCGAGAAGCTATACACAGGCTTCTCACACAGTTGGCCTCTTATGAGTAACCCTGTATGCATCAGTGGAGCGAATGTAGAAATGGCTTGAGATCTGTATATAATCAGCTGGAAAAGAGGAGAATAAAGGATTGAGAGAGAAAATATGGAGTCGACTTCCTGATTGGAAAGAAAGGACTGTTGTGATCTTGAGGTTTTAAAAGAGAGAGACTCGAGTATTGCTCTAAATTATTGGATTTGAGCTGCACAGAAACCCCTCAGAGGACCGACTCCAGATTTGAAAAGAAAGATCCAACTGCACCAACAGTACTTTTTTCCCCCGTACCCTCCTCCCTTCCTCAACAACGTCTTCAGCTTAAAACTTAAAGAAACTCTTTGCTATTGACTGTGGACGGCTTCCAACTGTGTCCTGCTCCCCAGCATACTGGAGGTGGGATGGTGTGTGTCTGTAAATCCTTTCCGCAGACTTTTCCTGGTGTCAGACAGAGTGAATGTTTGAGAGGGGCCAGACGAGATAGGACACTTCAAAGGGTACGAGGCAGCGATGTGTTTGTACAGGCATACCAGCTCTGTGCCCGTTCTGATTCAGAGAAGAGATAGCTGCTCGCAAATAGCTTTGATGCGCTCGCAGGACATAATGCATATGGAGGAAGATGGGATGGAGAATAACGATGAGGTCATGCCATCATTGCAACGTTGTCTAGTCAGAGTTAGTCAGTCTACACTCGAATCCAGACTGATGCTCTCAAACTGTGCTACGGTTCAGGATTTGAGCTAGCTCTGATAATTATTTTTTTTTTAAAAGCTTTTATGCCATGGACATTTTGCTATTAAGACCGTGTGTCAAGTTTACACATAGATAAACCTTTTCAGTGCAGCACAATCAGAAGGACTGGACAAACTATCTTGAGCGTGTTCAGCAGTGTTACAGCAGTGGTTCTCAACCTTTTTGACTCCATTGTCAACAACAATATTTGAAAAATATATATATTTTTAAATTGTACTTAAAATAATTAAGTTTCAGAATTCCATAAGTTTAAAGGGCTGAATGTTCTTTAGAGATACCATTCTGTTTTACGGGACATCATTCACTACCTTCTTCCTCATTCATGTTTTAAAGTTAGACATCATCCGTCTTAATATTCCCAAGTGCCAACCTCCCCCAGTTTCTCTTGAAGCCAAACGGAAGTGACTTAAACTGCAATTCATCGACTGGCCGCTAGGGACAGGCTCCAGAAGGGAGCAGAATGTCATTGAACCCCATGTTAAAATGCCCAACTTTACAGCAGAAAAAAACATGTTTACAGCCTGGTACAAATTGTGGTTTTGGTCTATACAGCTAATTTTGGCCTTCATGACAACTGTGAGGGGGGTGAATTTTTTTATAACTCATTCGTTTACATTATATAAAGCCTTAAAGTTCTGCATAATTAAGGGCGTGGCCACTTTGAGTGACAGGTGGACTGCCGTTTGTCTGCTGTCTGTTAGTCATCACGTCACCTCAGCTCCACCCAGGTCCCGCCTCTTTGCCCATTTTCTGTTATCCGGGAGTGACGTGCTTGATGACTGAAGAATCTTTGATGACTGAATAAGTGCAATTCACCTTTATTCCTCAAAGTGGCAATGTCTGATACACACTGATGATGTGATATTTCACTCATAGCTACCGCAGGCAGAAAACAAAAGAATAGGAAGTATCATCAGCAAAACTTGAAATGGCTCAGTGATTTACTGCAGAGCAAGTACTTGAACGCAATCAAATATTAGTGTCACTTTCACTTGATGGTGGATCTTGTGAAGAAGCTGTCAGTGATCAAAATATTGATTTTGAAGACGTTGAAAATGATAGTTTTGAGAATATGGTTGAGATCGTGAACATGAGCAAGATGCTGAATTTTCTGGGGAAATGAGCTTTGATGAGGACAGTGATTATGGTAAAAAGCATCTGCTCAAATTGAACCCTGTCAAGTTCCAAAAGGTAACAAAATATGCTTTATTTTATTCTTCTGTAATTGTTACTCTAATATCAGGAGAGTTTTATATAATCACAATATCCATTATATCTAACATCCGTGTTAGATATAGATCCGGGTCGCTAAAGACTCGAATATGTAATAATGATTACATATTACAAAACATTCATGCATTTAAGGGTTAAATTTGACTTTTTTAATTGTTTTAGCTCATTTTAATGCTTGTTTTGTCTTATTTAAGTCACCTTGAGGTCCCCTTGGAAGTGTGCTGAGGCCCCTCAGTGAGCCCCGGTTCCCTGGTTGAGAACCACTGTATTAGAAGGTCCCATAGTGAGGCGGAACCCTGAATTGTACGACATGCTGTATCATTAGCTACTTATTTGCTACCATGTCTTTTTACCGTAAAAGCTCTGTGTTGTCATTTGCAGGAGAAATCATGTTCTAGTAATCTTTAATTGTTCCAATAATTTGGTAACTAATTTCTTCATCCACTCATTTCTGTGTCTGTCCAATTTGACAATTTGTTTACAAAGTATAATTACAGTTTCCAACATAGGTTCACAGCTAAACAACACAAAATAATTGCATTAGCACCTTCAGAATATTATGATTGGCTCGTCTTTTATCCTCGTACTTGCTCATACCGTGAATTGTACGGCTTTGTTGACACATAGCATCAATATGGAACTTGACAATGTATTCTGTTCACATAAGTCCTCTAAATGGAAAAACTGCATTAGACTGCAGTCCTGAAAAGTCTAATTGTATCAAAGCAACTATTGAGAAACCATTTCATAAGCAGCAGCTAAAGGTATTTAGCTTACTTTGTAACTTACTTTGATAATTGGCAACAATTTATCTTGAGACTGCTTCATTCTGTGTTCTGCTCCATCCTGTTGCACTCCGTCTAGCAGGTTTGGATTGCAAGAGCGCATCCCCTCAGAGTGCATCATAAAACTGTACGTTTTTTAGCCAAGAATGCTATCAGTACTCACCTATATTTGTCTAGATTTAGTTCAGAAAAATGGCAAACTCCCTGTGTGTGCTGGGGTATAGTTTCTGTTTGACCAATCTTGATTGCAGCTGTCAGGGGCTTTGTAGACATGTTTGAATACATTGCGCTCACTTTTTAGTCTGGATTTCATTAGAATTTTGGTGGGAAAAGCTTTAAATCCTTTGTGCCTCACAATCAAGATGATTCTGTGAAGTTTGAACTTTTAGTTCTGGCTCGCCAGTGTTGTTGCATTACCATTTGCTCTTAGCGACCTCGATCTGTTCACTAGATGCCCTTTTCTTCTGTTGGACACAATCATTATATCCCATGCTGCAGTAATCTAACTCAATGGAGGTCTAACCAGTCAGCTTGTTGTGTCAGCTTTAAATAAGCTATGAAATGTGAAGGATTGGTTGACGAAGTCATTGAAGAAAAAGTCCAAACCTTTGTGGTGGTGGCGAGTGCGTAACATTAGACATTTTTGCTATGTTTTATTTTTATTCTTTGGCAAGAAATGATGCTGTAATGGTCATATTGTTGGTGTAAAGCAGGTGGTCCAGTAATCTGCTTAAAGAGTCTGAGCAGTTGAAAAAGTGATGGATTATGTACATAAAACAAATGTGTGGGCTCAGATATTGACTGAACAATGGGAGCCACTTAGTCTGGCATACTACTGTACACACACACACAGACGCTGGTGTGTGATTGTTTGTGGGGAGGAAGGAACAGGTTATGAATGCCAGGAAGGGTCTGTGTGTTCAAAATGGGCTGATGTGCTCTCCTCTGCTCCTACCATGGGAAAGTTGCACTCTCTGGGCCTCATCAAAACAATACTGTGTGTTTTGTGTGTGTATGAGCATGACACAGTTACCCCCTTCCCCAGCCCACAGATCTCTTTATGCATGGTTCAAGAGCTCCCCCTAGGCCAAGGTGAAGTGAGCACACACGCACGCACACGCACACATGGACAGTGATACATAAAGAGAGAGTTTTCCCTCTTTTTTTCTTTTTCTGTCCTTTTGTACTATACTGTTCTGTAATTTAGACTACACTAGTTTTACCACCTCCTCTATAGATTTACATGAAAAAGATCATATACTGTACATCTAAAGTGCAAAATTAAAGGTGAAAGTGCCACTTTCTGTGTCACAAAACAAAATGCTAACTGTTCGACTCAAACTCAAAATTCGCATTGTAGGTTTGGCAGTTATTGTGATGCTCAAACAAAATGATTGCAATTCCCTTTAGTTCTGATGGAAATTACAGTACATCACCTAAACTAAAATTAAAACTTTGCTTACTTGTGCTGGCCAGCTGAAAAAATAATTTGTTAGATATTTTTAGCATAATGCATAGTTTAAATTGCAATCCAGAATTTCACATGGCATCACATTCCTGATGTCAACCCAACAAAACATAAATTGTGATGAGAATATAATATTGCTAGTGACATTGCACTGTTTGCTGCAGATATACATGAGAAATTTAGGATCTCTAATTGGGCTAATCACAAACATGCAAACATTTGATGTTTTCTATGACATTTTGTTGTGAATTCTGCTTGATAACTTTATGGAATTTCCTGTATAATTATTATATACTGTACATTTCTAGCTATTACACATTTGCTTTGTAATATTCTGAAGAAAATTCAACATTTGATGAAAAAAATGTTTGTGTAAAAAAATATAAGTAATATAATAATTGCATTGCCAAAAGGAAAAACAACATATTCTGTATCATTTAATCAATGCATATTACAGTTTTATAGTTGTAGTTTATGTATTCAGTCAGTCATTCTTCCACTAATAGATGTGTCAAAACGTTTATTTTGGACCCTGTTGATATCTAAAATGCATTGATTGATACTAGATGAATCAACAATCTCTGTATACTCGCTGCTACTTATCCTGAAAACACTCATATGATTGTGTAAGGCAAATTAAATGACCAGGATCTGGAACAGTGACCTTCCACGCAGATAAAGCATTGATACACTATTACATCTAAACCAGAATCTAAATCATACACTAAAAGGCCTTAGTAGAGTCCTGAGATTACACTGTGTAAAACACCATCATTTTCATTAGTGCTGAGTGGTACTGTCACCCAACTCATCTCTCAGGCTGGCCTGAAGCCAATCTGATGCATAATTACTTTCATATTCATACCCAAATCCATATCCACCCTGAATATCTCAGGCTGCCAAATACACTGTGATGTCATCAGAGGGGCTGTGAGAATGACCCTATTAGCTTGTCTCTTTCTCACACACACACACACCACACACACACACACTCCTTTGTTCTGGGCATCCTTCTATATCTTATTCTGAAATTCCAGTTGTTGTATATCAGTAAATAGCTTTTGTAGTGATCATGTATTTTCCCCTTTTATTTTATCAGTCCCTATCAGCTATAACAGATTGTTTGAAGATAGTGTCAACTTAATATGATTTTTTTTCGTCATGAGACAAGGTCAAGTAGGCGTTTGTTTAAATCTAAATTTTGCCTGTTTTTTTAAGGGTCATATTTCATCCTTTTTCTTAATTGTTATTTATTTTTATTATTATTTTCCTTAAGGTCATTGTTAAAATGTTAGCAAAGTGCCATTATGTCTGCAAAAATTATGTTTCTGCTTTGAATTCCATTTAAAAGTATTAATCTATTGCAAGACACATTTATATAACAAATAAATGTATTATTATTATTATTATTATTTATTTATCTATCTGTTTGTTTATAATTTAATTTGTTGAATAATGGTAAATGTGGCTGTACCTTTAGTTTGCAATCTCAATTTCCACCAGTTTGACCCATTCAGACTGATTTGATTCATTAGTTCACAAACACGTAATTGACCCCGTCTCAGGTTGTTCCACTCCAAATGAACATATCGATGTGATTCTTTTCTTTTTTTACAGTTTCAATATGTATCGCCCCCTCTCTGCACAATTAATGTGGTACCAGGCTACCGTGTGCTCACAACACCCAGAAACTAAGCCAACCCTGACTAGTCATATCCTCTGATCTCGTCCACACCCTGAAGTTTCTCATTTCAGACATCCTCTTTTCTTGCCATTCCCAAAGTCGGCTCCAAACCGCTGCTATCAAATAAAAGCCCACAACCGTGCTGAACGTATCTTTGTGTTCCAAAAAACCCAACATGCACCGGTTTCAATCCAGCATCCTGTTGACGGCGGGGAATGTTTATTATGTTCTCCGCCTCACCCCGTGCACCTTCTCCCACATGTTTCCACTTGGGTGGACTGTGAGGACCAGTCTTGCTACAAACTGGGCCGTCTAACCGAATGCCTGTCCATCATTTCCAACAGGGTGTAAATCAGGGCGGATAGCTCTACTGTGTGTGGTGCCGCGTTGACAGATTTATGACAGGTCCGCCTCACCGTGAACTCATGCTGTTTCAATCCCAGCCCTCACTTAAGCCATTAAAATGAAAGTTGGAGGGACTCTGGCTTTTTGTGGAGAGGAAAGTATTAAAAGAACAAAATCTGTGTAATGTACAGTAAAACAAAACATTGGGTCAAAGGTACAGAAAGCGATTTCTGAAAAACACTGTTGAAAGCACCGAGCACCACAACAAACTTGTAGCCAATCAGCAGTAGAGGGCGCATACACTCATGATGGGGTAGGAAAAAGAGTGAGCAAGAAGGAGATTTGAAGAAAGACTGTTGAAAGAGAGATGGTTGAGAGACATTACAAAAGAGAAAAGGTCAGAGGAATATCACTAAAAAAAGAAGAGATATGATCAGGCAAGAGCTTTACGACCTGCGTTAATATTAGAAAAACTTTCCAGCACTGGAAAGACCAAAGCGGGAAGGCTTGAAAACGGATGCAGAGGTCGCATTGTTTCTGCTCCATACGTGTGTAACATTGGTTTTGAGTGTGTGCTGCTGGTGACTAACAACGAACTCTTGCTTGTATTTACTTGTGTAATGTATGGGGGGTTTTTTTCTTCCTTGTCGTTCATCATCTTCGCTTTATTTTTCGCAAAGCTTTATTTTAGACATCCACTCTTGCATTGCCTGGTCGTGCATTTTGCTTTAGATGCGCGGTCGAAACTCGAAACCTCAAACGGGGCTGAGTCCCTTCGCCTATTCCCCGATCTAGTTTCTCTTCTGGTGCACCAGAAAAGGGCTACTTTGGCTAATAAGCCTGGGTGACCTGAGGATTACAGTGGGGCTTCCCTGCCGAGTACATCTCCATGGGCCCCCACTCCTCTATCGCATCGCGAGCATGTTGAGACTGTGTTCGTGGGTAGTCATGTTCTCTCATGAGAGCATGGCCATGTCAGCGCGTTGTTCGCCTTGCCTTTTTCATAGGGGCTTGAGTGTCCAGCGCGCTGTGTGCCGTCTGACGGCCACGCTCACTGTCTCACATGCCTGCTGGTAGCTTTCAAATGGAATTGCTGGTCTTTAAAAAAGGGACCTAGCGTTTCATTTGGGGCTCTAGCAGAGGACAGATGTCAATCGCTACATCGGAGAGAGGGCTGTTATGTGCTGGAAATGAAGATGAGGCTGAGATTCCTACTATAATAGTGTGTGCTCATGCTGAATCAGATTCAGACTTGACAGCCATGCTTTCCCGGGTGGCTGAGGCGTAGTGCAACGCGTAAATCGCCTTGCCCGCCCCCTTGCCTTTTCCCCGGATGGTCATTGGAAAGCTTTGGAAGTGTGGAACTTTTTGGTGCCAAAATATGGAACACCAAAGGGGCCATAATTCTGTATAAAGTTTTCCCCTCTCTCACTACCCTCATCGGTGGGGTGGCAGTGCCACTGGCAGGCCACCTCTGCCCTGCACTCTTAAAAAGAGACGAGGGTAGTTCTGAGCCGAGGTTGAGCTGCGCACAGTGACTGATTATATTTAAAGTCCAGCGCTAGCCCTCGGCCAGACGTATCCACCCTGGTCCAGGTTCCTGAGGGGGGCGAGGAGACTTAATCCGCCTCGCTCTCACTCTATACCCTCTTGGGCCTTATCTCTGGTGCTAACCGCACTCAGAGAATGCCCCTTGAACCTTTGCAGTCAGCGGAGTTAAAAATCCTGTCTTAGAAGACAGTACTCCTGACTGCATTGGCTTCCATCAAGAGGATAGGGGACCTGCAGGCATTTTCGGTCGACGAATCGTGCCTGGAATTCGGGGTGGGTAACTCTCATGTAATCCTGAGACCCTGGCCCGGATATGTGCCCAAGGTTCCCACCACTCCCTTTTGGGACCAGGTGGTGAACCTGCAAGCGCTGCCCTCGGAGGAGGCAGACCCAGCCCTGGCTTTTCTCTGTCCCGTTCGTGCCCTGCGGACTTACGTGGACAGAATGCAAAGCTTCAGGACCTCAGAACAGCTCTTCATCTGTTACGGAGGCCAGCAGAAGGGGAAGGCTGTCTCCAAGCAGAGGATGGCCCACTGGATAGTGGATGACATCGCCTTGGCGTATGAACCCAAGGCGTGCTTTGCCCGCTCGGGTTGAGGGCCCACTCCACTAGTAGTGTGGCCTCTTCCTGGGTGCTGGCGCATGGCGCCTCACTGACAGATATATGTAGAGCTGCGGGCTGGGCGACACCTAACACGTTCGCTAGATTCTATAGCCTTCGTGTAGAGCCGGTTTCTTCCCGTGTGCTCGCTTCAAATAGCCAGTAACACCGAAGTGCCCGCTCTTGTGTCGGCTTGCTGCGCCATTCCCCTCCTCAAGGACCGGATACGTGCGCTGATATGCTCCAGTCGAGTTTCCCAGGTTGGCTAACCCTGTTGAGTTCCTCCGCAACCCGCGGCAGTCAGACGTGGCGTAGCGTCCGACGCCAGGTCTAACACTCGCATGCATTGGTGGAACTTGTGTTAGGCTGGGTATCCATATGTTGTGACCCCTACGGCGGTCCCATATGTGTATTCTTCCATGGTACGGCTCCCTACGGCGAGCCTGTGTCTTTCCCTTGGCAGAGCTCGCTCTGCCGTCTCTGTGTGGTGTAGTCCCTCGCCTGCATTGGCCGGGGCTACCCCTGGGCTTCCATATGTTGTACTGCCCACGGCCAGTCCATACGTGTATATTCCACATGATACCTCCCTACGGGTAGGATGTGGCTTCCGCAGCGCCCCCCCTGGGCACGCTTTCCCAGCGTTATCCAATACTCTGCTGAGTGGGTCTTGCGGAACAGCAGCAGTGACTCTCCCTGCGTGAGTTCCCCGCCCCGAACAGACGGGGGTCTGAGGGGCTTTCGCTGGGCGCTGGAAGTGGTAGTAACTCTGGCGTTTTCCATAGGGATCCCAATTCGTCGGTGACGTCCGACTGAAAGGGAACGTCTTGGTTACGTATGTAACCCTCGTTCCCTGAAGGAGGGAACGGAGACGTACGTCCCGTCGCCACAGTTGCTGTACCGTCACTGCATGACCGAGTCACTAGTTCGGCTCCTCAGTGAAAAACAAATGTGCGCTGCATCCGCTTCCTGTTTATACCCGCGGTGCGGGGCGGAGCGCGAGATGCAAATCTCGCAGGCCAATGGCCATTGGCCCGTTCTGTATACACTCGAAGCTGATGGGGGCTCCCAGAAGTGATCCCAATTCGTCGGTGATGTCCGACGTACGTCTCCGTTCCCTCCTTCAGGGAACGAGGGTTACATATGTTGTCAGATGTTTTCTTTGCAAGAAAAATGAAAATGAAATAAACACTAGGGATGCTCTGATCGATCGGCCGGAGATCGGTATCAGTCCGATAATCATATTTTATGACTCGATCAGTGCTCACTAAACTTGGCCGATCTCACGAACCGATCGCAATTTGATGACGTCAGCACGTGAGGACGTACATGACAAATGGGGTAACATTAGTAGCAAATATTCAAACGAGAGCTTTGAACGCTGAAGTGGAGAAGGGTTCCATGTGAACAGCAGTTGAACATGGGTCAGTCGGTCCTAAGGGATAGGCGAACGGCGTTCGGAAGTATCGATATACAGTAGTTTGATACGAACGCATCTGAAAAATAGAGGAGTACGCAGAATGAGCTGATGCAGGGAAAGTGCATGATACAATTTGTCCTAAACATGACAAATGCTTTATATTAAGGGCTTTAAAATAACTGGTAAGATATAGTTAACATGTATATTTTAAAGCAGCTTGCCCTGTCAGATGCTCTGAGAGATAGGCTACTTGTGCTGACAGACAGATAGCCTAACTTACATACTTGCTAGGCCCAACTCCTCACGGCATGTGCAACTTCCTCAACCTCGATGGAGTCAAAACAACCATGCAAGTTCACAGTCGTTCCTTTGCTCAACAGGGAAGTAAAAGATCGTAACTGCAAAACCATCGGACGGAACCATCAAGACTTTCTCCTGCGACCGTATATCTGGACGCCTTCCCGGGCAAATGCAATGATTTAGTTATTAAAGTTTGTGCACAATATATGTTTGGTTCTGACTCCCTGCTGCAAACAAATTATCACTTAATGATCGATCTTGTTATGCGCTCTAAGCACTTATGTAAATACAAAGGAAGAATTATTTTTCTGTGGCCATGAAAAATATCATTTTCTTAGAATTAATTAATAATCAATACTGAATGTTCATAGGATGAACTGATTGATTGATTGTAATGTTAATGTAGCCACATCAAGTTAATCTATTTAACTGATTCAATTAATCATAATGAATAATCATAATGAGATATGAATAATTATTAATATTTCCCCTCTGAGCTAATTAGCTACATCACCAAATGAATGAGAAGGGTTTTTAGTCTAAATAAAGGGCTAGTAGGACTGTAAAATGAGTCGATGTGATTGATCATTTAATTAAATTACTTATTTAATTATCAAATATAATGACTGATACAATGTGTCACCAATGTGTGGATGCACTCTTCCTTGAACAACGCGCTGAAAACGCCAACTAGACCCAATTAATTCACAACGATTACAATAGTGTTCTCATTAATGTTATGTAATATGACAGTCCAAATCAAAGTTATTATTAGTCTTGCGTTGCTGTTTGAGCTGCGCGCTGAAGCACTGAATGAACACCGGTAAACTGGAGCACTTTGCTAGCGTGTTATTTAACTCAAAGAAACGCATCCTATGAGATTAATCAGATATATACAAACTAAACATAATATTAAAAATTTTATCTGCACAAAATGACGCGAATGTACACGTGAACTTGAACTAAGTTACGTGATATTCAGATTCAGAATGGGTGACTCATGTTGTGGACGCGCTCTTCCTGGAGCAACGTGATGAAACACGACAACTAAACCCAAATAATTCACAATGTTTTATTACAATATTGTTCTCTTTATAATGTTATGTAATATGACAGTCCCAATCATATAAGTTATGCATTGCTGTTGGAGCTGCATGCGCTGAAGATGATCACCGGCACGCTTCAATACCGCATTAATTCTTAACCAGATGCATCCTACATGAGATAAATCAGATATAGATAGGCCTACATAAAATAAACACAATATTACAACTTACATTTGCACAAAGCAAAAGGCTGCGAATGCACATGCAAACTTATAGTCAAGATGAAGGTGCAACTCTAGCTGTAAAATGGTCCCAAACATAACTCCGGCGCTCGCTTCATTTAGGCCGCTTGTCCACCAAAGCGTTTTTAGCCAGCTGAAAACGCTACACCGTAAAAACAAATTTGTTCAGTTTACTTAATTCAATTGTGCAAACTCGTTGCCTTACTTAATTGAATTAAGCATAACTTAATTGCATCAAGTTGTTCTTACTTAAACTGTTTAAGTTTTGTCAACTTAATTCTATCTGTGATCTGAGGAAGTGTACTCCCAGAGTGCATTGCGGCATGAATAAATGATTTGCTTTGTTTTACTATTTTTGGCTTTATTTTACCATTTGTCTTTTGTCAGTATAACCCCAATAACGACAGCAAATAAAATTGTAAAGGTCTTATTAATAATAATAATAATAAAAAATAAAAAATAAAAAATAAATAATAATTGTTACCATTGTTGTGTTTTGCATGCTGAATGTTGAAGTCTGTGTGTGACACAAGCATGGTCAATTGCAAGATATTGTCACAAATATAGAGGGATTATATCAACCCAATTAAATGTTTATGCCATAATAGCAAAAATGTTAAAAGATCATTATTTGACATGAAATATAGTTATGTTATATATCATTAATTCACAAATATTTATATATATATATATATATATATATATATATATATATATAATATACTATTTATTACTTCTCTTCCTTTGAAACTGTGATTTCTTTTTCCATCGCTGCATCAATAGGAAGAGAATTACAATAATAGTTCCAAGTTCCAAGTGCCCAACCAAAGGGAACACTAATCACAATAATGGTGAGAGGAAGTGGAGGAAATGAGTGAAAAGTCTATTAAAAATTGGCCCGCCTCAAAACCTTTTGGCCGCCTGTTTGTTTTTTTGTTTTTTTTGTTTTTTTTTTGCTTTGGCAAAATGGTACTCAAACCAGTCAAGTAATGTTTACTTGGGTTTTCTAAGTAAAAAAGGCATAGCATGCAAATAGTTCAGATTACTAAATTGTTTTAAGTAAGTTATTGGACAACAAATTATTGGACATTAAGTAAAGTTTACTAAAAAGTCTTAGTAAGAACAACTGTTGGATTTTAGGTGCTCTGCTGAAAACGCCTTGCTGTGAGTGCTTGAGAGCGTTTTGGCAGGGCAGTGTTTTTTTCAGTTGAGACACTTTGCTTGGAAGTGTTACTAGTATCTCATTTCACAGATAATTGGTTTCTGTATTGTTTCTATATAAAAATGTGGATATAAAGTATTTGCTCTGGCTCTTGTTTTAAATTATTTTGTTCCGTTATTATGCTTGTTTTTGTCATCTTGATGTTGTACACACAGAATGTGGCGAACTGGCGGTTGGTCGGTGTTGTTTTTGTCCCGCCCCTCCTCTACTGTGATTGGTCGGCTGGGTAAAAGTGACAGTGATGAGCGCTGCGTTTTACTCAAAGTTGAACATTCTTCAACTCTCGATGACCGTTAAAAAACGGCGAGCACTCAGCGCTTGAGCGTGAAATAGACACTCAGCGCCTCGTTGCGCTCATGGCATTCTAAAAACGCGGCGCTCCCACTGAAAACAATTGGATACGCCAGCCAGCAGCGTGTAAAAGGCTGCGTGTCCACCAAAGTGTTTTTAGCCGGCTGAAAACGCTAGGCGCTCTGCTGAAAACTCCTCGCTGTGATTGCTTGAGAGTGTTTTGGCAGCGCAGCGTTTTTTTCAGTTGAGACTCTTTGCTTGTTATGATACGGAATATCCGCGGAAGTGTTACTAGTATCTCATTTCACAGATAGTTTGTTTCTGTATTGATTCTATATAAAAATGCCGATACAATGTAAAGTATTTGCTCTGGCTCTTGTTTTAAATTATTTTGTTCCGTTATTATGTTTGTTGTTTTCATCTGTTGACGCTGTACAAGCAGAATGTGGCGGTTGGTCTGTGTTGTATTTGTCCCGCCCCTCCTCCACTCTGATTGGATGGCTGGGTGAAAAGTGACAGTGATTAGCGCTGCGTTTTACTCACAGTTGAAGATTCTTCAACTCTCGACGACCAGTAAAAAACGCCGAATGCTCAGCGCTTGAGCGTGAAATACTCGCTCAGCATCTCGTTACGCTCATGGCGTTCTAAAAACGCGGCGCTCCCATTGAAAACAATTGGATACGCCAGCCAGCCGCGTGAAAAAACGCTTTGGTGGACACACGGCCTCGTGACTGCTTTACATGCTTCGCAGTTGAGCAGCACGGACGCGCATGACCCTGCTTAATCGATGATCGATAAGTTTTATCGATTAAATGTATTATCATGTATTATCGACAATTAATCGATCATTGATTAATCGTTAACATCCCAAATAGAAATATTGTATCATGCTGCCATATTCAAATAAAGGTTTTAAAATAAGAATGTTGCCATATTCAAATAAAGATTTTAAAATAAAAATGTTGCTAATGTTGCAGGCTAAGTGTCACTAATTATACAAGTATATGTTCAGATAATCGTCAGCCTCTTACATTGTCTGCAACATCGAGAGATTGCAGAATTCAAGCGACAAATTATGTTTTATAAACTAAGTTCAGGAGGAGCACTATCTAATCAGCTCCAGAGGAGACATATACAGTACACAGCCGACTCACCTAGTTACCTCGACAGTTTTCTGCACCCCGACTCCTCGCTCTTGGCCCAGCCAGGGATATGAGGGAGTGCTCTGGGTTTGGGCTAAATTCTGAGCTTGGAGCCTTCATTCCCCTTTGGACAGCACGGCAAATAGGCTTATTTTACTCTTTTACTCTATCCGAACATTTGTAAGCGTGAACTCGTGAAACAACTGCCACAGGTAATGAGACATTATTTACTTATTTATTTATTAATTTATTCAAGATTTATTTTTGGATTTTTGCCTTTTTATTATGATAGTACAGTGAGTAGGCAGGAAGCGAATTGGGAGAGAGAAAGGGGTGACGGGAAAGGGACACGAGCCAGAACTCGAACTCGCCCACAAGGCTATCAGCGCAGACGGTGGAACGTTTATTCTCCATCATTCAATGCATATTGTCTATACATAAATGAACCTTTATGTTATGTAATTGAATTTATGAAGAAAAGGTTCAGCATCCAAGGCTCTATTGCCTATTGCCTCAATGGTGTACATTGTCTTTGGGCGGATTGCTGTGATTTGGTCTTAGTGACTTAGGAGTCCTCTTGAATACTCCTAACTTTTCACAGATTCAGGAGCTGGTTTTAGAACTAAAATGCTTTGTGAAATACTCTTAGAGTAAAAATTTTGGAGTCCTAAAATTAGGACTGACACCCATTATTTGTAAGAGTTTCACCTAAATCGGCAAGTTAGGAGCAACTTTTAGCCTTAAGATATTTTGTGAATACGGCCCCTGACTATGTGAGACTACAGTTTGAATTAATCCCTTTTGTTTGCATGACACATTGACATTACAGTACAGAATGGCTCTTTCGGCATTATCCTGAACATTGTAAGCATTCATTTCATGTGTCATTGAACTGAAGAGAGGCTCTCAGGAGTGCGCAAAACCTTCACATCCTTTAGAATTTCCAGGCAAAATACATCCGAGTCCTTCACATAAAAATCAGTCTACAGGCTTTCATAGACATCCTAGGATCTACCAGCTAAAGTCTTCAAGGTTTGTGTAATTAAATATTTATTAGATATTCAATGACTTGTTTAAATGAAATAAATGCATATTTGCTGAATGCTGATGCTATATGAAAAAAACATTTTGGTGTCTGCCTTTCTATTACTAGTATTACTATTAATAATAGAAAGTCAAACACTATAATGCTTTTTCATATAACATTTACTTGATTTGTTCAATGGTTCTGTCTAATGATCTCTTAGACAAAACTGTTAAATAAGGACAGCGACAAACTAATAAAAACGGAAATGGGAGCTCCAAACAGACAAACGCATCAGCATTTGATGGATGATGATAGCAAAAAATGCCAAATATCAGCTGATATATTGATAGACTGCTAGTTTCATCTGTGGATCACAACATATACATTTTAAAGAATATACTGTCCACTCTTCAGTATATTGAAAGTGAATGAAGACTGAGGCTGTCAGAACTCTAAATGACAAGAAAACCATAAGCGTATCATAAAATTGGTCCGTGTACTATATCTCAAGTGATCTGAAGCCATACGATAGCTCTGTATCCACTGAAAATCTGCTTTAGCTCTCTGTTCTTGGAAGTAGCAGCAATGTGGTGTTCTTCAATATGATGAAACTGAATGAGGACCGAACCAGGTTCACAATGACAAGAGGGTGTGTAAATAATGGCAGAATCTTCTTTTACTTTGCTTTTCTGATTTATTTCTGCATCTGTCAGCTGAATGCTGTAGATGTCCACTGTGGCTCTGTTCATTCTTATTTTATGGGTATATTTGTGAATAGAGAACTGTAGTCTTAAACAGAATCATGTGATTCATTGTTGGGATTATAGCTGGTGGGGTTACTCAATCTCCTCACTAAAATATATCTTTTAGGATTTTGTTTGACAACGTGCGTCAATGATAAATCTGTCAACTGAAGAATGAGTAAAGAATGTGGGCATTCTGCCAAATGTGTGTTTAAGATAAATGCTGTCATACCTCATGAGTTCTTATTTTGTCAGAGTTACATTAATGCAATCTGCGTGTCTCTGTATCAAAATTGATGTTTTGTGGCTTTTTGACCAAGTCTGTTAACTTGAGGCCATCTATATAGTGTTCTCTTATACAGGCACAAAATTAAATTGTGGAACACAGAATAAGATATTTTGAAGAATGACTTTCATTGTATGGACAAAAACAGCTGGTAAAAAAAATGAAAGAAAGAAAACAAAAAGTCTACTTTTATGTTCCACAGTAAGTCACAGGTTTGCTTATGGGTATCAGAATAAAATGTTAGGCCTATTTTTTGAATTTGTGAAATCAGTAAACCTAAACATGTGAATACATTTTTGTGTGCATGCACTTGTTTAAGGTGAGGGGAGACCACAGCCAATTCCATTCAACTGAAGGATCACAACATAATAGGGATTTACTGCTGTGGTAAAGGTGGCATATTAAAACAATAAGCAATAAGCGTTAAGAGAGTCTGGGTGAAAAATAATTATCCTAATCCCTTGCCTTTGGTGGTACCTCACACGAGACAGCGAGACATAAAACAGTGGCTTGATCTCCATTCTAAATCCTAAAAAGCTCCTTCCATACACCATATAGATATGGATATGGATAATTCACCTAAAAATGAAAACGTAATTTAAAACCTGTATGACTTACTTTCTTATGTCCTTAAGGCCCTGACACACCAAGCCGACGGTTGGCCATCTGCTAACGTTGGGCCATCATTGAGTGCCGGATGGTCCAGTTTTTGTGGTGTGTTATGTACCGTCAGCACTAGTCAGATCCCGTTGGGAGCTTTTTGGCTGATTGAGCATGTTGAATCGGAGTCCGTCAGTGAGAGAGAGAACTCTGATTGGCTGTTCAGCTTAGTGAATGAGTCAGTGCATGAGAATAAAAGTTAAAGTGATGAAAGCAAGCAAAGGAGTCAAGATGGCACAGACAGAAGGCTGTTCTAATTTTACTTCATCTTATCTAAGCACAGTGTTGGGGAAGTTACTTTAAAATGTATTGCATTACAATATTTTGTTACTCCCTAAAAACTAATTGCGTTACTTAGTTACTTTTATGGAAAGTAATGTGTTACGTTACTTCTTACTTGGGCTCGGCTGGGCTTGCTTGCTTGTTTTTTTAATAATAATAATAATAATACTAATAATAACAATAAGTTCTATTTTTGGCAAATGTAATGAATATGAATAAGCCTCAGGCTGAAGGACATTTTCACATTTACAGTTACAGCTCAAACCATCCTTTCAGCTGTGCTGCCATTCTTGATTGCAGAAGAATAGGACGCAACACTCTTAATTCAGCAATTTATCTAAAGTCATTTTTGCTTATTGATATGGTTGAATTGGATCATCAATGGTTAACAGCAAAGACATTAATGAAATGAGATTAAATACACAAAGAATATTTGTGTTATTTAACATATTTAATTATTGCAGGTTTGTGTAATATTCTGAGTTAGCATTTTACTGTTTTTTTATTAATTTTGAGGAATACTGAATCTGTTGTGTGTGTGCGTGTGTGTGTGTGTGTGTGTGTGTAAGTGAGATGAATAAATGCATGCTTACATTTACTCTAGAACTACAGAAACCATAATGTTTACACAGTGTGCACAACGCCTCTGCACTTTACTCCCGATTTCTCTCAACATGGGGACAGAAGAGATGTCATTCAATAAATGGGAAAACAAAGTAATGTGCGTTACTTGTGTGGAAAAAGTAAGTCATTATATATATATATATATATATATATATATATATATATATATATATATATATATATTGTAAATTTAAAAGCAATGCATTACTTTACTACTACTTTACTCTGATTACGTAAATCGCATTACTTGTGGTGCGTTACCCCCAACACTGCCTGAGCATTCCTATGTGTGAATATTTTCATAACAACATAAGCCACCTGGAATAAAGAAAGTGACCAGCATGATTGATATTCAAAATGGTAAGCAAGTGCTGCTATGTTTACAATTTGTAAACTGCAGTCCTAGTTTCGGTTTCCCTTTTTTAATGATAAATATACAGTTGAATATTAATACCTGCTGATATAGACCGTTATTTCCTTACACGCAGGTGCAGAACGCACATGCTAGTTGACAGTCACCTTTTGGAGTGTTTAAGCACAGCTTTTTGGCTGAGACGCAGCCAAAGGGAGGCGACAACACAGCTGGCTTTCGTCCTTTTATGTCGGCTTGGTGTCACAGCCTTTACAGTAAAAGTCAGTGGACTCTAAAACAACATTGGAACTCATTGTGTGAACATCAACAACAAAAACACAAAACAGTAGTTTGACATTGCACACTTCACATTGAAGCCAATGTGCACTCATCTAAACCCCTACATTGTAAATTAGAGGGAGAAAGAGAAAGATGCTCTTTGTGTGAACTAAAGACACCTGGCTTAACCCAGATATTCTCCTGCAGAACATGCATGAGATAAGAACCATTCCAACATTCCAGAACCCTCCTGACATTTCCAAACACTGTGTGTCATTCCTCCTGTCTCCATGTGGTTCTGCTCAATGCTGGATACCTCACAGTCCCACGGGAGATTTGCCAAAATATCTTTGGTCTGAATTAAACATGAGTCTGTTTATTATTCATCATTGACAGCCAATAAAGATAAAGAAGTTCAAGAGAGGTCTGAGATGCTACTTACCCCTGTCTTACCTTTCTCTTAGAAGCCCCATCTATCTAGAAATCCTTGTGTTTGCTGGAAGAAATACCCCTGATTCCATCCAGAATGAAGCTGCTTCACCTGTCTGGGAAAAGGTCACCTGACCACCCACTGGCGAGTCAAGACAGACCCCGCTGCCACACCAGATGATAGACAGGTCTGTATGTGTGCGAGTCCGCCAAGCATGATTAATTCATTCATTTCTTTCTGCCTGATAATAATGATGATGGCTGGATGTTCTTAATTGAATTGGGGAAGTTCAAAGACAACTTACTCGATTTTGGGGTGCTTATCAGTGTAGAGCAGATCAAAGTAGATTTTTCCTGTTTCAGGATTACTGATTGACAACGTGTACAATTAATGTGGGTTAATTTAATAGCCATATTCAAAGAGCAATACAAACGAGACACAGAACCGTTTCCATTCAATTCGCTCCATCTCGCACCTGGTGCCCTAAATTATGTAGAACCGCGAAGGCCTGCGATATATTTGTTTCATTCGCTAATAATTGACACTTGATTTTCTCTCACTGATGGAGATTAAGTGGCTTTCTTTTTGTAAACACTTAAATCTTTTTAAACCTGCAATTAAACGGGTTGGATTCAGGTCTCTATGTAACGATCACAGTGGAAAAAAGATTAGCCCATTGCCATTATGCTTAATCAACAGCTTACCTAACAGGAGATTTTTATTTATTTATTTTCTTCTTAATACATATCCAATCAGACCTTAAGAAGGTTTAAAGTCTGAGACTATATATAACAGTAATAAAAGCTTATCCATGTATTTTTTTTTATACTTCTTCTTCTAAAATATTCTTTATCAGCGTGGTTATTGACATTTACAAGGGCTTTGGCTAAATATTAGTCAGATATTTTATCTTAAGGTGCACTCAGTGGATAGTTTGACCAAAAATTTAAATCATTTACTCAGCCTCATGTCATTCCCAGAAGGTATGATGGACTTCTAAGAAACACAAAAGATGTTTAGAATTAGAATGGGGTCTATGTGGATTTCATGACACTGAATCATTGATTCACAAAAACAGCTGAAACATTCTTCAAAATTCAAATTCTTCATGCTTTTTTTGTGTTGTGGAGAAGAAAGTCAGTCATACAGGTTTGGAATGACATGAGGCCGAGGTTGGGTTCATGATGACAGAATTGGCTGAAATGTGTAATTTATGTATAATTTTGTTGTACAGGTTATATAGAGAGGATGTATCTCTCTTGAATCTGTGTATCCAGTTTATCCGATCCATTTCAATCTTATTAGATATCAATCTGAATTATGTTACCTTAAAATAAGTAAAAGTCTTTTGATGGAATATTAGTTTTCCTGGACCTGTGCTGTGTATTCAAACCGGCAAAAATGAAAAGGTCGGAGGCGGCAGGAATCAGTGCACAGCTTGGGTGAGTTAAAGAAGGATGTAAGCAATTTTTATTTTTTTCCGGGATAGCTATCAGCTGCACACGCCTCCAATCTTCTGTAGGCAGCTACCTTATAAGTGCTAAGTGGAGGGTTGCTTTAAAAATCTTGGTGACCTGCTGGAGCATTTATGAATTCAATATATGTTTACTCATGTCTGCAGAGATTCATGCGCTTCTCGTGTGTTAGTCACAGATATATGGTGACCGAATGATACACACATTACTGTGCATTCATGATGAAAGCTTTTATGTTTGGAATAATAAATGCCAAAGAGAGATGGAGTAAGGATTAGGGCTGCACAATATATCGTTTTAGCATCGATATCGCGATGTGCGCATCCGCGGTAGTCACATCGCAGGAAGTGCAATGTCAAGTATAGGGATTTGATCCGTGATCCGTACGGGCAGCTGCTGAGTTGAGTCAGGCATCAAGCGCAAGAGGACTGTAGTCACACGCTGTTTTCTGTACGCACACACAGAGCCGCTTAGACCGCACGTGAACGCCGAATACATTGGGCGCACAGAAAACAGCGCGGGCATTTTGACTTAATTTTCTTTTAAGATTAACTGACATGTGCTCGCAAAATGAAGTCAAAATGCCCGTCTCGGCGAGTATCCTTGTAAACACCGTCTGTTATGTGTTGTAAACAATTGATGAAGGAAACGGATGCATGTCATTTAGGTCCATGCATTCGTCTTAAAGGGACAGCAGCCTTGTGTACCTGCAGCTGTTTGTGTTGCCAATGGTGACCAAACAACAAAAGAGAAAGAGAAAATGACTTTTTGCAGCTTTAACAATGATAAAATGTATTAATTAATTATATTAGTTATATTTCATTTATATGGGCTAGTGAAGACTGCTATTTTACATTTGATTATTGAATTTCTTTACCTGAATACTGCTGGATTTACCTGAAAAATATAAAGCACTGCTTATTTTTAATATTATCTTTCTTCTATTGTATTTATCTATGCTTGTAATGTGTTTATTATTATCATCTATGCAGATTCACTCCCCTACAAAATCACCCCTATTATTCTAGAATGATTAATTCTTTTCAAATAGAGCTATTCAAATCATCAGGTGAAATTGTTTTTATATCGCGATATACATCGCAGAAAAACAAAATATCGCAATGTAAGTTTTTTCCAATATCGTGCAGCCCTAATTATCACAAGCTGTAATTATTGCCTAAATAAAAACGTTGAAACATAGCAGTTTAGCTGAATACATGACTTTCACCAACCATGGTTTTTATTACCTTATAGAGATGTACTGTATATTATTGCTATATGGACATTACTATTTGTCAGAGAATGGGCTCCCAGTGATGAGTTTGGAGCCTCTCAAGGCTCCCCCCCCCCAATACTTCACTTATTTTTTGTGATTGTAGAAAATGCATGTTTCAAATATTACAAAGAAAAGTACAAATAAATGTGAATACAGAATGTCTTGGATGAGAGTATGAACATGATGAAAACTCACTGCCTGTTCTGTGGCGTCTCTCTCTCTCACTTTCATCTGATCTCCTCCACTGGTTCTCAATCAAAACTGACACCCAAGAGTGCTCCAAAATAAATCACCTCATCTCACCTACACTCCAGTAATCCTTCCACTAGTGTAGAACAGCGTATGTAAGTGTGCAAGAGTGCTACTGTTTAAAAGAGGGGTTAACCATGAAACTGTGAGGTATGCTCACTTTGTATTTTTGTCAGTTGGGTTAAGGTCAGAACTGACATTCCATTACAAACCCCAAATCATTTATACCAGTGGTTCCCAATTGGTTTTGTCTTTTTTTTTTTTTTTTCAATTTTACATTGGACGACACAACACAGTATACCAATCAAACACTGATGATGATGATTGTGATGATTATATTACCATATCAATGACTGAACATGCTCAAGTATTAATATTTGGTAAAAACCAAGCAAAACTACATATAAATTTGAGGGCTGTTATTAAAAGCTTATATATATATATATATATATATATATATATATATATATATAAAAGCTGTTATTTAGTTGACACGTGTAACCAAATCTAGACATGAGCATTGCCTAGATGATTCTTGCTACTTTGCTGAACTGAACTTTGCGAGGGTAATATGCACACTTTTTACTCAGAGAGTGAGTGTATAAATACACTGGTATGTGGGCGAGTGTTTCTTCACTCATGGGTGTGACAAAGATGACAATGAATGGCACTAACATCCTTTACTGGCAGTCACCTGGTTGCCTCCAGAAATAACCTCACCCAGTGTAACTAGCACAGATCACAGTGTGTTTCAGTGCAGTTTAAGGGCTTCGACTGTGTATGAGTTTGTATGTTCCACATGTTAAACAGAGTAGAAGCTTTAGGGACATCACATGGACGTCTGAATGCTTTGTTGATACATGCACAAGCATATGCAAACTAGATGACCCTCAGAACAACACAAGAGGTTCAGAAATTATATATATATATATATATATATATATATATATATATATATATATATATATATATATATATATATAAGTATAAAGCAGTCAATAAAATTGAAATAAAGATTATGTCTTGCTGCATCTCATCCATTAACACAGATTTAATCTAGATTGAAGCAGACCCTCAAAGCAGATGAGAAAGCAACCACGTCGCTAAATGTTATTGCTATTCCAATGATAACACGGTGTACTAAGCACATCTGCTGTAAATCACTCATTAGATCACAACACCATCCTTACTAGGGCTGCACGATATTGGAAAAAAATTGCGATATTTTGTTTTTCTGTGATGTATATCGCGATATAAATACAATTTCACCTGATGATTTGAATAGCTCTATTTGAAAAGAATTAATCATTCTAGAATAATAGAGGTGATTTTGTAGGGGAGTGAATCTGCATAAATGATAATAATAAACACATTACAAGCATAGATAAATACAATAGAAGAAAGATAATATTAAAAATAAGCAGTGCTTTATATTTTTCAGGTAAATCCAGCAGTATTCAGGTACAGAAATTCAATAATCAAATGTAAAATAGTAATCTTCACTAGCCTATATAAATGAAATATAACTAATATAATTAATTAATACATTTTATCATTGTTAAAGCTACAAAAAGTCATTTTCTCTTTCTCTTTTGTTGTTTGGTCACCATTGGCAACACAAACAGCTGCCGGTACACAAGGCTACTGTCCCTTTATGACGAATGCATGGACCTAAATGACATGCATCGGTTTCCTTCATCAATTGTTTACAACACATAACCGACGGTGTTTACAAGGATACTCGCCGAGACGGGCATTTTGACTTTATTTTGCGAGGACATCTCAGTTAATCTTAAAAGAAAATTAAGTCAAAATGCCCGCGCTGTTTTCTGTGCGCCCAATGTATTCGGCGTTCACGTGCGGTGGGCTCTGTGTGTGCGTACAGAAAACAGCGTGTGACTACAGTCCTCTTGCGCTTGATGCCTGACTCAACTTAAAAACACAAGCAAATATTAAACGTTCACTCTATGATGGTTAAACTTTGCAATTAATCCGCGAATCACATGCGTTCTGAACCGGGGTGCAGCTGCCCGTACGGATCACGGATCAAATCCCTATACTTGACATCGCACTTCCTGCGATGTGACTACCGCGGATGCGCACATCGCGATATCGATGCTAAAACGATATATTGTGCAGCCCTAGTGATAATAATGATTACAATATAAGGTGCTATTTGGCAGTTTTAAATGTCCATCCAAAGTTGGCATCATCTGAGGTCCTCACAAGTATTGGCATCCTCTGAGAGTGAACAAATAGACGCATGCATTCCATACACATATTTGCATTTATACTGGGCGATTAATGATTTAAATAGTCGAATCAGAATTGTCAAGTCTTGCCTATAGTAGACTGATAGTCGAATCGTCTGTGTGGGGATGGATAAACATTCGTAAAACGATTCCTCATAATATTTTAAAGCCACAATGTACAGAACATCACACAAATATATATAAGAAAATGCATAAAAACATTTTGGATCAATAAACCTAAAAAAAAAACCAAATAACTGAAGAAAGGCCACACTGCAAACAGGATTTGCATTTCACATGTTGGCAAATCTAACTAAATCGGCTAAATTGCCTGTGCAAGCACACTCTAAGTGCAGCGCAACATTGATGCACCGAAAAACAATCAAAAATTAATTTACAGAATTAAATTAGAACAGAATATACCTTTCTAATAAAAACGAAATAAGTCAGAATTAAGTCACAAGGTGCAGAACAAGTGTGTGCAAAATGCCTAATGTGCAGGGGAGCATATATTCAAAACACAAAACACAAATAGTTAAATTTGATAACCCTGAGATCTATTGATCAATAAAAATGAAAATAAAGAAATTATTAAAATACCGAAAGTATAGCCAGAATTGTCAACTTTGTCTTTTTAACTGCAGAGACAACAATAAACGCTTAACTGGAGTGGCAGTCTTTTTAGCTAAACATGTCCATATCATCCAAATATCAAATTAGAACCGGCGGAAATGTTTTGAAATCACTTGTACCCTAGCTGATCGAAAACAAAATCCAGTCTTTCACTCTGCCCGTGTCCGTTTGAGTCTTTTCAAACTGTGTGCGAGGAAAACAGTATGCGAAATCAGACATTAGCCCAATTCACACAGCAAACCCCGGGAAATTGCTGCGAAATTACCAGAATTACTTTATCGGTAAATAAACAAATATGCTGTTCACACAAGCAACGGCGTTCTGACTTTTTACCAGTAAGAGACCGTTCACACATCAGCACCAAAATACCGGTAAATTCTGTGATGTCAGTCATCTTTAAATGCTGCGCTGTTGTCTTCATTCGCCTGCATGAGAAGAAGCGCTTTAGTTTCACTATCTGTTCAATTTGACAACATATTTGACGTCTGAATGAAAGGCATAAGAGGGTGATCATCAAACAGAACACGTTTTGCTCTTAAAAACAAGAGGCGGGCATAATAGTAGGCTATCCAACTGCAGAGCGCAACGCTAATGAATGGAAAAGAAGGCTCGAGCGCAACACGCTGAAAAGGCTGCGAGACATGGCGCAACGGTCAAAGATAATCATTTTGCCATATTTAAATAGAAAAACTGTTAAAAAGCTTACTGTAGTGTAAACAGCGCAAAGTAATCACGTAATCTCCATAAGGGGCTATTGATCACCCCCATATAGCCAAAATGGCATGATCCTCATTTCATAACACCTCTGCGAAGATTCGACTGTGAGACTGGTAGTCGAATCAGGCCCCTCCTATCGAAGCATCTAATCTTCGACTATTCGGGGTCACCCCTAATTTATACATACATACTACATATTTAAACATGCATGTTTTAAAATCTATTTTAAACCATATTATAGCTTTGTGTGAGAAACTGCATATTTAGACTGGCATGGCATGTTTTGTTATGCACTTTTGGCATCAATGGCATAACATCTGGAAATCTGGTATGACGTTTAGACGGAATCTGAATGTCAAGGCATATACATATATATATGCCTTGACTTCAGTGTTAAAACAAACCACAGTGTTCCTAACGTGTTAGTCAGACAATTGACCAAGCAGACAGGACTGCCTGACACACAGTCTCAACCAGAGAGATTAATAGAGTCTATAACAGGAATATGTGACATACATTAGTTGTGTGGTTTTGTGACAGACCATAATGATGTGTCTTTCCCGCATACCAACAGAGACAGCGGGGCTGGTTGACACTTCTACAGAATAGGAGTAATTAATTGCTGATTACTACAGAGAGTAAATATGTGCCACATACAGAGACAAACAGATTTCACACACAGTTTTATAAATAATAGTCCCACATTACGGCTGCGTCCCAAACTATCCATCCTAAATATTTGAATGCCCAAAATAAAAAATATTTCATTAGTTTTGGTAGATTTTTGAAGTATGCAAATAGTCCCCATATATATATATATTAAGACTGTCAAGTGATTAAAATGTATTACACGATGTGGCAATTAATTAATCGAATTGATCGCAAATTAATCACACATCAAATTTGGCCAAGAAAGTACCCCCAAAAGATAATTTAAAGTCATTATTGTGTTAAATAAAAAAATAAATAAAATAAAAACATTACAAAAAGTATAGCTTTAGAAAAAAAATACTTTATTTGATTTAACATAGAATTTTATTACACATAAACTTTTATGCTTCGAGGGCCTCGTTTATTTTTGGGTAAACTGTACCTTTAATTGGTTTGATATTACCGGTAATATGGAAATATGAAAAATTTTGTTTTAATAAAATGATATTCTAAATAAGAAACTAAAACTGACAGTTGATGGCGGTAAATGTCTAAATGGGTAAGTCATTGAGTCAATTCATTCGTTTGATTCGTTCAAACGGCTGATTTTCAGCTATAAAAGCTCTCTACTGATTGAAGAAATACAAAGTTTTCTGTCAACATCAAACTGTGTCTTTCTCCTCACTCTCTCCCTGTGCTGTCTCTAATCTCATCCTTAATGTCTCTCAGTCACTTAGTAAATATGGATGAAACAATTCAGCATTTGAAACTGATCCACAGAGAGACTGGAGACAGGGACTGTTGGGTCGTAACGGCGCTAATTAAATCCAGCTAGTTGTCTGAGATTTTTAAGAGATGAATCCCCAAGTGTTGTCCAATTTTCCAGCATTTGCGCATAACTCAGCACTCATAAATAATTTCGACACTTGAGCACTCGAGACTCAAAACAAATGACGATACTGGCACTTGTCTTATGTGATTTTTGAGCAATGACACAAATCAGCGGACTGAAAGACTGAAAGCTGAAAGTCTCTGATCAAACATTACATGGCTGTCATACACACAATGCCTGTGCATACTCATTTAATAAGCGCATAGTTGTCTTTTTTTCCAATTTACAGGAAGGGATGACTTCACAAGGGGTCAGGATTAAGACTGCCTGCTTTGATATATGAAGCTTTCCAGTCGCTGTCATTGGTCATTCAAACTCATGTAGATTGCCAGAAACAGCACGACTCAAGGCAGCGTGGGATATTTTTTAATGCTTTATCTCAGCAGTGTGCCTATGCAGTCGATAAACGGATGCTTGCGGCAGTGCAACAGAGAGAGAGAACATGAATGAGCACACAGTTGTGAAGGCCCTTAGTGATATATAACAGTGATATTTTTCTTGGGGCGGTTTAAGGTCTCCAGGAATCAAAACCTCTGTCAGAGGAGCGTCATCCATGATAAAATTAGAACGTGTTACTTAAATCCTCTCAGCTACTTTGTATTTAAAGGAGGAGTTAGCATACCCACAAGTAAGTTCATAAGCCTTTACCCTTACAAAAAGTACTGTGGTGGCACCATAGTATCAGATGGTAATACATTATCATGCTAGTGGTAAAAATGTTACAATCATGGTGCATTTTCAAAGGAAACATAACCATGGTACTGTTTGGTAGATCATTTTTTCTTCTCAAATGCAGATAAATATAATTCTTTCAGTTTGTCATGTAAATGGGGTTGTGCACAATTCAGAATTAAATTGAGAAATATTTTGAATAGGATTTGGATAATAAAGTTATAAAACTTTAAAAATGTTAATAAAACTTTAATAACTATTATAATTAAATCCAACATTATTCTTTAGTTTATTTAAGTGTTCTAAATAATTCAGAACTTGAATCAAAATTGTAAATTTTATTTGATGAGGATGCGGCCAATTCAATTTAGGTTCTTCCAAGTTCTTCCATTCTGACTTCTGCAACAGCCATATGTTTCCCCTATCAGTTTCTTCAGGTTTTAAGTCAAACCACTAGCCACAAACAAGCAGCCGTTTTGGCTCCAACAGCCCTGCGCTCATCATTTTAGGTGGAAAATAAAACCTAAAGTATGCAGGGGTCAACCAGAAACATTTTAATAGTCACTTAGCCTCTAGCAAACCTCATTCACACAGATACACAGATGACTTTAACAGCTTGCTAATATTTAAAGAAACTGTCGTTGTGGGTTTAGCTAGTCTCTTGTTGTTCTCCACACACTGACTTTCTTATTTATTCCTCTCTCTGTTTTCCTTTATTCTCACAGGTGGAGAGAGAGAAAGACATAATGGGGCCACTAAACAGAAAGTGCTCAAGATACCTAACCTTGCAACAAGCGTTCTGTCAAATCTGACAAACAAAAACTCCCAAGACAAGCCTTTTAGCTTCCATTCACAGCGGCATCGCTCACTAAAGTTCTGCTACATTATGTCAGGTCAGATAGAGGGTGGTGTGGCATTGTGGACAAACCGGAAGGCTGTAGGTTTGGAGCCCACAAAAGACAATTCATCACTGCTGAGCTTTTTTGACTTTACTTCTTGGTTTATCCAGTCGCAAGTTTTAATACCTGTCAACAACTGTTGTTTGAATTTTGTGGATGGAAAAGTTTCTGATTTTGTGACTATTTATCACTAACTAAATGTGTCACTTCTTTTGTTGATTTCAGGCATACTGAAAACGTTTAGGAAATCTTCTGTACATATATTGACTTTTTTTTATTTAAAAAAAATGGGGGTATCAATACTGATTTGATTACGATTCACAAGTTCAGATTTTAGATCTCAATTCATTTTGATTCTGATTCATTGAGCCATATTTTAATCATAATGTCTATTTTGATTACATATTATATAAAAGAAATTCCCTCTTGGAATTATTTGCGCTTAATGGTAGCACTTTATTTTACAGTCCTGTTCCCCATTTACATACTGTGTACTTATTATAGCAATTGCAATAACTGAGTAATAACTTGGTACTAACCCTGAACCTACCCCTAAACCTAACCTTAACCAATGTAGTTACCTTATATTACCCAGTACTTTCTTAGGTAAGTACACTGTAATTGCACACACTGTAAAATAATAATATAAAAAAAAAAAAAAAAAAACTCTTTTTAAAATCAAGCAAGTCACACGTACAAACCCGATTCCAAAAAAGTTGGGACACTGTACAAATTGTGAATAAAAACAGAATGCAATGATGTGGAAGTTTCAAATTTCAATATTTTATTCAGAATACAACATAGATGACATATCAAATGTTTAAACTGAGAAAATGTATCATTTTAAGGAAAAAATAAGTTGATTTTAAATTTCATGGCATCAACACATCTCAAAAAAGTTGGGACAAGGCCATGTTTACCACTGTGTGGCATCCCCTCTTCTTTTTATAACAGTCTGCAAACGTCTGGGGACTGAGGAGACAAGTTGCTCAAGTTTAGGAATAGGAATGTTGTCCCATTCTTGTCTAATACAGGCTTCTAGTTGCTCAACTGTCTTAGGTCTTCTTTGTCGCATCTTCCTCTTTATGATGCGCCAAATGTTTTCTATGGGTGAAAGATCTGGACTGCAGGCTGGCCATTTCAGTACCCGGATCCTTCTTCTACACAGCCATGATGTTGTAATTGATGCAGTATGTGGTCTGGCATTGTCATGTTGGAAAATGCAAGGTCTTCCCTGAAAGAGACGATGTCTGGATGGGAGCATATGTTGTTCTAGAACTTGGATATACCTTTCAGCATTGATGGTGCCTTTCCAGATGTGTAAGCTGCCCATGCCACACGCACTCATGCAACCCCATACCATCAGAGATGCAGGCTTCTGAACTGAGCGCTGATAACAACTTGGGTTGTCCTTGTCCTCTTTAGTCCGGATGACATGGCGTCCCAGTTTTCCAAAAAGAACTTCAAATTTTGATTCGTCTGACCACAGAACAGTTTTCCACTTTGCCACAGTCCATTTTAAGTGAGCCTTGGCCCAGAGAAAACGCCTGCGCTTCTGGATCATGTTTAGATATGGCTTCTTTTTTGACCTATAGAGTTTTAGCCGGCAACGGCGAATGGCACGGTGGATTGTGTTCACCAACAATGTTTTCTGGAAGCATTCCTGAGCCCATGTTGTGATTTCCATTACAGCAGCATTCCTGTATGTGATGCAGTGCCGTCTAAGGGCCTTGACCCCTACGCACAGAGATTGTTCCAGATTCTCTGAATCTTTGGATGATATTATGCACTGTAGATGATGATAACTTCAAACTCTTTGCAATTTTTCTCTGAGAAACTCCTTTCTGATATTGCTCCACTATTTTTCGCCGCAGCATTGGGGGAATTGGTGATCCTCTGCCCATCTTGACTTCTGAGAGACACTGCCACTCTGAGAGGCTCTTTTTATACCCAATCATGTTGCCAATTGACCTAATAAGTTGCAAATTGGTCCTCCAGCTGTTCCTTATATGTACATTTAACTTTTCCGGCCTCTTATTGCTACCTGTCCCAACTTTTTTGGAATGTGTAGCTCTCATGAAATCCAAAATGAGCCAATATTTGGCATGACATTTCAAAATGTCTCACTTTCAACATTTGATATGTTATCTATATTCTATTGTGAATAAAATATAAGTTTATGCGATTTGTAAATTATTGCATTCCTTTTTTATTCACAATTTGTACAGTTTCCCAACTTTTTTGGAATCGGGTTTGTAAGTTACAGTCAATCTCTGCTATGTGTCGACCTAAAACTTTGACTTTTTGCAACAATTTGAAGTAGCCTATTAAAATTATTCAGAAATTGCATGTTGTTGCGATACGCATATCATACCCATTTTTCAGTCTTCGTCATAACGTTGAATGTGACTGACAGATAACTATAGTTTTACCCAGTCCAAATGTTAATACCGGGCGTAAACACTGTATTAAGTGTTTTTGAAGTAAGTTGCTTTTCAAAACAGTTTGTACTCACTTTAAAAGTTTCTTTCTAAACATTAAAATGCTGTCAGGAAGATAACACCATCCCACAACAAGTGTTAATTACACACAATAAACAGAAAATGAATTGGGAAAATTTGTGTTTTAATGAAGTTGAAGTAATAGCTATCTGACTCCACCTGAGGGCGGGAGGGGAGATTGTCATGGCAAACTTACAGAGGCATTGGTGTATTTCATAATTGCAGCATAATTAGTATGCAGTTGTTGTTTTTTTCCTCTGTGGTCTGTGGATAATAGATATTATTTGAAGCGTATTGCTGTATCATAGGGTGTAATTTCTTTTTAATTACAATACAGTGATTACATGTCAGACAAAATCACATTGTTGATTCATGGCAGGAGTTTATTTAAGTGAGGAGACCAATGCTCATGGCAACCCGCTGACGCAAACACACACTTTCAGACACGTACACTTGCTCACCAAAAGTATGAAACGTACATAAGATTGATTTTGTAAGTACAAGCCGCCAGTAGATTGCTGTATGTTAATCTACACCTTTTGACATTTTTTCAAGTCAACCGGTTTTCACAGAGGGATTTAAACACATTAAACATACTCTCAGATGTTAAAGTCATCATGGCATTATATGATTGTAAACTTGAGTAATCCCCCATCATGCACCTCTCTCCTGCACCTTTTCATTTCCTGGAAACACTATCCCATCTGCCTCTCAAAACCACAAAGCAGAGGATCATGGGTAAACGCAGTACCATTGAAAACAAACTGGGTGAATGGATTCAGCTTAAATTACTCGATTTCATGTTTTTCCATGTGAATGCCAAAATCATGTGTTCTGTAAATGTGTATGAATTACTGTTGACAGCCTGTTCCCTGCCTGTTTTTCAAACTATTACTTATAAGGTCATGGCTTTTTATAGTGATATGTGAAACTGCTGCTTTCATTTTGTCATATACTGTATCCTCACAAATACTGCCATTTTCTTTCCAACAGTGCACACTTTACTTTCTGTTTGTCCTTCATTGTGTCCCTCACATAAATATCATCCTTTTTTCTTTCTTTCTGAATCTCCCACCCTTTATTGCCATCACTCAGGCTTGCCCACACTGCATATGAATGTTTTCAAGATTAAATCCTTATCCTTATCTAAATTTAGGATAAAATTTAGCAACACTTGTACAAAAAAAATTGTTCTTCGTAATTCCAAATTGTGTTATTCTTTATTTATTTATAAATATTTCAAAATGTATATTTGTATATTTTCGTTTGCATGAGAACACTGATCAGTGAATGAGGCCCATTGTCTTTTTGTTCTCTACTGACATGACACAGTGCAGGTCTTTTTGGGTTGAACTTGTAATCAGAATTTAAAGCAATAATCTGGTTCCAGGCTTGTGTTTTAAGTTTGTCATCTGTCTTCTGCTGCTTTCTTTCAGTGACTCCTCTGCTGACTAACCGGGCCTATGCTAGCCGCCCCAAATCCGGCCTGAATTCCCAAGTCCTGCTGCGATGTAAATCAGGTCTTTTTTTTGCCTGTCATGGATACGGGATAAGCTCGTCCCGCAGCTGCAGAAGTTTTACACACTGCCCCGGTACGTTCTTTATCTGTTCTCCCAGAGGTTACACACTCCCTCTTTTTCTTGTTCAGCTCACATTCACTCTAGCTAGCATGCACTCTCTCGCCATATGATTCATGCTAGCTGCTATCTGGATAATCTCTCCCTCTCCTGCTCCCCTTCCCTCCCTCCACTCCTTCTTTCCTCCCTACTCTGTGGAGTATCCCTTTGACAGAACCTGATATAAACAGCCTTTGATTAAGCTCTGTGTGACCTAAAACAGTAAGTAGACGTGGCCCAGCGATGGAAAGGGCCGAATGTTTGACTTTACAGTCACAACACGCAAAATGTGGGGTTGATCGTGTGACGTTTGCTGATTGTGTGATTTAATTTGTGCTAAGTTTTATAATGTAAACTAACAGCGAAGCAGAAGGTCTGAACCGCGAGCTTGCTCTATGTTCTGGATGGTCGAGGTGCATCTAGTAGTAGGGGATTTGCGATGTTTTTTGTTTCAAGCTAGCTTGACGCTGTGCAACAACTGTCACCTGTCAACAACATCTGCGGTGAACAGCTTGCCTTCAGCGGATGATTGAGTTTGGCCATACCCGATGCCTCTGTCTCAAACTGTCGCATCTCAAATCTGTTCACTCTTCATCAGTTTTAAGATTTTTTTGTGAACCTTTTTAGTGTCTCGTGTTGTTGAGCACAACCTGGGTGATTTGGTTGTGGATCAGCATTGGGGGTGATGTGTTATGAGTTGATATACCGATTACTTTTAGAAGATATGGCTGAAGTGAAGTTACAAATGTACACATTGAATAATACTTTTTGAATTGAATAAAAACTTTTTTTTTGGTGACGCTGCATTTAAGGTTCCATTTGGTAACATTATTTAATGCTTTATCATACAACTATCATACAACTATTTGTACAGTATATATTAACTAGGTTAATGATAATTTATAAATTTACTATTGTTTATTGTTAATTATTTTATAATACATAAACTAAAATGTATTTATGCAACCTGAAATGTATTAAAATATGTAGAAATTAACATGCTGTAAAAATATTGTTTATTGTTCACGTACCATTTCCCAAGTAATATTTTATGTTCTGGATATTAAATGTATAATAATAGTAATACAAACTTGAAGATATATATATACATGTATATGTGTGTATATATACACTACCATTAGGAAGTTTGTGGCAAGATATTTGAAAAGAAGTCTGATCACCACGGCTGCCGTCATTTGATTGAAAGTACAGTAAAAACAGTACTATTGTAAAATATTATCACAATTTAAAACAACCATTTTCTTTTTGAATATATTTTAAAATGTAGTTTATTCCTGTGATGCCAAAGCTGAATTTTCATTCTAATAAGCTGATTTGGTGCTTAGAAAAACATTTATTATTGTTATTATTGTTATCAATGTTGACTAAAAAATTATGTAAAGTACTGTTCATGTAACATTTCCCAACAATGCTCTGGTTATGAAATGTATAATAATAGTTATAAAAAGGATTGTTAATTATATCATGATTTTATTGTGATAATATATGTGACAGATAATGCCACAGTCAGCACATTATCTCAAAATGAACTCAACAGGGTGACCAGGACCCCAGAATATGTATCATCAACCCAGTTTGTATCATCCCAAATGGGTTTATTTTGCGATAATGACTGGCATTATCTGGCTTGCAAAGCAATTTACAAATATATAAATAGACATGAAAAAACTGATTTGAGCTGAAATATTATGTGAGAAGAAATAAACTACGAGTGTTATGAAATGGGAAACATTAAGTGAGAGGTTTGGTTGCCGGGGACAACAGTCAATTTACTATAATTTAATTACAGTTTAGTGGTCATTATACAAAAATAGGAATGCCGTGATTGACCAATCAGAGTCAAATATTCCAGAGAGCTGTCATAAATAATTTGATTGTGCTTTCAGCTACCAGTTATACTTTCGCCTAACAACGCACCGTGACCGCTTGTTGCTGTACTGTATTCTGAAATGATTGGGGGAAAATATTTTGGAGTAAAAATAATCTGCTAAAACAATGGAAAGTAGTGAAGTAGTAGTAGTAGTTTGGCGGAACAAAGTCAGATCATATTGACAAATTTCAGTCTATTTTTTTTTTTATGTCAGACATTTCTTGGAAAGATGTAAATATTGTTTTAGAAGGATGTGGAAAATTATATAATTTTTTAATTACAGATTACGTAAACTTAAAAATTACAGCTCAGCTTCATATAACACATTTCACGTTGTTCAAATCTGTTCCACAGATACCCCTAAATTCAGCATAAAAATCCTTAAAAAATCTATCTGGGCCTGCCCATCAGCATTGAAACATCTTTCCATGAAAGAAAACTCTGTTTTTAAGTGGTGCACAAATTGAAAATAGAAGATGAATACTAAATGGGCCGCTGAGCCCAGCGATCAGGGATCAGTGCTGGTCTGTAACTTGTCTGACACTCTGTGTGTGACTGGGTAATCCCTCAGAGTAATGAGGATTGTCTGTGAGTTTGTGTGTGTTGTAGCATTCACCTCCAGTGCTCAGCAGGGCTATTAAACCATCACATCCATCTCTGTAATGAGTGTGTTTGGGTTAATACCCATTAAACGGATTATCTGCATGTGTGTGCGCGCGTATCTATAGGGAACATTACAAAAGATCAAGGGCAAGATGTAAGGAGTTTGTATTGGAGTGACAACAGATGGAGATGGTACAGATAGAGCGAGCAGAGAGAAGCTGTGAAGCGGCAATGTGAACTATGCTGACTGTGTCTGTCAGGGTTGTGCACCATTTTAAAATTTAAGTGAGAATGGCTTAAAGTTTCAGTTCAGTTCTTAAGTTTAAATGCAAATTGATACATCCACAGACATAAATTTTTATTCGAATTAGAATTTTATTTAATTTTAAATTTGCCTCCTTTGATTCAAAGAAATTCATATGGCTTTAAAATAGGTACAACAATGTGCACACACACACACACACAAACACAGCTGTCCGAAAGTTTGGGGTATGTACGTTTTTTTTTTGTTTTTTTTGTTTTTTTGTTTTTTTTATCCTCACCAAGGCTGCCTTTTTTGCATTTGCCCAACATACTGTAAAAACAGTAATATTGAAATGTTATTGCAGTTTAAAATAACTGTTTTCTATTTTAATATATTTTAAAATGTAATTTATTCCTGTGATGGCAAAGCTGAACTTTCATTAGGCATTACTTCAGTCTTCAGTGTCAATGCTGAAGAAACATGTCTTATTTTCAATGTTAAAGTATACAATTATAAAATATATACATATAAAATATTTAATTCAGCATCCTGTGGGGGCATCACCAATTCAATTCAAATTCCTACTCATGAACTGAAAAGAACCGCATGTTAAATTCTTAATGTTGGTTTGTGTATTTCAAATTATTTCTCATAGATGTTGCACTACAAGTTCACACAATTTAAAAATAATCTGTATGAACAGTATTTTTTAGCATTTAAAAGTTCTGCTTTCTCACATTTGCCAACCCATTTTCTCTTGTCAGATCCATCCATCTCTGAAGTGACTGACAGTTGGCCTTTGCCCCATTGTGTCTATGCACGACTTTTGTCTGATTAGCCTTGGATCTATAACTCTACCATCCATTCTGACAGTGTGTATCTGTCTGGCTCTTTTGTCAGAATTGCCCTTTTCAGTGTCTACACTTGATTCAAGTGACTTAAAGGCTCGCTTCAGTGCTTGAGATTCACTCTTTAGTGCTCTTGACTGAGACTCTCAATTCACGACTTTGACTACTTGAGTTTTGACACCTTGGGGCTTCACCAGCTCACAGCATAAGATCTAGTACCCCATGTTTAATGCAAACGAGACGTTCATGTAACTCTGGAATGTCGTTTTTGAATGCAAGTAGTATTCTCCACACTAAAAACACATCTGGAATCATTCCTCACCCTCATGGTTGTGTTAAAAATATTGTACAGCATCAAGTCATGGGCCTTCGTCGTGACATAGCCACAACTGTGACTCCCTTATTCCACACACTCCTCGATTTTTCCCTCCACATGCATAACAACGTATCATGTTATCACATTACCTCGGAAACCCGCCGGCAGTGGGAACACAGTGAGGCTCGTAAGCAAAACTCTAGTTTTATGAGCTGACAAAAGGCTGAACGTATAGTTCGTCCCTGCAGCACGGCGCGCACACAGCAGCAGCTCAGAGGAACTGAAGTGAGGGAATATTTATGTTCTGTACTGCAGGGCGGTAGTGGATTACAGTGAAAGGGGAAGCTAGGGTCTATCTATGTCAAAATTTGTTCTGCGTTCTCTTCCCCCTCTCTGTCATTCCTTCTCACTAAAATACAGTTCACATGATGACATGCTTTAGAAAGCTTCCCTTCAGTCCCAGACACACACACACAAAAAAAAAAAAAACATGGTACTGTTAAAAAGATGGATGGGAGGCTTCCATAGTAGGGTAAAATGGGGCTAAAGGTGCCCCGGGGTAAAATGCACCTTTGATTTTATTTCCCTCTAAACCACAAGATGGCACAAAAACTTGCCATAGCACTCTCCAAAACATTCGCTTTTCAAGATGCACGTGGAAATTTGGCTGATCCTTGACGCGATCACGGGCAGCAGCGCAAAGTTGATTCTGTGCTTATTTGATCTAATATTTGATGGGGTTTTTTTTTAATGTTGTAGATTTAAGTAGCAAATGAGAATCACTAAAATTATTGAATACATTTTTAGACAAAGGTCTTAAAGTGATAGTTCACCCCAAAATGACAATTTTGCCATCATTTACTTTGTCATCCAGACTAGGAAAAAAAAATACTATGGAAGTCATTGGGGTGTCAACTGGTTACCAACATTCTTTAAAATATATTTTGTGTTCAGCAGAAGAAAGAAACTTGGAACATCATGAGGGTGAGTAAATGATGACAACATTTTTGGGTGAACTATCCCTTTAATGACTTTTTGTTTTTTTCAAGCTAATTAAAGCAACAGTTTTTCAATAACAGAAGAATGTAAAAGTATGGTATTTGGGGTAAAAAGCGACCCTGTTGTTGGAGCTAAAGCCACAATAATTAACATGATAATAAACAGCTGCCTGACTTTTCCATTTATTGACATAAAATGGTTAGATTCAGATGGTAATTAAACTTTGGGAGGAAACTTCGCTCCTGATAAATGATTTGTTATTAAATCATCTACCTTCACAAACCACTGTTAATTTTAACAGAAAAGCAAGCATACTGTATGGGGGATTTGGCATGTCAGAAAGAACGCAAAGAGCGCTCCCTTTATAATCACTAAAAAGCTGTCACTCATCTTAGTTCATTACAATCTCACAAAGTTCGGTTTTAATAAATGTAGCTGACTGCACAACGGATTTCTTATTTGCATAGTCTACACTTTGCTTGTTTTAATGAGTGATTTGCAACAATGTGCAGAACTCACCACTCAAAACGCTTGAGTTTTTGTTCAGTGCTAACTTAAACACCTCTGATTGTCCATTACGTTCAAGAAATCAACAGATATGTTTGTGATTGGTCAATGCTGCAAAAACACATTGTTAATAGAAAGCTTTGACTTTCTCTAGAACACAAACACAAATACACACTGGATCGTTTGCCAAATCTGTTTCACCAATGTGCTATAATTATGGGAAAAAAATGTATTATCCTAGACCAGCAGTAATGGGCAGCTTTTCCCTCTAAAAGCAGGCAGTGGTTTGAGTTAGACAATTCCACGCTAGTCTCAAATCCATGGCCAGGGGACGCCTTGCACAGCCTTGTTTAGCCTTACACACGCTCTGCCTATGATAAAAGGTACTCTCTGGAACTCATTACTAAAACATTCTATTTTAATATAATATATTTAAATGTTATGTTTACTATAGTTTGCTACTACCACAGTTTGCAATGGGAGAATACTTGTGTAGCACAGAGATTTTAGTCGATACCTGTGTTTATAGAGTCCATTGGCTTGAAAAGAAAAGGGGAAAAAAGGCAGTGGAGTACCCATGAGTCACCATGAGCAAATATGACAGAAAAAAAGTTAGCCTGAATTATGGATAGGTAACTTTTTGTCCTTTCCAACCAATACTACTATTAATATTTACCAGTAGTACCAATTCTCTTCAGTTCTTCAGAATATCTCCTTTTTTTTCTTCCATCAAAATAAAGAATTTGGAATGACGAGAGTAAATGATGACAGAATTTCAATTTTTTTTGGTGTAGTATACTGTGTAATTTCCATGCTAAATAAATGATCAGTTTAAGAAAAGAAGTTAGGATTGATAGAATTTCCCGATACATCCGCCCATCCCTTGTGAGAATGTTCTCTGCTACAAACTGACATTTAACTTATTCTAGAAGATCCTAAGCATGCAATTGGAAAGACGGTGAGACACTTATAGTCATCATTGTGTCATATATTGTATGATATTTGCTAACTGTGCTCGTAACCTTCAGATGAGTTTTGCGTTGCTATTTTAAGTCATCATTTGTTGCAGTTATAATCAATGCTTACATATAATACTGCTTTTACATTGCACTATATGCCAGAATAAAATGAAAAAGTCCTGAAATGTGTCGGTCGCTGCATAATGTCCTCACTGTTCTGGATGGACGCCAGTGCTGAGAATGCAGAAACACTTAAAGTACCTCAAAGCGCTCATTTAAAACCTGAGAATGAGGAATGAATGTGGCGACTAATGAGAGTGTAGGAGGCATAACTCAAGTTTGCCAGAACTGGAGAGAACGTGTGCGAGTGTGCACATGTGTCTGTGTTTGTGAACTCTGTTGTTTTCCAGTCTCCATTCTGACAGATAAATGAATGTGGTAATGTTTGTCTGCTGGCTCACTCTCCCACTCTCACACATCTGTTTGCCGGAGTGCCGTATCAGAGTTCTGTTCACACATAAACACATACATATAGAGCCGTTTGCACAGACGTGACTCCGTCTGCTGTACATTTGTCTCCGAGGAAAGGGCCTGTGTGTTTCCCACTCATAAAAGCATTTATCCTCGACACACTGCTCAATTCCACATGACAGCAGTCTTGAGTGTGGCAGTAATACAGATTTCAGATATAGTCAGGTTCAAAAGTCTGCATTGAATTTCTAATATTGAAAATGTAATTTAAAAGGATAGTTCACCCACAAATGAAAATTTGATGTTTATCTGCTACCCCCAGGGCATCCAAGATATAGGTGACTTTGTTTCTTCAGCAGAACACAAATGAAGATTTTTAACTCCAACCGTTGCAGTCTGTCAGTCGTATAATGCATGTGAATGGTAACACATGAGAGTATGAGAACTATGAGAGTAAAAAAACATGCACATACAAATCCATATTAAACCCTGCGGCTCGTGACGACACATTGATCTTAAGACACGAAACGATCGGTTTGTGTGAGAAACCGAACAGTATTTATATCATTTTTTACCTCTAATACGCCACTATGTCCAACAGCCTTTACCGCGCGATCACTTCCGGTGAGTGAGGTCAATGTACAATGTACACGATCTGGCGCAAGCGGCGGAAGTGATCTCTCATCTCTACACTTACCGGAAGTGATCGCGCGCTGAAGTGCTGTTGGACATATTAGAGGTAAAAAATGATATAAATACCGTTCGGTTTCTCACACAAACCGATCGTTTCATGTCTTAAGACATCAATGTGTCGTCACGAGCCGCAGTGTTTAATATGGATTTGTCTGTGCATGTTTTTTTTACTGTTTTTTTTACTCTCATAGATTTTGTTACCATTCACTTGCATTATACGACTGACAGACTGCAACGGTTGGAGTTAAAAATCTTCATTTGTGTTCTACTGAAGAAACAAAGTCACCTATACCTTGGATGCCCTGGGGGTAAGCAGATAAACATCAAATTTTCATTTTTGGGTGAACTATCCCTTTAAAATTGAAGTAAGCAAAGTATTAGGATTTTGATAAATGTAAGGAAATAATATGCTTTAAGGTGAAAAAGAGAAACATAAAAAATTAAAATATTCTGAAATTTATAATATATTATATAATTGCAACAAAAAAAAAGTATTACATCAGAAACGTGAATAAATAAATAAAAAATAGGCTTTTGAACAATACTTTATGTATTTCTATTTACTTTTAACGTCACAATAGCACATTTCTATATTTCTTGTATAGTGCCACAGTCAATCTTAAACTTATTGACACTTCAGAAGGCCCCTGGCTATTATTTATCATTTCAGTATTTCTCTTACTCGTAATCTATAGTGTTTCAACTTTCCAGTATCACACGAGAGGTGGCATTTATGGTATCTGTGAACCACCAAAATGTCGCTCTGGTAATGTTTAAGTCTCCTTCCAGAAAATTCTAAAATAAAGAAAGCCCTCATAGTCCTCCTCATCTGTTATGACACATGTTTGAGTAAGACAGAATATGGAAGTTGGTTCAAAAGAAATATGGCAAAATATTTTTCATTACAGTGCTTTTTTTTAATGAAATACAGTACAGTATTTGGGGTCAGTGGCATCAAAAAGTTTGGAAACTACTGGGTTAGATCATCTTTGTGTTGAAGTGTCGAACTGTTGTTGTAGTTTTTCTGATTACAGACAGTAACATATAAAACAAGTAAAACATGTTTACCTTTTTCCTATAACTATCACAGACTACATATGAACTTATAAAACTAACAAAGACAAAAGTAAATCTAGCTCTTTTGACAATGTAAAAAAAAATATATATATATTTTCCTAAAATGGGACACCTTATCATTTCAACTTTTCTGTGCTGCAAGGACCCCTAAATTCAAAATATGGCTTCCACTTTGACTATGGCGGTAATTTTACACAGCACTTTCTTTTTCCAGTGTGTGTGTGTGTGTGTGTGTTTGTGCCTTTGTAACTTTTATCTCTGCTTTAGAGATTCTAGAAAGTACCTGTGTGCTAATCTGAATAACAAAGTATGTATTTGTCAAATTTTCCTCAGCGTGATGTGTTGTCATCCCCGTCTGCCTCTAATATCCTCTTCGTAACACAGTGCACCTGCACCCTCTTTCATTTAGATGTCTTCGTTCAAGACATTGCCGCTCCATTCATCTTATCTCTTTCCTCACCGTCATCCTAAATTACACATTGCACAGGAGGAGGAGGGAGACAGACGGTGTCATAAATACTGAGTGCAGAGAGAGAGACAGGCAGACAGGGAGAATGTGTGTGTGTGTGTGTGTGTGTGCTCGTAAACTTGCCCTGTGTGAGGTTTAAATTACCAGACCTCTGTGCCTAGAAAACTTCAGCTAACAGACTCCAACACTTCCTCACAGATTTACAGACAGAGAGCGAACATGAGAGAGGAAAACACAAAGAAACGGTGTGCTCAACATCACTGCATAACATTAAATTACTTTCTGAAACCTGTTATCGTCTCTATACATTACAGTTCATCTGAGGTCATACCTCTCTCTACAGGGGCCTGACGATATTGCATGCTCAAGTAAACGCTAGTTTCACATACACGTGATAAAGTTTACTCCATCCACACTTGCTTTTGTAGTTGATTTCAGTCTAACAGGTGCTAAAAAATGGCATATATTTAAAATATTTCTGATTGAAGTTTAAAGATAATTTTTCTCGGGTGACACAAAAATCTGTTTGGTGCAGGATGAGTCATCTGTAGTTTTGGGCCATTTTCCTGAGAATCCATGGTATTTTCATTATGATTTGTGATTCTCTGATTTGTGATTCTTTTAGTGCCTTGCAGGCACTGGTATTTCTTTTAGGAAATGCATTTTTTTGTGACCAAGCAAACAATTAAAACACTGCAGTTATTATTTGTCTAATTAGCCAATGTCAAGTTGTTAAGCAGATTTATGCATTGCTCTCTATTTCATTGATCCTTAAAAGGAGACTGCCTTTAATAAGTGGTGACCCGTATCTAAGACTAAAAGCAGCCAGCAGCTCAATATCAGCATTAAGCCCAGTATTCAGAGGTGGTCACTGTGCTCTCAATCTGACAAACAATCCAACCATGTCTAAATATAAATTGGCTTTTCATCTGCAACACAATGAAGCAGAGTTTGAATTTTGTGCTATATGCATGAGTACCACCTCTTCTTGAACAACAGTCATGGACAGCCTGAAGCAGAGACAAGTGTTTACCTTTCTTTCATATGCCCTCTTCCTGCTTTTATCTGATTAGCTCAATTCTGACAGTCATTGTTTGTTCACAATAACACTGGACAACCATCCATTGAATGGAAATAGAAAAAACAGGACTTTAACTATAAAGTGTTCATGTTTTGATTATTATTATTTCTTTATATATATATATATATATATATATAAAATAAATAATAATAATCAAAACATGAACACTTTATGGTTAAAGTCCTATTTTTTCTATTTCCATTCAATGTTGTTAAGATATTTATTTATTTATTCATATTTAATGCTCACCAGAGCAGACAAATTATTATTTGATCAAAAATACAGTAAAAACTGTTGAAAACAGTGCTTAATATTTTTGTGCAAATGTGATACATTTTTTGAATAGAAAGTTAAAATGAGCAGCATTTATTTGAAATAAAAAATGTAACATTATGAATGTCTATGGTATTTTGTACCATTAGCCAACAAATCCTCCATAATGCCGCAGGTGCCATGCCGGTTGCAGCTTTAATTTAATATAGCTGAATGGTTTTTAAAAATTGCATCCAATGACAGATCAGTTTTAAGTCATCTAAAATTTCAGTGAAAAGGGTTGCATTGCTGGTGAGTTGTTTACTTTATTTTGTTTGCTTATTTAGTATTTTTCTGTACTGTTAATTACAAACCCGATTCCAAAAAAGTTGGGACACTGTACAAATTGTGAATAAAAAAGGAATGCAATAATTTACAAATCTCATAAACTTATATTTTATTCACAATAGAATATAGATAACATATCAAATGTTGAAAGTGAGACATTTTGAAATGTCATGCCAAATATTGGCTCATTTTGGATTTCATGAGAGCTACACATTCCAAAAAAGTTGGGACAGGTAGCAATAAGAGGCCGGAAAAGTTAAATGTACATATAAGGAACAGCTGGAGGACCAATTTGCAACTTATTAGGTCAATTGGCAACATGATTTGGTATAAAAAGAGCCTCTCAGAGTGGCAGTGTCTCTCAGAAGTCAAGATGGGCAGAGGATCACCAATTCCCCCAATGCTGCGGCGAAAAATAGTGGAGCAATATCAGAAAGGAGTTTCTCAGAGAAAAATTGCAAAGAGTTTGAAGTTATCATCATCTACAGTGCATAATATCATCCAAAGATTCAGAGAATCTGGAACAATCTCTGTGCGTAAGGGTCAAGGCCGGAAAACCATACTGGATGCCCGTGATCTTCGGGCCCTTAGACGGCACTGCATCACATACAGGAATGCTACTGTAATGGAAATCACAACATGGGCTCAGGAATACTTCCAGAAAACATTTTCGGTTAACACAATCCACCGTGCCATTCGCCGTTGCCGGCTAAAACTCTATAGGTCAAAAAAGAAGCCATATCTAAACATGATCCAGAAGCGCAGGCGTTTTCTCTAGGCCAAGGCTCATTTAAAATGGACTGTGGCAAAGTGGAAAACTGTTCTGTGGTCAGACGAATCAAAATTTGAAGTTCTTTTTGGAAAACTGGGACGCTGTGTCATCCGGACTAAAGAGAACAAGGACAACCCAAGTTGTTATCAGCGCTCAGTTCAGAAGCCTGCATCTCTGATGGTATGGGGTTGCATGAGTGCGTGTGGCATGGGCATCTTACACATCTGGAAGGGCACCATCAATGCTGAAAGGTATATCCAAGTTCTAGAACAACATATGCTCCCATCCAGACGTCGTCTCTTTCAGGGAAGACCTTGCATTTTCCAACATGACAATGCCAGACCACATACTGCATCAATTACAACATCATGGCTGCGTAGAAGAAGGATCCGGGTATTGAAATGGCCAGCCTGCAGTCCAGATCTTTCACCCATAGAAAACATTTGGCGCATCATAAAGAGGAAGATGCGACAAAGAAGACCTAAGACAGTTGAGCAACTAGAAGCCTGTATTAGACAAGAATGGGACAACATTCCTATTCCTAAACTTGAGCAGCTTGTCTCCTCAGTCCCCAGACGTTTGCAGACTGTTATAAAAAGAAGAGGGGATGCCACACAGTGGTAAACATGGCCTTGTCCCAACTTTTTTGAGATGTGTTGATGCCATGAAATTTAAAATCAACTTATTTTTCCCTTAAAATGATACATTTTCTCAGTTTAAACATTTGATATGTCATCTATGTTGTATTCTGAATAAAATATTGAAATTTGAAACTTCCACATCATTGCGTTCTGTTTTTATTCACAATTTGTACAGTATCCCAACTTTTTTGGAATCGGGTTTGTATTTTCCTCATTTGATTTATTTATTTGTTGAAAATGCACCCCTCCCCTGGCCTCTTTTAAGAAAATGACCCTAGTTCAAGGCAAAAACACTCTTCTCTATCAGAGAGTCCACTATTAACAAGGACACGCTATATTGCAGTCACCTCAGGCAGCAGAGGTTGAGGTGCTGTACCCAAGGCCAGGAAATTTTACAAGAGAGCCGTAAATCTCTGGTTTAAATCAGTGCTGTAATCATAGTTTATTAGAGAGAGATTTGCACATGTGTGCAGTGAGGAGCCCATTGGATCCAGATCGCAACTGAGCACCAAAACCCATCAGCCCCATTTGCTCCATCTCTAGAGATTTAGTTTCCATTCCTGGCATTTAATGACTCCTTATTACAGTTTGTCTGATTATCTCTCCATACTGAGTAATGGATGCAGCGGTGACAGTGCTCTATATCTCTATATGAGCCTTTCTATTGAAACTCTGCTGAAGGTAATATGCCATAAAGCAGCACAGATCATATCGAGGGTGAAAGGACGGTGCATTGGTCGATCAATCCACTTTTATGGGCCCTGTCTTCTCTCCTTCTTTTCCATTTAAGCTCACCTTTCATATTCTCATCTTATCTCTCTCTGCTTTTCCCATCCAAACCTTAAATAACTGTAAATAAATGTAAAGATTTTTTTTTGCTGTTGTGCATCAATGCATTTGTAAAAAGGTATATTTGTCATCTACCAGCAAATCTGTCTGTCAAATCATCGAAACGATATGTGCTAAAGAGTTTCTTATTTTTATTTTATTACAAGATGTCTATAATACCTGGAGAGAGCTATCCGTCAACCATGCTAACAAGCTAAACCTGACCTCATGTTTTATTGTGTGTCTTTTTGCTATAGCGCGTCCTGATTTTGAAGAGTTAAGCCGGGCATACACTGTGCCATTTTTGTCCGATTTTGAATTTCAGCTTTGTCGTGCGTCGTTTGTCGTGCAGTGTACTGGGGGGAAACGAGAGGCGATTAACCTCTCCTGACCAGCAATCGGATGGCCGGATGAATTTCTTACATGTATAGTGTGAGCAGTCAAGTCACAGCTCGACAATCGGACATATAGTGTGAGCACATAAATAGTGAGCTTTGGCTGTACATTGCATGCAATCTGCTCATACAGTGTGAGTTGGTAACTGAAATCCCACAGTGTATGCCCGGCTTTAGATGAGTTCCTGGGTAAACATATTTTGTTGATCCTGGATAAAACATTCCTGTCCAAAATGTTTGTCCTAACCCTATCCCTAACCCCTTAACCTAACCCTACCCATAAGTTATCCCTAAAATCAGAGGGAAATGAAAGGTGAATTAGAATGGTGCAGAACCCCTAACCCTGCCTGTAAGCCTAAACTTAAACCTAAAATTTAGGTTCTGCTGTTATATACAGTAGGGCAGTAAAGATATGACAAGAAGATGTTCTAAAGCAATTGCGAAATCCGATTCTTGAAGTCAGATTCAAAAATGAATTTTCCTTATGAGCAATTAAACCGCCAATCCACATGTCCAACACATTCATAGTGTAAACATCTTGCACTCTACTTGTTGCTTCACTTCTTCCTCCTCTTGTTTTTGTCTTTTTTGTTCTCTAGCTGTAGTCCGCATCATTTTTTATTCTACCTCTTTCTCGTTTCTCCTCAGAGGTGGAAATGACAGTAGATCCGTACCGTCCCCTGGCTCGAAACCTGCCGTCGAAATACTTCATCAAGCCAATCGATAATACAGTGGTGCGTTTCCCAGCTAATGTCAAGTGTCTGAGGAATGCCACCTCTATGCATTATTTAACATGCGTACGCAGACTAGAGGCAAAGACGTGGAACAGAAGCACAGGCAAAATGAACGCAAGATTTGACAGAGAGCACAAAAGAGGGAGAGAAAACTTAATTGAAGCCTGATTACTGGCCCTTGGGAGGTTACAGTTTATTAATATGTCACTTTCAATAAAGACGCTCCCGTATTCAGATTCACTGTTACCATGGCAACCTCATTTCTTTTTACTTTTTACTTTTTTTCCCCCTCCCAGGGTGGAAGGAGAGGTTAACGACACAAATCCTCCCGACGCTCAGGTTGATTTTCAAACCTCTCTGTCTAACATAATCAGTGTCTCGCTTTTCTACGGCTCTGTCTTTGCCCTCTGTGCTGCTGTGGGAAGAGAGGAAATATTTTATGCCCATTACTCATTATGTGTTCGATCTTTCAAGAAGGTGAATGGCCTGCATTTAAACAGCCTGTGAAATACAGCTAAAAATTTACATTGATGTGCAGATTCCTGCAGCCTATTGAAGGAAACATACAGCTGACTTAGGGTGCTTTCACACTGGCAGTTTAGTTCAAAATATTCACATGAAAAATTGCTAATGTGAAAGCTGTCATGCGGACCCGGGTGTGCACAGGGGTCCAAACCCGAGACTACCTGAAGGAGCTGGTCTGAGTTCGGCGTGATTCACATGAATGTGAAAGCAACACGGCTCGGGTGCGCACTTGTTCAGAAAGAAAAATAATAGCATAATAGCACCACATTAATAAAAGACGCAACATATTGACTGCGTTCTGTTTTCTATCATGTGGCATGCACATTTGTGATGACGTAAGATGAACGCAAGTGCACCAGGGTTCGGTAGAATCAAGTTGAGTGTGAAACAAGACCAACGCTGCGGGGGGCACCGGGAGCAGTCACGCTCAGACCTCAGCAAACGTGCCAAGTGTGAAAGCCCCCCTTAATATATAAGAGCCCCTACAAAAAGTATTTGGACTCTTAAAGGGATAGTTTACCCAAAAATAAAAAATCTGTTTTTTTTTTAAATTTACTCACCCTCAGGTTGTTCCAAACCTGTATGAATTTCTTTCTTCTGCTGAACACAAAAGAAGATATTTTGAAAAATGTCATTAACCAGACAGAGGATGACATTGACTTTCATAGTATTTTTCTTTTCCCATCAATGGGGCCCATCAACTGTTTGTTTACTCTTCAAAATATCTTCTTTTGTGAAGAAATTCATACTGGTTTGGAACAACTTGAGTAAGTTCTTTGAGTAAAGGATGACAGAATTGTCATTTTTGGGTGAATCCCTTTAAGTTACATTTAAAGTTGTCTGAATTTCATTGCGGTTTCATTACATATAAAATATATCAAACCAAGTGGCATCTGGAATCAAAGTACGATAGTCTTTCCTGCCTTTTCAAAACCAGGTTTCTAGCCCTTTTTTGCTACTTTTAATCAACTGCTCCAAATGTGTTTTTAAGTGGATGTACACTACCATTCAAAAGTTTGGGAAAGATTTGTGAAAGATGTCTCATGCTCACCAAGAATGCATTTGTTTGATAAAAAATACAATACAGTCAGTAATATTGTGAAATACTTTTACAATTTAAAAGTTTATAAGTTTTGTATTTTAATGTTTTAAAGTATAATTTATTCCTGTGATGGCAAAGCTGAATTTTCAGCAGCCATTACTCCTGTATTCAGTGTCACATGATCATTCATATAATTCATACTTTATATATATATATATATACACACAAATGTATAAATACACTCTATATATATATATATATTAAATGTTGAAAAGAGTGTGTTTTTTTTTAAAGGATTCTTTGATGAGTAGAGAGTTCAAAAGTACAGCATTTATTTGAAATAAACATATTTGTAACATCATAAATGTCTTCTTTACTGTCACTTTTGATAAATGTTATGCATCCTTGCTGAATAAAAGCATTCCCAGTGGTGCAAGCTAACTGTCCAAATTTTTTTGGGGACACAATATGCAAGCTTTAGTTTGTATAAAAACAAAACCACTTTTTATGTAATCTTAAAATTGCATAATTTAATGAATGGAGCGCACATGGAGTTTATGTGGTGTTATCCCAGGATGAACAGTGAAAACAAGAAGTTGACTTTCTCTGGAAAATATAGGTGTTTGAGGTATGTCTGTGTATATTAACTCAAATAGCAATTCAAGGATAGGGCCTATGGTTTGAAATTAGGCATGGAGAATCCACTTGTCCACTGCATTGACACAGAAGGCTTCTTATAGTTTCCAATTTCTAGGCTACTAAAATGCCATATTTCATGTGAGTACATGTTAAACCTATTTTCCAGAAGCACTATTCATTTCTGTAAGTGCAAAACTTTTTTAAGTGGAAAAATCACTTAGTGCACTTAAATTGATTGATTTACTGTCACACAGATTCTATGACACTTTTTACCTCTGACTTGTATTGACTGATTGTCTGAATGAGCCGTGACATTCATGCAGTGCTTGTCCAAACGCAGTGTTTTTCATGAGAGCAGTCTATAGCGCTCACCAATAGGACACAGTAGCAGCTGCTGTGTTTCTGTACTCACCTCCAATTGACTTTGTAAACAAAAAGGCGTTTTAGGTTTGTAGGTGGTGGATTATTGAGCAGGTATTTGGATAGGAGACCAGAGTTTCCTAGTTGACATCCTGGGACATTTATGACCACCTAAACAACTCATTGTTTCAACACAAGGCCAACCTTGTGATACTATCATATGCCGTGGAAGTGTTGACTTGAAATAGATATATATAGATGCCAGAGTGAAGGTTACTTGTTTCTCTCAAAGAAGACAGCCCTAAATTTCACAGTAGGCTTCCCAACCGTGTCTAGTCTAGACAACAAATGCTTTGACACTGAGATGTTCGCTGTTTCTCTTAAGGCAGTGGTGGCAAGCTGTGTGTAAAAAGAGGATTATTTCAGCTGAAATGGAGCCGGTTTATCTATTGTCTAGTTGATGTGCCTCCTGCCACTTCACTCTTCCAGTCTTTGATGAAGTCAGTGTCCGCTCCGGTTCGACATAATAGAACCCTGAAGAGCATTTTAAAGGCCCGACCAGTCCATCCTCACACTGTTAACTCCTAATCACATCAGCAAAGAGGAAAAAATAAGTTTGATTCTCAGTAAAAAAATGTGCTTTTGAATGTTTTTTTTTTTTTTTTAAAGATTCCATGAATGCACTCACTCACTGCATTAGAAACACTTGTATTCAGAGTGTAGGAAGAAAAAAAATGGGCTCCCTCTGGTGTTTGAATTTTCTACACTACGGCTGGTGTTGCTTTTTGGGCTACAATTATTATTAATTTTTTTTTTTTTTTTTTTTCCCAGAACCATATAATCATCTAGTGTGATGTCATGTATTCCAGATTCCTAAAAATAGGACATCACTATTTATAGCAAATGAGGCAGTTTCAGTTTGTCACATGATGGAAAAAATTTGTCGTTTTCATTGTTTCAGATATTTTTTCCCATGACCTGGCTGTTGGTGTTTGTTAATTAACATTTGATGTGTCTGCGTGTGTGACTGCTGTATATTAACTGTAAAATTGTTGCCTAGTTTTATCAGTGTGTGCAGTGTTTGTGTCTGCATGCCTTTTTCCGTGCGTTTGAATTTGGCCTGGAAGCGTGTTATCTGCAGCGCCTTAGTGGCATTGAGCTCACTTCCTTCATCAGAGACCCAAACCCCTGCAGATAAGTTCCCCGGACCTGCCTCTCCTGGGGGAATTCTCCGACAGGAAGTGGCACAATAGCCAGTCCATTAGCTCCTATTAGTCTGCACCTGCCTTCCACGGCAAGGGCCAAAATAAGCAACCAGCAGCATTTCCTGTCTGAGCTCATAGCACCAGAGCCCGGCGCACTGTGAAATCACTCGGGGAGCAATCGAGTCGTACACAAAACGGTAGCTCAGGGCCTGTGGGACAGACTATCAGGAGAAGTGATTATGTGTGTGTCTGTCAAAGAGAGAGAAAGGAAGAGCATAAGGTAGAAGAAGCTGATTTGCAAGGGTCTGCATGTGTGTGTGTGTGTGTATTTAATGTGGGTGTGAGAGAGTTAGTGCTGTCTCAGCATGAGCAGGAAGGCAGTGGGAGCAGAACTGAGTCAATCGTGTTAGATTGTGCTGATGGACAAGAATGCTTTCAGACCACTGCTTCCATCTGAGGTGAGATAGACAGACAAGCCGCCCACATCATAAGACCGTCAACATTATGATTACACAATTACGTTTAATAAAAGACTCTCTTTCCATTTTTCCTCACAGATTCTGCCTGTTAAGAAGCATCATGCTCCTTCAAAAATTACAACCCCTCAGATTTGAGTTAGCTGGATTTTGGATGCAACTACCAAAAATAACTGCCAAGTTCTGTAGCATTTAAATAAACAAACAAACAATGTATTTATTCAATAAATATTCAATAATTTATTCATTCCAGAATCCCCACAACTTCACACAGAACAAGCAGTTGGGAGAATGGATGGATAGATAATAATACAAATATCAAATAACAATTAATAATAATACTTTATTGAATAAATACATTTTAATGTTTATTATTTTAACTAAAGTTCAGTAGCACTTTCATTTAATGAATAAATCAATAAATTATTATTATTATTATTATTATTATTACAACCTTAAATGTGAAATCTCCTTTCTAGGGCCCTATGAAATATGTTTTATATTCCCCTCAAATTCTGTGTTTTCCATTTTGATTTTTATGGATTTCATTTTAATGGTTTATTTTCATTTTAATAATAAAAAGTAATTAAATTCATACATTAAAATATCACTTTTTTTTTTTAACAATAATTGTGCTCAATGACAAGCTGTGTTCTGTGTTTTCATTGTTCTGGATTGCGTTTGTATTCAAATTTATCTTCAAAAACAGCTGTAATCAAATTAATGCATTAACTTTTACAATTTAAATAATCTTTTTTTTTGTAAAATGTAGTCAAATTAAGTGTACAGCCCTACTTTTGCCAAACTTTGTGTGTATTTTTATGACTGGATTCTGCAATTCCATAATCATTGGGTTCTACCTTTCTAATCTGAAGTTGGGTCAATTCCACTTCCAACTTTAACTCATTTGATACACTAGTACACTTGTTGGCGTGGCTGCATGTTCTTCATTCCTGCATATATAATCATAACATCTCCAAAAATCATAGTATTTAAAAAAATAGTATTTCAAAAGGTGCCTCAATAGTTTACTCTTTCCGGTGGATTTTTTTAAGGGTTCATCTATTCCTCATAAGGATGTAACCAATCAAACACTGCTTAAAACATAATGGAAAATGACACTCACCCTTTTCCTGTCTGTCTCATCATTAATCATCCATTTTAGACTGTAATTGAACAAATATGGTTTCAGACTGAATACTGTTCCAAATTCTGCTGTCTGAAAGGAAATCCAATCACATCTATCAAATAGGGATATATTTTACTGCTGTCCCTCTTGTTGTAAGTTTATGCAGGTGTTTTTTTTTTTTTTTTTTTTTTTTCACAGCATAATTTTAAAAGGCATCTGTCAGCAATGAGAGTGATATGAGCTTTTGGAATATCACTCGTCAACTTAAGAGTCTGTGAATTTTGAACGGAAATCAATATAAAATTTGTTGCCTTGCAGGCCGGTTGTCATTTATAGTGGCAGGTGTTGTTGATGTTATGGTTTAATAACCATGTAAAATAGGAGATGTCAAACCTTGATGCACATTCAAAAATGACTGTTGTACAAATGTGAGACTCCTGGATCAAGAAAATGAGAACAGCTTGGACAGACTGTGCATGCAAAATGTTCTGATTGTCTTTTTTTCTGTGTGAACTTGAATAGAGAGAGTAAACACTTCATTTGACTTCATCAATATTCAGTTTTTTGTGCCATAATGTTGTGTGTAGTACTATGACATGAGTTTGTGTGTCTGTAATGAGTTTGCTAGATATGTTAAAGCCACCCGATTATCATAAAGCAAAAACTATGCACAGGGGGTGGAACAACTTACCCCACTCTCACTTCTAAGACTGTGTGCTTTAGTACATGAGCCAATGGCCCATCATTATCATTTTTTTGTTTTTAATTACAAATTAAATCATAAATATATATCAATTTGTGTCCCTTAAAATATTTAAAGCTCACAGTTTTGCTGCCCTGTACTGCGGTATAAATTGGCCAGATGCAACCTGTCATCTTTTTAGATAAGGCAGGTTTTTTATAGCACTGTTCACAATATAACTATTCTCATAATTGTGGTGAAACTAAAGTAGCAACAGATATTTTCTTTTGTATTGTGACATACATTCAAGTATAACAGATTTTAAAAATAGAAAAAAAAAGTAGAGCTGGTACTTTATTCATCGGTTGTTAATTGGATTTTGAGATGTGTGCGTTACACTCAAAAGTGGAGGCAGATGAACATGAGCTTGCATTGGCAGAGTTTAAGTGGACTAAATGATTGGAGGAGTCCTGTATACATCACCAGAGAGAATTGTCATTTTCGCAGAAAGGTCCAGTTTTGGCATTTTAATTAACCATTGCGAGGTCAAAACATTTTATAAAAATGAAACATGCACAGTTTAATTGTTCACAATAAGATCTATAACACGCATTTAGAAAATGGATAGGGTGAAATTTCATTTCATGCCGACGCTTCCAGCAGCTTTTCCAGAAATAGAGGATTAATACCCCCAGTGAGTGAGACAGAGGTGTTATAGGATATCATCGTCATTTTATGCATTCATTAGATTGCAGATTAATCAAAAGATGACACCAATAATCCTGAAGTATATGAAGCTCTCTGACACATGATGTGCCACTCTTAAATGGTCATTCTAAGTGGGGTCAAAGATACAGTCAGTTTAATCATGTCTAGCTTAGATGGATTAAATGGGTTAATGTTGCATGGGTTAGCTGTGCCTCGTTTTGATTCAATCCCTTTTCCCCCTCATCTTTCCTTCTTCCCTTTTTTATTAAATTGTAAGCTGTCAATTGATGAGTCTGTCTGTATATCTGTTTGTCTCTCTGTCTTTACGTAATATTGTTCAGATACTATTATATTTTTTATTAATATTTTGAATTACTTTGAATTATTTTCCATTTCCATTTTATTTTTTAGATGAAGTTTGTATTTGTGTTTTGTCTTTTTTTATTATTTATTAATTTTTATTTCAGTTTTAGTTATCTTAGTACATCAAGTTAAACAAAATTTAAATTGAGAAATGTTGCCTTGGCAACTAGCTGAAATAAAATAATTTTACGTTTTTATGTGTGTGTTTTACGTGTGTGTGTGTGTGTGTGTGTGTGTGTGTGTGTGTGTGTGTGTGTGTGTGTGTGTTCGTGCGTGCGTGTGAGTGCATGCGTGTTTGTTTTTGTCATGCTCTGGCTCTACACTGATCATCAATCACAGCTGGAAACATTTTTCTCTGTTGTCACTCCTGACGTTTGACCTTTGTGCATTTTTTCCTCCTGTTTTCTGCTGTTTTTCCCTCAGAAATATGGTCTGACTGACATTTTCATAAATGGCTTCATAGATGACCTGACAAGTGTTGAGTCTTCATATGAAACAAGAATAAATAAATCCTATTATCTCACATTAGAACACAATGATCGCAGATATAATCCTTTGTGGAATTCTGTATCATTTCTCCCAAGAGACAGAGAGGACATTTTTAACATCATGGTGGAGAGATTGACAGAGAGAGTGAAAGAGATAAAGTACAAATAAAAAGAAAGTGTACTGCTCTTATCTAAAGCAGTAAAAAACACATACAGTGAGCATCAATCACTCTGAGGATCTAACAAAATGGCATTGTTGTAGAAACGTGACACTGGGATCTGGGCAGAGCACGGTGTGTTTAACTCTTTCCCCACCAGCGTTTTTTTTTAAGTTTCCAGCCACCGCCAGCATTTTTAAAATATTTACAAACTTTTCATGGCCCCCAGAATATTTTGTTGTATGAATATCTGAACATGCGATATATCAAAATAAAGAACAGAGCCTCTGCTTTAAAAAAACAAAAACAAAAAAAACAACAAAAAAAGTTTTATTCCAGCTTAATGCATTTTTTTTTATCAACACTTGAATGTGGGTACGTTTCATAAAAAAAGGTAACATTTTGAGCAAAAAGTTGAGAAAAAGCTATATCCAGATCGGATTCAGAACAATGATCAAAAAATAGATGGAGTAGATTGAGGCCATCAACACCCCCAACGCTTGCACAGTCCCATAGCTCGTCCTGGGTTGACATTTCATTCGGTAACATTAGCAGTTTTATTTTACACATGCATACGTTAGAATAACTGACGAATTCAGCACGAGGGTTGGAGTGACGGTGCGTCAGTGGTGGTCGCCTTCCTCGGAGAACTTGCACGCTGTGCAGTCTTCTGAAAGAGCATTTTCTGCACACTCTTCAGGCGACCTTTCCCCCTGTGCACTTCAGCACTGAAACAGCTTCTTTCCCTAAAAGAAAAAAAATGGGTTTGCAGTTCTCGTGCAGTACAGAAGCAGACGAAGGCGATTAAATACATCCTGCCCTGGCGGTTTGCTGCTGCTGCCACCAATCCGCCTGCGGAATTCCCCCGGCCTGCTCATCACAAAAGACGTCCCCCTGTAGCCTCTATCTCCGCTCCCGGGTGGCCACAGCAGCAGCGCTCACCTAGGCCGCAACGTGGAGCTGGCCCCAGGAAGGCGACGCAGCCCGTCCCAGCCCCTGTCAGGCCCTCTAAGTGTCAGGAAAAGTGACATTCCTGAGACGGGCAACCCAGAGATGGAGGGAGCTGCTTTTCAGGAGACGGTGAGCACACCGCTCCTTTCCCTGGAAGAGGGCAAGGTGTAGAGTTTAATTGAGTTTAATTCCTGTTCCGCCACTGGCCTCACGGTCAGTGGTACCCACAATTTCAACAAAAGAGCAATTTCTGGGTTACGCTATGTCTTTTGGGTCGGGCCCCTGTGCGCCACCTCCCTTCCCCACCACGGGTACATCTGTGGTCCCCCTCCCTTCCCCACCACGGGTACGTCTGTGTTCCCACTGGTCCTGCTTGCTTGGTTACAAACAGGTAATATGCAGGGAGGCGGGCTTGGTGTCTCACTTGCAGTGTCATTCCCCTCTGAAGGCGGGATATGAGAGCCTATTTTTGCTCTCCAGGTGAGTTCCCCAGCTGGCGAACCCTGGATGGAGTTCTTCCAGCACCTTGCGGCAGTCTGACGCCAGGTTTAGCACTTGTGCATATGCCCGGTTGGTCAACCCCTGTGCTAGACTAGGTGCCCATATGTTGTGATTTCCCTCTGGGTGATCCCATATATGTATTCTTCAAGGTAAGCCTTCCCTATCGGCAAGCCTGTGTCTTTCCTGCCATTTCTGTTTGGTATTGACTCCACCCTAGCAAGGCAGGATCTACCATCTACCGAGTGGTTTGCGATGCAAATCTCACTCGCCAGTGTCCATTGGCTTGTTCTGTTACCACTCGAAGGTGATTGGGCTCTCAGGCAAGTTTCTGAGTCTTCTTCACATGTCTTTTGATCAGGAGATTCAGTACTCTTTCAGAAGACGTGCCATAGCACCCCCTACCGTATAACAGTGAAAACACAGAAAGCCGGAAATTTCCGTCAATGGCGGGAAATAGTTAATAAAGTATTTTCAATTTCAATATTTCTATCTGCCTTAAAAACATTTCTCAAAAATAGTAAATTAATAAATCTATGCCAATCCAATTCGTCTCTCAGATTATCCCTCTGGTCCCCCCTAGTTACTTTAACTGCTGTCCTGGTTGTCTAAAATGTCCTGGACCTCCTTCCTATAGGGGCTGACTGGCATCCACAGGAGGGCTGACTATACCCCATTGACTCAGGCTCTATTTCCCCTGGGAGAACATGTCTAGAGTGCCATGCCACTGAAATCTGACCCTCTTTCCAGCTAGGACGTCCTTCAGTGGGCTAAAGGCAGTGAGGTAATGTTGGCGAAATGTTGGTCTCGAGTACTACAACACTAGTTAATACTACTATAATATTGTTGTGATCATCTTGTCTGGACAATTGTTATGTACGCTGTACAAAATGGATTTATAAACCGGTCAGATGTAAAACATTAATCTCAATTCAGTATGTCCCCGTAATTATTTATGTGGTAAAAAAAAAAAAAAATCTGTGTAATAATTGTACGATAAATATACATTATTATCCCTTAAATGTCACCCATAATAGTCTTGTTTGAACTTGTTCGTTCGTCTTTGGCTCAAAATCACTTGCTGCGAAATTTTCTTCGCGGAAGCTTCACGTAATTTCAAATTTCGAGTGAGATAAAATATTTCAATTCAAAACAACATTTTGTGTCCAATTATTTCCCAGACGTAGTTTTGGTATTGAGGTCAAAATTAACATGCCTTGCGTTCCCTATACAACAGTGGGTGATGGTCACGAAGACGACGCGGCAGATTTGAAGCGTTTCCCCCTATTGCAGCGACTTTCTTTTTGCATGTTCTGCAGACAGGATGAGCATCCTCGATTAAATTTCCCAAATATGACCACACCTCAGATTTGGTCCTTTTAGAAGGCGGAAAAATCTCCCGAGCGCTGTCACTGCCTTCCACCATTTCTTCTCGTTCAAAAAACAGCGTTACACGCTGCGCCTGCACCAGAATGATGCTGGCTGGATAGGATTTACCACGAGTTTTCAAAATTGCGCTAATCAAACACGGTTTTAATGATAATTACATTTTAAACGATAATACTAACCGGCAGTACATTTTATTGTGGCTTATCGTGAAACCGGTAAATGTCCTATCCCTAGTTACGTTTGATCACTTAAATTTACATTATTTTATCTCATTCTAATGAAATTGCCATGAGTGCTGAATTACTCATACAGGTCACTTTATCTGACGAATTAAAATTGTGGGGTAACGCAGCACTGTTTTACTAGGTCAAAACAATCATACTAAAAATATGTTTGAGTGTGTTGAATGTTATGCTAATATTACTCTGTGCGTTCGTTCTGTGTCTGGTATAAGACACTTTTTGCACATTGCAGTAAGCCAGATCGTTATCAGAATATATTAATAAAACCTGGATGACTTGTGTTGCTAAATGGCATGCAGTTCATTTTAAAATATATTGTATGGTGGAGAAAATGCTGTATTACTGTTACTACAAATAAAGCTCTTTCTGACTATGCTATGTTAGCCAATTGACAGAATAGACGGACTTGACGGAAAATCAAGAAAACGAGATTAAACTAACAATAAAACTAACCATGTTGAGCGATATAACAATAATTTGTTTTCTGTCGATAAAGGTATCCAAACAGTTGCTCACACATAATATGTTAAAACGACTTTGGCGTTTCCATGGTTTTTATGGAAGTAGGACCAGAAATCAAAGGTAACGCAGATACGTCATTGACATGCGACGCAATGATACGGGCCGTTATATTGGTTAAATTTCGAATTTCTCTGGATTTAAACATTGTTGGAAACATATGGGATAATGTAAGTACACAATTTAGTAAAATATATAGCACTGTGCTAATGTTACATATTGTGCCTTTAAATTTTTAGTGATTTTATGTGTTTGTGTTTTTGTCAAATTTATTTAAAAGGTGTCTGTTTAATCTTTACCATCTTTTATCTTTTGTCACCCATAACACACATCCATATACACTCACCTAAAGGATTATTAGGAACACCTGTTCAATTTCTCATTAATGCAATTATCTAATCAACCAATCACATGGCAGTTGCTTCAATGCATTTAGGGGTGTGGTCCTGGTCAAGACAATCTCCTGAACTCCAAACTGAATGTCAGAATGGGAAAGAAAGGTGATTTAAGCAATTTTGAGCGTGGCATGGTTGTTGGTGCCAGACGGGCCGGTCTGAGTATTTCACAATCTGCTCAGTTACTGGGATTTTCACGCACAACCATTTCTAGAGTTTACAAAGAATGGTGTGAAAAGGGAAAAACATCCAGTATGCGGCAGTCCTGTGGGCGAAAATGCCTTGTTGATGCTAGAGGAGAATGGGCCGACTGATTCAAGCTGATAGAAGAGCAACTTTGACTGAAATAACCACTCGTTACAACCGAGGTATGCAGCAAAGCATTTGTGAAGCCACAACACGCACAACCTTGAGGCGGATGGGCTACAACAGCAGAAGACCCCACCGGGTACCACTCATCTCCACTACAAATAGGAAAAAGAGGCTACAATTTGCACGAGCTCACCAAAATTGGACAGTTGAAGACTGGAAAAATGTTGCCTGGTCTGATGAGTCTCGATTTCTGTTGAGACATTCAGATGGTAGAGTCAGAATTTGGCGTAAACAGAATGAGAACATGGATCCATCATGCCTTGTTACCACTGTGCAGGCTGGTGGTGGTGGTGTAATGGTGTGGGGGATGTTTTCTTGGCACACTTTAGGCCCCTTAGTGCCAATTGGGCATCGTTTAAATGCCACGGCCTACCTGAGCATTGTTTCTGACCATGTCCATCCCTTTATGACCACCATGTACCCATCCTCTGATGGCTACTTCCAGCAGGATAATGCACCATGTCACAAAGCTCCAATCATTTCAAATTGGTTTCTTGAACATGACAATGAGTTCACTGTACTAAAATGGCCCCCACAGTCACCAGATCTCAACCCAATAGAGCATCTTTGGGATGTGGTGGAACGGGAGCTTCGTGCCCTGGATGTGCATCCCACAAATCTCCATCAACTGCAAGATGCTATCCTATCAATATGGGCCAACATTTCTAAAGAATGCTTTCAGCACCTTGTTGAATCAATGCCACGTAGAATTAAGGCAGTTCTGAAGCCGAAAGGGGGTCAAACACAGTATTAGTATGGTGTTCCTAATAATCCTTTAGGTGAGTGTATATATATATATAAATATTACTTGGGGTAACTTACAAAATGAAAGTTCATTGAAAGTATGTTTTTTTTTTATATATTAAAAGTTTGTTTTTTAGCAAAAGCAGATAACTCCACATTTCATGTTTCAGAGTTAAACAAAACCAAGTAATTGCATTTAATCTCCTCAGCTGACAATGTAGATGCCTGACAAACTTTGTTGTTGCTGTGATTACACACAATACAGGGAGCTTTTCCCTCACCACTGTAACGTGCTGCTTTAGCAAGGTTCCGTGAAAAAGTTTCTTTTATTTTCCTTTTATGCCCCGAAGAAGATATCACAGGTTCATCGAAATTATCCATCTGCGATCACTTTTAGTCAGCTTTGACGAAACTCCTCTCAGCTAGCGCGTCTTTTCGAAGTGACTAGCAGCCTTGTCAGCTGATCTGAATACTGCGATCTGATTTGCTAGAACGGACTTATCGGGTTGTGTTCACAAACAAGGGTGCTTGTCGGTTTCTGCTGTAAAACGTGAACTCGCGATGCCTTGACAGTGGACAATACTGGCTTTTGTGACAAAACGTGTTTAGGGCTCAGAACGTGCTATATGTGGAGAATAATGCACAGCAGCCAGGTCATTTTTTTTTACTAAAATACTAAAGAGCAGTATAAAAGTGTTGGAGTGGTACATACAGCAGTATTACTGTCAACTTTAATTTCATGCTTAATCTTGGGGTCATATTAAAAAGACACATGCTGTTTTTTCATCTGCCCTTGTCATTTATACAAAGGAACGAAATGACAGTGTAAGAAAGAAAGGACGATAGGAGGAGAGCGGTACACAGAAGGGTGCACATGTCTAACACAAGTAATGAGTAGAGAGAGGGAGTGAAAGGTAAAGGTCAGCAGTCTCTCTTGATAGTCTATGACGGTGGGACTTAGCTAAATCTTCCTCCGCTTCATTTAAAAGTCATTCTTTTGTAAAGTTGTCTGCCAAGGAAGGAGGAAACTAAGTAGCCAGAAGATCTAGATGTCTGAAAAAAAAACAGTGCCATATGAATGAAACTGAATATCAGTCTTTTATGGGCCGTTAGATCTATTTCACGTTAAGAGAGCTTTAAGCCTCTTTTGTTGGTTGCTAGAATCCCTGATAAGCCGCAAGTTTGACCTAATCGTGTGTGTGGGTGACTGTGTGTGTGTCTATTCATGCACAAAATGAATATCCCAAGCAAACCTCCATTGAGAACAGTTTCCATACACCAACTTTAGTCAGGGTCCATACAGATTTATACCCAGACACCAATGTGATTGTTTGGCCTTCAAACTGACAGAACGTAATAACACACATCAGTTGCCGTCATTGTCACGGCCAATCAGAACACAGCACCACCATCACACACATTTCAGCACTGTACTCTTGCTGTACCGCTCAACAGGGGCACGTCTAATGACAAAATTGTACTGAGAAAAAACAGAAATCATTTAAGAAAGAAAGAAAAAGTGCTTTAAAAACTAAAGCACTTTCTGTATGTGTTTGGGAAAGGATGCGGATGAAGAGAAAAACTCTGCTTGTAATCCATCTCTGGCCTGGCCTTCACATCCAAAGGTTATTGGGTCTCTATCAAATCCTATCATGTATTTTGCTGTCCCACAATGTCCAGAGACGGCGCCGCCACCAATTGAAACAATGTTTCTTTGTGTGTTTCACAAGAGATTAAAGACCAGGACATTAAAGATGGGATTTGAGATTTTTTTTAATATGTGTGTGTGTGTGTGTGTGTGTGTGTATAGGTAAGAGAGAGCAGAAGATATTGCACTTAAGTTTCAGTATGTGAGGTTGGGCGCTAAAGTTTTCCTTTGTGGCGTTTAACTCATACAACAGACAAAAAAGCAGATCAATTCAGTATTATGGTATCACACTGTGGTTTGGAACATACGCACACTGACTCATGAACCATGGGAGAAATGTTTCTTTGGAAAGAAGAAGTATCTTGGTTTAAGGAGATTATGTCTGAGGATATTAATAATTTAGCCTCCTTTTTCACTCCTTTTCAAGTCCGGTCATTTGCTCTTGAGGGTCTTATTTGAGGTTATATGAATTATTATAACATGTTCTCTCAGTTGACTCATAAACATCCAGACCTGGATAACACATGCATGCTCAAAAAGAATTTTTTAAAGGGATAGTTCACACAAAAATTTATTTTTTTGTCATTATTTACACACCCTCATGTTGTTCCAGACCTGCGGTGTGTGTCCCATACAATGATGTAACACATTGCTTAACCACCTTAGTACAATGCATCGTTGTAGAAACTAAATAGCTAGTCACAACGGTTTTGGTTACTAATGTAACGTCTCGGTTATGTATGTAACCCTCGTTCCCTGAAGGAGGGAACGGAGTAGTGTTGTAGTACTCGAGACCATGTTTTGACGGTCTTGGTCTTGTCTCAGTCTCGACCACATTTGTACTCGGTCTTGTCTTGGTCTCAGACTCAGAGGACTCTGGATTTTGTTTCAAGACTGGTCAAGACCACAACTGCTGGGATATTACTAAATTGCCAGTGCATTGCCTGATTTATTTATTAACATCATTAATGTGATTGGATGTATAACTTACTGCTTCAGATGCAATCAATAACTTATTTCTAGTTTGATTTATTTATTGTGCTGATTCAGAAATTAATTAGGGATTGTGTCAAAAATGTCACCATAAATTAATACAAAAAGTTCTTGTATGAGATTTGGATTTATAACGTGATATAATTAACCAATATCACAAGAGCAAGAGAGCTGTTTTCACAAATTTGAGCATGACTGCAAACATGATATTGCTTTAACAAACATTCAGTATTTTGTTTTTATAACACTATCCTCAACATTATTTATGCATTTGTAATTTACCATAATTTACCATTGTAATTGATTTCATTTGATTGGTAACAGCTGTATATTGTGTCTTATTGTAATTATATTTATTATAAGTCATTTATTATAAGTTATAAGCCATTTCTCAGGTGGTAATGTGGATCTCTATGAATTTAAGGAGTGCTGGTCTGGTCTTGGTCTTGATTCGGTCTCGTCCTGCCTTGGTCTTGGTCTTGTCTTGGTCTCAACCCCTCAAAGTCTTGGTCTTGTCTTGGTCTCAACACACATTGGTCTTGGTCTCGACTTGGGCTCGGATTAGGTGGTCTTGACTACAACACTAGAACGGAGACATTACGCCAGTGACTGACGGAATGGGGGTTTCGCTTAGAAGCCTATCACCTTCGAGTTCTACAAAACGAGCCAATGGCAAGACAATGCCATGGGTCTGCGGAATTTGCATAGCGCAACTCCGCCCCACCTCGTGGGTATATAAGGAGCTGGGCGTGCAATCTTGCATTATGTTACCTGCTGAGGAGCTGAGGCTGAGCGCCCCGGCCGTACCAGCGGTACAGCGGTTGTGGCAGGAGGACGTAACGTCTCCGTTCCCAGCCTGAAGCTCTGCAGATGTCTGTTAGCGAGGCGCCATGCGTTAAAACCCAAGAGGAGGCCACACTCCTGGTGGAGTGTGCCTTCACCCCTAGGGGGCATGGCAGGCCCTGAACCTGATATGCCAGGACAATGGGGTCCACTATCCAGTGAGATAACCTCTGCTTGGAGAGAGCCTTCCCTTTCTGCTGCCCTCCGTAACAGACAAAGAGCTGGTCTGAGGTCCTGTCTACGTAAGCACGAAGGGCATGTACTGGACAGAGCAGTGCCAAGACTGGGTCTGCCTCCTCCAGGGGCAGCGCTTGCAGGTTCACCACCTGATCCCTAAAAGGAGTGGTGGAAACCTTGGGAACATATCCAGGCCGGGGTCTCAGGATCACGTGAGAGTTAGCCGGCCCGAATTCCAGACACGCTTCATCAACCGAAAATGCCTGCAGGTCCCTTACCCTCTTGATGGAAGCCAAAGCAATCAAGAGTGCCGCCTTCATAGAAAGGAACTTAAGCTCAATGGACTGAAGTGGCTCAAAGGGAGCTCTCTGCAGGGCAGATAGAACCACTGTGAGGTCCCAAGAGGGCATCTGTAGAGGGCGAGGTGGGTTTATCCTCCTCGCTCCTCTAAGGAACCTGCTGACCAGGTTGTGCTGTCCTACCATTTTTGACTCCACAAGGTCGTGGTGCGCAGAGATCACGGCCGCGTAAACCTTAAGGGTGGAAGGAGACAGCCTTCGATCCAACCCTTCTTGGAGAAGGAGAGCACGGACCCGATCGGGCATTTCCTAGGGTCTTCTCGGTGAAAAGAGCACCAGGTGACGAAGAGGTACCACTTCAACGCATAGGCCTGTCTCGTGGACAAAGCCCTAGCGGGAGTGATGGTAACCACCACCTGTGGTGGTAGGGTACTCAAACCTTCCGTGTCCCACACGTGCAGGTTCCACAGGTCGGGACGCGGGTGCCAGAGGGTGCCCTGTCTCTGAGAAAGGAGGTCCTTCCTCAGAGGGATAGGCCAGGGAGGGGCTGTCGCAAAGAGTACAAGTTCGGAGAACCAGGTCCGGCCGCGCCAATATGGGGCGACCAAAAGGACCTGCTCCTTGTCCTCCCTGATCTTGCACAGGTCCTGTGCAAGAAGGCTCATTGGGGGAAACGCATACTTGCGTAGGCCCTGCAGCCAGCTGTGTGCTTGTGCATGTGAATGGCACAAAGCAACCTCAGATGCTTCTGACTCCATAATAGGAGATGGCGGGCGAGTTGCGACATCCGGCGGGACCGTAGACCACCCTGGTGGTTGATGTATGCTACTGTTGCCATGTTGTCTGAACGGACCAGTACGTGTTTGTCCTTCAGCAGGGCTCGGAAGTGGTGCAGGGCTAGATGTACAGCCAGCAACTCGAGGCAATTGACATGCCATAGGCACTGGGCTCCTTTTTTCTAGGAGCCCTCGGCAGCATGTCCATTGCACATGGCACCCCAGCCCGTGGCAGAGGCATCTGTTGATACAACAACATGCCTGGAAACTCGTTCTAAGGGCACTCCGGCGCGTAGAAAGGTGAGGTTCGACCACGGGGTGAAGGTTTGACAGCAGGCCCGAGTGACTGGCACCCAGAGCGTGCCTTGTTGCCATGCCCATCTCGGGACTCGATTGCGAAGCCAGTGCTGAAGCAGTCTCATATGAAGCAGTCCGAGCGGCGTGACCACCGCTCGCTCGTAAGCTGCACGTACATGGCGACCGAGTCGATTTCCATACTGAGAAAAGAGATCCTCTGCACGGGGAAGAGTTTGCTCTTTTCCCAGTTGACCCGAAGGCCCAGACAGGCGAGGTGCCAGAGCACCAGGTCCCTGTGCTCGCAAACCTGGTCTCGAGAGTGAGCTAGTATCAGCCAGTCGTCGAGATAGTTGAGGATGCAATCCCCGAGTGGCACAAGTGCTGCCTCGACGACTTTCGTGAAGACGTGAGGAGACAGGGCTAACCCGAATGGAAGAACCGTGTACTGGTATGCCTGCCCCTTTGAAGGCAAACTGTAGAAACGGTCTGTGTCGGGGAAGAATGAAGACATGAAAGTACACATCCTTCAGGTTGATCGCTGCAAACCAATCCGATGGACGAACGCATTCGAAAATGCGTTTGGCTGTCAACATCTTGAATGGAAGCCTGTGAAGGGTTCGGTTCAAGACGCGCAGGTCCAGGAATGGTCGTAACCCACCGCTCTTCTTGGGTACAATGAAGTAGGGGCTGTAGAAGCCGGACTTCATTTCGGATGGAGGGACAGCCTCGATCGCACCCTTCGCCAGTAGGGTGTCGACCTCCGCACGCATGATAGGGGCATTGCCACCCACCATGGTATAGAGGACTCGGGGAGGAGACCGTGCGAACTGAATCGCATAGCCGAGCCTGTTCGAGCGAGCGAGCCAGCAGGACAGATTTGGAAGCTCAAAAAAAACTGAACCAACGGGGTCATGCGAACCACAGGCGTACCCACGATGGGGCAGGAAGGAGTGGGGGAAGGAGTGGTCCTGCTACCATCTCCTGAAAAGAACTGACAAAAAGAACTGAAAGAACTCTCCTGAAAAGAAGAGACTATCTCTGAGCTGCCCATCTCAAGAGTGCTGCTTAGCCTGGCATTTGGCAGGCTTAGGGGCAGAGACGGGATGCGCCACCTTACTGCGACCTCCTCTGCGCTGCGATCCGGGTGAAGGCTGCTGCTGGGCTGAGCGGGAGGGGCGGGAGCTGCAAGGGGGCGCCCTCGACGGCAGGCAGGCTGAGGCGGCTGAGCTGGCGGCGGTGTAGATGCAGCAGCGGGCCGCCTGGTCAGCACGTGTTTGAGCGCCTCAGACTGCTCCTGGGCGGCCGAGAACTGCTGGGCAAAGTCCTCGACCGCGCTGCCGAAGAGGCTGGTCTGGGAGATCGGGGAGTCGAGGAAACGGGTTCGCTCAGACTCCCTCATATCTGCTAGGTTTAGCCATAGGTGGCGCTCCTGGACCACCAAAGTGGACATCACCCAGGGACTGCGCAGTGACCTTCGTCGCTCGGAGAGCGAAGTCGGTGGCAGTGCGCACTTCCTGCATAAGCCCTGGGTCAGCACCGCCCTCATGCATAGTTTTTAAAACCTTGGCCTGGTATACTTGCAGGATGGCCATGGCATGCAAAGCAGACGCGGCCTGACCCGCAGCTCTGTAGGCCTCTGCCACTAAGGTGGACGAGAACCCACAGGCTTTGGATGGGCGCTTGGGATCACCACGCCAGGTGGAGGCACTCTGAGGATGCAGCTGCATCGCAACAGAGCGCTCCACTGGGGGAATCCCCGCATACCCTTTAGCCGCACCTCCATCGAGGGTAGTGAAGGCTGAGGTCGCACCAGAACGATTACAGGCAGTAAAAGGTGCCCTCCATGAACTGGTAACTTCCTCATGCACCTCCGGAAGGAATGGCCCTGGGGCGGTAGCAGGCGATCAGCATGCCCCGTGCCCAGGAACCAATCATCCAGCCTTGAACGCTTGGGCTGAGGTGGAGGGTTCCAGTCCAGCCCAATGTTCACATCTGCCTGGGAAAGCATGGCCGTCAGCTCTGGATCAGATTCGGGCAACGCTGGCACTCCCGAAGGAGGCAGCGTAGCCGAACCTTCATCTCCAGAGGACTTAGGCCTGCCTTGTGATGCGGTGATCGACATATCATCCGCTGGAGACCCGAATGAAATGCTGGGTCCCTGACGTGAGGGGCCAGCCATCTCAATCAGAAGCTCACCAGCTTGCGATGTGGAGGGGGGTGTGGCCCGAGGAATACATGTCGGGGTGTCCCACATCATAACCCTCAGCTCTTTTAGAAGAGGAAAAACTCTGCAGCAGCACCGAAGCATCCAGGGAGAACACACACACTCTGTGGCAGATTACTGCACAGATCAGCAGCAGGAATGCGGAACTCGCTGGAATGCGCCAAAACCCCGACACAGCTGAAGAGTCGCTCGTCTTACTTGTAGAGAAAAGCTCAGAAGGCAAGAGATGCCCTCGGCTCCGAAGCAGAAACATAATGCGAGATTGCACGCCCAGCTCCTTATATACCCACGAGGTGGGGCGGAGTTGCGCTATGCAGATTCCGCAGACCCATGGCATTGTCTTGCCATTGGCTCGTTTTGTAGAACTCGAAGGTGATAGGCTTCTAAGCGAAACCCTCATTCCTTCAGTCACTGACGTAACGTGTGGTGACTGACTGAAAGGGAACCTCAGTTCCCTGAGACAACGGGAATAAACATTGCGTCAGTTACTGATGCGTATGGGGGAAAACTTTGTTTTTCTCTGAATACGGAAGCTTGATTGGTTCATGTCTGTGCACCTGCACAGACAAACTGAATGCCATGTCAAATCTTTTGACTGAGGAGCAGTAGCGTCTACTCGTGTGCAAGAGTAGTAGCATGGCAAGCTACGCAATATTCGTTCCCATTATCTCAGGGAACACGGTTACGTTAGTAACCGAAACATTCCCGTTTGATACGGTTCACTTCGCATTGTGTCAGTTACTGATGCATATAGGGAACACAATTCAATAAGCAGTCCTTCAGGCATGTAGCCCGGAGGTGACTGGTAACAAGGGCCCCATAGCAGGTTACATAAGTGATAAGGAGACTTTTAAAGTTTGTCCAGTATACAGGCTCAGGTCTAGGGGCTCCGCTAGTGGGCACTCACCCCTATAGGGCACTGCAAGCCCAAGGACTTTTAGGCCAGCGCTATCGTGTCTACTATCCATCGAGAGAGTCTCTGCTTCATAACTGGCAGCCCCTTTGAGCGGCCTCCGAAGCACAAAAAATAGCTGCTCTGACTGCCAGAACTGGCACTAAATGTACACCCTAAGTGGGTGTGGCGCCTGCTCATCCTCAATGGAAGGGAGAGCAGAGAGCATTATAACTTGTGCCCTGAAGGGCGTGGGATGCCAAATTGTCCCTCCTGCTTGGAAAAGGAGGTCCCTCCTCAACAGGATTGGCCATGGAACTGCTGATAGCAGCTCAACCATTCCCGGGAACCACAGCTGGTTCTGCCAGAGTGGTGCCACTAGTAAAACCGTGCATCTGTCTTCCCTAATTTGGCTCATGACCTGAGGGAGCAGAGCTATCGGAGGGAAGACATAAAGGCGCAGGGGGGGCCACCTGTGGGCTAATGCGTCTTTTTCCTTTGAGAAGAACATCAGGCAGTGGGAGTTCTCTTTCGATGCAAAGAGATCCACATCTGCTCCCCGAAGATGCTCCAGATCATGTGAACTGTCTGGGGGTGGAGCCTCCACTCCCCTGGGATGGTCTGTTCCAAGACAGCTTCCGTATTCATGGATCCCGGCATGTGTACCGCTCTCACTGAGCAAAGATTGTGCTGTGCCCACAGGAGGCGGCTCGCCAAGTTGCTTAGCAGACAAGTCCTGAGTCCCCTTTGGTGATTTATATAGGCTACCACTGTCATGCTGTCCGATCGGACCAGGATAAGATGTCCTCTGAGTTCTGACTGGAACTCCTTGAAGGCCAGAAGCACTGCCATCATTTCCAGGCAGTTGATGTGTCAGTTCTTCCATGAGGCCCAGTAGCTTCTGAAATGTTTTGAGGGGAAGGATGTCCCCAATTCTGAATGATGCCGCTAACCTCTGAATCTTCAGAGCGTGCTCTGGTGAGATCCAGGCCCGCATTTGGGCCGAGTTGAAGAGATTTGTTGGCTGGGGGACAGTGAACTTAGACTGATCCTGAACCCCAGACTTTCCAAGTGGCTGAGGAGCAGGGATCTGTGTGCACATAGTTCCTGCTTCGATAAAAGCAACCAATTGTCGAGGTAGTTCAGGATGCATATTCCCTTCTGTCTCAGGGGGTAGAGGGCCGCATCTGCACATTTCGTAAAAGTGTGCAGAGCTAGGGACAGTCCAAATGGTACTGTATATTGATAAGCCACCTATTTGAACGTGGATCTCAAGAACGGTCTGTGATGAGGGGCTATCTGGATATGAAAGTAAGCGTCCTTCAGATCCACTGATAAAAACCAATCCTCTGTGCAAATCTGCAAGAGGATTTGTTTCAAGGTTAACATTCTGAATGGCCGTCTTATCAGGGCTGGTTCAGACATCTCAAATCGAGAATGGGCCTAAGGCTGCCGTCCTTCTTTGGAACAAGGGAGTAATGGTTGTAAGAGCCTGACTCACTGTGGGCCATGGGAACTTTCTCCACAGCTCCCTTTGCTAGCAGGGCTTGCACCTCACCTCACCTCTGGCTTCAGGTTGTGAGAGGCTGGAGAATCATGAGTGACAGGTCGCTGCACTGTGGCATGGAGCTGATGCTTATGACGTTCAATTATTTCCAAGACCCATTCTGACATACCTGGAATGGTGTCCTAAGCCTGGCTTCGGGTGGCAAGGGGCTGGAGCGCCACAAGCGGGGGCCACGAGTTGAGGCTAAGCAGACATTGACACAGGTTTGATGGGCTGCTGAGTCGACAGGACCTCTGGTGACTTAAAAACAGCGGAGTTGGACCGCTTCAGCAAGATGTGGTGCATTAGCTTGCGACAACTTCTGGGCTGCATTGAGGCATTTGGCAAAGCATTTCACTGGAGCCAAACAGGCTCGTGGGAGAAACTGGGTGGTCAGGGAGAGCTGTTTTGTCTGCATCCTTGATCTTCACTTGACCACCAGTAAACTGGCCATCATATAGCTGATCATCTGGGACGTTGTTTTAATAGCGCCCAGACTAGGCTCTGGCCATTAAGGCAGATGTGGCCCTGTATGGCTTAGAGGAGTGAACATCCTTGGCTTTCCATCCCAGGACCGTGGGCGGGCAGAGACGTGGCGACGGCCTCCTCCAGGGGGGAAGCTTTCAGCGCTGTCAACAATGGTGAGGGCAGGTGAAGCAAAAGAGTTGACAGGCAGAGTAGGGGACGCTCCAAAAACTGTTAAGTTCATCATGAATGAATGGGGTAGGTCCCTGGTGGGGGCTCACTGATGGCGCCCTGGTTGCAGGAACCATTCGTCGAGGCGGCTGTGGGCTGGCTCTTCTGGGGCCAACCACTCCAAACCGAGCTTCAGGCCAGGCCCAAAATAACCTTGCCCCTTAGGCGGTAGGGGGCAGAGTCCTCCATGGAGTCCAACCACTCCTCTGTATTTGAAGCTGCCAGTGCCATTGGCAAATTCCTCCTTGGAACCCTTAAAAGAGACCAAACTGCTCGCACCAGAAAAGGGCGCTGGTCTTCGCTGGAGAAGAGCACCGGAGAATCCCCTCTCTGTAGGGAGAGTGAGGCATGCAGGATAAGGGCCGGCATGAGCTCACTTAGTCCTGTCCGCTTGAGCACCAAATCAGAATATTAGAATGATTGCTGAAAGATCACGTGACACTGAAGACTAGAGTAATGGCTGCTTTGCCATCACAGGAATAAATCTCCCAAAAATGTACCATCGTACAGTGTCTGATAAAAAGTCATTGTAATACACGTACTTTTTGAGATGAATTAATTTTTTTCATTGATTTTGTTTTCTTTTTTATTCCACACTAGAATACAAAGAATTGTTTTTATAAATAAAAATAAAATTGCCGAAAGAAGGTTATAGGAGGTTAAAGTGTTTTGGCTGCATCTGTTCTTGTAAGAGCAGCTCTGTGTGCCGCATTAGAGAGAGGCAGAGTCACAGAAGGAGCCGTTGTCTTGACAGCCTGTCACCGTGGCGACCGAGTACATTCCAGGTTTGTTTCCTTTGATTCGGAATTCAGGGAAACGTGCATTAGTCAGAAGCTTGCAAAGCAGGAGGCTGCTGGTTTTATTTATGTCCATCATCATTCTCTCTGAAACCAAGATGGATTAGCATGCTAGTGTACTGAAACACAGCCCATGACAAACCTCAAAGAACTAGGGAAAGCTTTTAATGGCTGCAGGTGTACAATATAAGTTTAATGAATACTCTGGAAGCACACATAAATCCTTATGCATACATTTGCAAAGTGACAAGCATTGATTTCTCTTTAGGCTCATGGCTTATGGACTCTTATACTTTCAAAAATCTGTTTATTTTTCAGTGTATTTATTTTGTGTGAACGCTCAGTGAAAAAAAGCCATGGCAACTATTTACGGTCAGCTGCACTTTTTATGCAGGAAACTTTCCACCAATGAGCTCATTTTTAGACTAACAATTAAACCCATTAGAAACTTTTCAGACCAATGAAATGGTCTTTTATTCTTTTCTTTCATGCTAACTTCATGTCACAGGTGAGCTACAGCTATTCTGAACACACAGGCTGCAGCATTTGAAAGAAAATCGCTGCCAGTGAGCCACCGACTCCCCAGGTTTCCACTGTAGCTTATTATTTTCCGGCTGAAAAATGGAGAGGCTCTTTCTGAGGCAGCGCAGAGAGAACACTTAGGGCCCAAATGGGTCTTCGCTAAAATGACTCTGTGTATCTGCCCCCTGCTGTGGCTCTCTTTCTCTCTCATTCACTCACATATTCATATCTTAACACTGGGAGCGTATAAAACTGGAGCTTCTGAGGAGGAAGTAGGGGAAGATTTAAAAAATGATACAAACGGCTATAATTTCAAGTCTCTCTTAATGTTTTATTAATTTGTTCAGATAAAAGAATATGAATTGAGGTGCTGTAATGACACCTAAAGTCCATACATTATGAAAATGGTTGGAGACATTATACACGTGTTATGGGGGAATATGAAAGAATCCGGGGGAGGGCAGGAAAGCAGAGACCTTTTAATGTGGGACTGAATGGGAGGTGGTCTCTCTCTCTCTCTCTCTCTCTCTCTCTCTCTCTCTCTCTCTCTCTCTCTCTCTCTCTCTCTCTCTCTCTCTCTCTCTCTCTCTCTCACACACACACACACACACACACACACACACACACACACACACACACAAAGGTTTTAGCTCTTTGTATCTGGATGATTCAGTGGTAATTCTGGCTTCAGCTCTGAGAATAGGACACGTTCCCAGGCATGCCACTCAGGAGGGTGTGAATAAATAAGTCTCTTTCTTTCTGGCCATGTACACACTGAAAAGCTTTGTGACAACCTCATTTATTTTCAGGAGTGAATGTCCTAAGTTATAATTCCACATGTGAATGGAATAAAGGAGTCACTGCTACTGTACTACTCCAAACGTTGGCATAGTATAACTCTTCTTTGTAAACAAAGAAACGTGGTTTCTAACAGTTTACTGTTTACTTTACCTGTTTACTGTTTTTACTATTTTCATGATGTAATTAAGGTTACCAAATGACTAAAACCACTAGTAAAATTGCTTCCTTTTTCCATTTTTCTAGTAAATAAAAAAAAAAGAAGAGAAATTTACAAATGAATAAAGCATTTCATTACAAATTATATTATCAGCATAACAGTTGTGAGTGAAAAGGGAACTGGAGTGAACTGAAAAACGTATATGAATTTTAGAATATCATAGTTTCCAGTACGTTCCCCTTTTTTCATTACACATTACATTATCAACATACCATTGAAGTGAAAAGTTAAACTGAAAAATGTGCATGGATTTCCGAATATCTTTCAGATTGTAATCAGTTTTATTCAGAAATATTTACACTAATGGTGAACTTTAATTTATAAACTTTAATTTATTGAAATGTGCATTTTGTGTTTTCCCCATAATTGACATCAGAGTAGATTTTTTTTTTTTTTTAATATATATAATTTTCTCCATTTTTGTTGTTCAGCATATTCTCGTTCATAAATAAACCAACTGATGAACTAATGATGATCTGCTGACCTACTGAATGAGTCTCGTTCGGAGTGAATGAGATTGGGAATGATTTGTTCAAAAACACTGATTCGTTCACAAGTTAAACACCATTGTCATTCTTATAAATAACTAGGATTAAGTGAGAGCAGTGATTAACATACTGTATTTAGTTGTATTTAGTCTTCTCGGGCAAGAGAGTAATCCAGCTCATCTAATGAGGGAAAAATGGTGATGTAATGCCTTTGCGAATTCTGGCCCTTTACTCCACATCGTCTACGGGGCCTCCAGCCCATGAAGCTCCAGGTTTAGGGGCAGAGTTTTCTCACAAACCATTAGCAGCATCAGTGCTGCATGGGTTCATTGTGTAGTGCTGTTTCACGCTGGCTTGAAAGAACACAAACAGTGGTGATCTTTTCTGTTCATCTTCCACTGCTCTGAGCACACAGCAGCCGTTAACGAAGGCTTGAAGTGTGTGGTCAGACATTTAGAGGATACGACTGACCTTGTGCTGTGTGAGTGCGTTTTGTCTGGGAGCACATCTGTTCTCATTAGCCGTACATTGAAAGGCTGTCTCAGAATGATAAATGAATACAAATTGATCACAAAAAATCTTTCTGTAGTCCTACATGGTGGAATTTATTAAAATATTTTTAAACATGTTTTAATAGTATAAACAGATTCAAGAGCATTTTAAAGGTTTTGTACAAAGGCATGAAAAATTAATGACAGAAAGAGTATACAGTATGTACCTGTGAGATGTAATTTGTATATGAATTAATGGAAGAGTTCACAAAAAAAAAATTGTCATTTATTCATCTCATCTCACATTATAATACTTATGTATTTAGTTTGCATTCGTTTTGAAGCTTTGAAAGCTCCAGTCCCCATTCAGTGTAATTGCACTTTTAAAAGCAACCGGTGCAGTTAGAAGAAAAAAAAAAGAGTTGTCTTTTGTGTTCATGAAAGTAAGTAAATAATGCGGATTCGAAATGACATGAGGGTGATTGAGAAGTGATTGCAGAAATTATGGCAGAATGGTCATGTATTGCTTCACTGAGAAATAAGGCAAACAGGAGGTGTACTTTTTAGTTTCCTCTTGTTGAAAACACCTAAAGTCCATATTGTTTAATTCACTCTGAGACCTTATGACAATCCGTGTGTAAATTTTCCAATTGCAAACGTCCAAAATCAAACTGTGATAAACACAGTCGTCTCAATTTTAATCAGCACAGTCTAACCAAAGCAATTATTTTGGGAGCTGTAAATCAGTTGGAATCAGTCAGATTAATAAAAGTGTAATTAATATTAATGAACTGCGTTACTGTCAACAGGGGACCACAAATTAAAATGAAGTTGAAAAACATAGCTCACATTGATTTACCATCCATTTGCATGTTAGTGAGACAGAGAGCCTATTACCTTTTCAGTGTTGTAATAGTGTTTCACAACTGGTGGGTCATGACCCAAAGGTGGGTCGTAAGACAGTTTTGAGTGGGTCAAGGAGTGTGTAGTCAAAGAAACATCAAAAACTTATTTCTAAATGTTTTTTTTTTTCTGATACGAGACTTTTATTTTGAAAGATGTGTGTGAAAGCTGTTGACTCTTCTGCAAAGACTTCTCTTCTGCTCTTCTATCAGACAGAACGCCATTGTTTTTCTATGTAAACATGCTAGACAGGGCCATGGACAGGGGGGTGGACCAGTGGCTAGAGCCACTGCCCCTCTGCCCTCATCAGCTGAGGTGCCCCTCTCGCTATACCTATCCCCGCTAAAAGCGTTCTGTTCCCTTTCAGTCTGTCACATTCAACGTACGTCGGAACTGACGGACGAATTGGGGCTCATTTTCAGAGACCAATCTACTTCGAGTGTTTTAAAACGAGCCAATGAACATTGGCATGCGGTTCACGCATTCCACGCTCCTCCCCGCAGCGCGGGTATAAATAAGGAAGTGAAATTACCGCATCTTTGCTTCTACTTTGGAGCCGAACACTACTGTTAATTCAGTCTGCTGTTTTCTACGGAGAGTTGTTGATAGAAAACGAGTCTGCTCGAGAAAAGGCCGCTCTATTTCCGGGTGCGGGTGAGACGGCACAGTGCAGCGGCGGTCGCGAGCTGAAGAGAAAAAACAGCTGCTTTCATAGCTTGCTGGGTTTCCTCTTGAGTGCTCACAGCAGGCTTGCACCTTTGAACTGCTGTGAGCCGCGGCCATCTCCCCTGTGTGCTTCAGCACTCATAGAGTGGTTTTCTCCTTTTCTAAAAGAGCAACACGGTTTGACCCTGCGTCTTTTTCAAGATGTCATTCAAACTGTGTGTTTATGGATGCGGTCGATATCTGTCCCCAGTTGACGGTCATGATCGTCGTCTCACGTGTTTGGGCGTTCAGCACGCTGAGGCAGCTTTTGTGAATGACTCATGTTCCCACTGCGGGAACATGACCATCGCGGTGCTTAGGTCAAGACTCGAATACCTCAAACGGGGTGGAGTCCCTTCGCGTATCCCCCGATCTAGTGGTCCTCCCGCTGCAAAGCAGAGGGCTGCTACTTCGGTTGATAGCCTTGGTGGTGACCTGAGGATTACAGTGAGGGCTTCCCTGACAAGTCAGCCTCCTCGGGCCCCTCCGTCCTCCGCACCTGCGCTGGTGGAGTTGCCAAGAGAGCGCACTGATCCTTCCCATGGGGGGCCAGCCGTTACTTTAGGGGCTCCGGCTGAGGATGTGATGTCGATTGATGCATCGGGGGACGAGCTAATGTCCTCTGGAGGTGAAGATTCGGCTGCTTTGCCCCCTTCGGGTGTGGTAGCGTTGCCCGAGTCTGATCCAGAGCTCACGGCTATGCTTTCCCGGGCCACCGCAAGTGTCGGGCTCGAGTGGAACCCTCCACCGTGTCCCGAACCTTCGCGGCTGGACAATTGGTTTCTCGGGATGGCCCGTGCTGATTGTCAGCGGTACCTTTCTTTCCGGAAGTGCATCAGGAGATCACTAAATCGTGGACGGCACCCTATAGTGCCCGAAGCCGGTCTAGTTTCTCCTCCGTCCTCACTACCCTTGATGGCGGCGCGGCTAAGGGGTACGTGGAGATCCCCCCGGTGGAGCGGTCTGTGGCGATGCAACTGTGTCCCAAGACCGCTACCTCTTGGCGGGGTAATCCGCGTATCCCCTCCCGGGCGTGTAAGTTCTCGTCCTCTCTCACGGGCAAGGCTTACACAGCTTGTGGAGAAGCCGCGTCATCTCTGCATGCCATGGCACTCCTGCAGGTCTTCCAGGCCAAAGCGCTCAAGGAATTGCACGAGGGTAGTTCCAACCCAGGGGTTATGCAGGAACTGCGTACGGTGACGGACCTTGCCCTCCGGGCGACGAAAGTCACCGCACGCTCCCTGGGTCGGGCGATGTCCACTCTTGTGGTCCAGGAACGCCACCTGTGGCTAAACCTGGCAGATATGTGTGAGCCCGACAAGGTTCGGTTCCTCAACGCCCCTGACTGTCAGGCTGGCCTCTTCGGCGACGCCATCGAGAGCTTCGCCAAGCAGTTCTCGGTGGCCCAGAAGCAGACGGAGGCGATCAAAAACATCCTGCCCCGACGACCAGCTGCTGCCTCCACCCAGTCGTCGGCTGCAGCGCCTCCTCCTGCTCGTCGCCGAGGGCATCCCCCTGCGTCCGCCTCCGCCACTGCCAAGCCCAAGCAGCAGCCTCCATCCGGGCAGCAGGTGGCCAGGCGTAAGGGAGGCGCCCAACCCGCTCAGGGTCCCATGAAGTCTGCAGGTAAGCGCAAAGGCAAGCAGCCCTGAGACAGGCAGCCCAGGGAGAAGAGGAGCTGCTCTCTGGGAGATGGTGTCCGCACTACTCCCTCCCCCGGAGGAGGACCGGGTGGAGAATCTTTTGTTTCGTTCGGTTTCCGTTGTGCCGCTGGCTCTCCGGAGTCCAGCGGTACCCACATTCTCAATAAAAGAGCAGTTTCCTACCTCCCTGGGCCCCAAGAGAGTGAGGTTGCCAATGTTCATTGGCTCGTTTTAAAACACTGAAAGTAGATTGGTCTCTGAAAATGATCCCCAATTCGTCGGTCAGTTCCGACGTACGTATCCATTCCCTCCTTCAGGGAACGAGGGTTACATACGTAACCGAGACGTTTTCCCTCCGCACCTATTCCACTAATCCGCTCCGTGTTTTCCAGCTCGATCCCCAGCATCACTCACAGTCTGTGTGCGCTATCTGCAAATCGGAGATGACAGTTCCAGAATGTCGTCGCATTAACAGGTAGATGTATCACAATCCACATTACAGACAGTGGTTGATCTGTGGAATTAGTAATTTAGTACTTCGTTTTTGTATTTCTGTCGGTAATGTTTTGCTCCTGGTCTTCTAATAGTGCTAACAACTTGTATAAAATCCATGTTCTTGGAAGAGAATTAGAATTCCTGTCTAATCAAATTTTTGTATCTGATCTGATCTAAAATAAATAACACCAAATTTGCTGTTGTTGGCACACTTTTTAGACAAAAAAAACAATGACAGTTTGTCACACTTTAACTCCTGTAAAATGATATTTCCCATTAAAATCAATTGTATTAGTTAATTAATCTACTACATACATCATATTTATAATATTTTATTAAGACCATATTAATAGCAGGGCAACATGGGGGAAGATGCCCCCCTTAAGAACAATGTGTTATTATATGAAATTATTTTATGACTTATGTACAGGCATTTATTTATTGCCCATATTTTAATTGAAGATATGTCATAATAGAAACATAATAGATGTTGTCATAATAGAATTCACTCAATTAACCTATAGGTTTTAATGAAAGCGAAGATGTCTGAAATGTACATCTAATTAATGAGAATATTAAATAATAACCACATTAATTACAATAAGTATTAAATTAAAAAAATAACATCAGTAACAACATGCCACTTGGGGCATTCTGTGCCAATTCTGACTGGATCATTTTACCCCAAGGAATTGAATGTATCTTTTTACTTCAAAATAAAATCTATAACTTTTACTCCACAAATCCAGAAACGTGTCCACAAACCCCTCGTTAACAAATTCCACGTTACATTCCACTGACCTACGTCTCGCGTTGTCCTTCAGCAGTATCTGCTGTCAGATGAGATGAGCAGGCTATATGGCAGTGTCATTATTCTAACGTTATTTTTTAATAACTTGTTATGGCCGGTTCATGCATTTTTGCGGTCAAAATTAAGAGCATACAGTGTCGTAGTTACTGTACGTTGTTAATTACCAAAAAGTACCAATAAATTACGTAAGTGACCGTCATGTGTTAGCTTGGAAGGATTTGCATGCTGTTATGATGTTCATTCTATTCATCAGGATCAGTGCCCATATGTTTTATTAACAGTTAATGATTCTGCAACCTTAACCCAAAATGCCACCAATTCTATATCTTTGATGACTGTGGTGGCTCATACCAACTCTCTAACTAGTTTGGGACTGCTATTTAATAGCCTTACCTTATAATACAGTTTACTCATCAGTGCTAGTGAAATTCTTACAATTTATGTGTGTTAAGTAAATTGGGACAATACTCACATGTGTTAACCATTTTTGAGAAATAAATTAGCTTGGTTCAAATTCCTAAAAAATTGAGTCATGGCTTAATGACCATGGGAAAATTTGGGTCCCATGGCCAAACCAGTTGAGGACCTCTATTTTATAATGTATTATACATGTAAATATATGTACTGTTATTTAAAACTTTGGGTTTTAAGGCATTCTTGCTAAATCAAAGTATTAATTTATTTAAAACAACAACAAAAATCTTACCATAAACTTTTGAATGGTAGTGTGTGTTTTGACACTGTGGATGATACCACAATTTCTTTTTCTTTTTTTTCACAAATGGTATCATTTCCTCACTATATCTAAATTGACATAATATGACAATTCTTTGCAGTGTTATCCATCACTCCAGTTGATTCATACTGACATGATTTTTGTTCCTTTCCTTTTTTTCCCTTTTTTCTCTGTCACTAACAAGATTCCTATTTACATTTCTAAGCCAGACAGTTAATACCAAAACAACTTACAAACCATTATATTTGACTGATACAAAGATGATCACAATTATGTTGTGTATTTGGCACAAACAAGCTGAAGTTCTGTGATCAAAATATGTGATCAATCAGAATTGTATTATTTATTTTTTGTTTCATTATTCACTACCATATATGTGAGCAGATTTTATTTTCATGCTCATAGACTCTGAGGGAAATGGGGTTGACACCTGCACACTTTAATGTCATTGCAGTCCCTTCGGCGTGAGCCTTTGTACAGACTTCTGATTTTTTCCTACAAATGGCATCACCACCCGATGTGTTGCGTTAGATATGTGTTTGGATCACTGTGTATGAGGTGGAAGGCCATTTTAACTGAGATGTAGCTTGTTTCTAATGAAAACTTGTGGGGTTTGCTGTTTGCTGAGTCTTCAGGAACCAACTGACCAATTAGGTCTCACAGGAAATCCCAAACACACAGTGTAGGTGAGCAATAAACAACAAAAACATCTGGACACAAGACCCTGATGCAACTCTGTAAACAAGTATAGCTTTGTTGCATCATTGGCCCCCTGAGCCAAAAAAAAAAAAAAAAAAACAGTGGCTGGTAAGTGCAAATGACTTTACAGTGCTGTCCATTTTCTTTGCTTGATTTTCTCAGACATTTCTAGGTTTAAATAAAAATGTATATTACTAAATACATCAAATGTCTGTCTTTGTATTCTCTTGATCATCAACACGTACTTAAAGTCAACATTAATTGCCACTAGCAATTTGTTTTACTTTTTTAATGTGGTGCCTTCTGGGTGAAACAGGATATTCAGTAATATAGGCTAGGATTTTTTTATTCAGAAATTGACTGGATGGTGAAACGTGGGCATTACATACTAGAAAGAAACCAGAATGAATAGCTCTTTGGATATTGGTTAATATTTAGTTTAATAGTTGAATTTGACCAATGAATTGTCCAGAGAACATCATCAAGAAAGTAATTTGTATCAGTTTTGATTTCAAAGCAATATGGGATGTGATGACACAAAGTGTTCAAAATGTGTCCAAATTGCATTGGAATTAAAAGGCAGAGGTTGAAGTTTGGTTGAGGTTAAGATTAGTGAAAAATCAGGTGCACATTTTCTTCCAAACCATCTGTATGCCTGCATCTATTTTCATAATTTTTGCTACACATTCATATTCTCAGTGCTTCCATCAACTCATCTTGCATTCTCTAATAACCCCCATGATGCCTTTCTCCTGACCCGTCACCTCTGTAAAATTAAAGTCCCCCTTTTCCATTTTCCTGGGCTGGTGTCATCAGGCATAGAGAGGGCATGGCAATCGTCAGGGTTTTCCCATTTGATTTGATTGTCTTCTGGATTGATTTGAACGCATGCAGGAGTTCAAGTGTGATCCAAGGGCTCATCTTGCCGTGTCGTGTGAAGTTTGTCAGCTGGAAATCATCGTGTCAGGGCAGACGTTCCCCTCAGGGGATGGAAGCAGATGCATAGGGGCGGCCCTGCTGGGGAATACTGATGGGAAATGAGTGTATGCATGTGGAAGAGATGGATATCAGTGTATATCTGTAAAATCGAATTGAAGATTCGGCTATCTGTCTATCTGTCTATCTGTCTGTCTGTCTGTCTGTCTGTCTGTCATTCTGTCTATGTCTATGTCTATCATTTTATTATTCATTCTATCTATTGTTCAATCTATATATCGTTCTAGCATTCTACCTATCTCTCTGTCTATCATTCAATAACTTAACTTTTAACTTTTTATCACTTAATTTTCTTTGCTTTTCTGGTTTGAAAATGTATGCATTTCAATTAATTTTAGATATACTTAAATTCAAATGCAAGTTGTAATTATGCATCTTGTTTGTAACCTCAAATTCAGTTCAGATTTATAAACTGAATTGGAATTGAAAGATGTTCTCAATACAATTCTGAGTGGTGCACAACTCAAATGTATATAATTCAAGGATGTGGGTACTGATCGCATACATGACAAGTAACAAATAAGTGTGTGAATGCTGCCGCTAGAAGAAAAGGATGACTTGAGAGTATCTCCACATGACAGGGGTTATCTGCAGTACAAGTGTTATCTATCAAATCAGACCTGGGAGCTGCTGGATGTAATCTGAACTGTTTATTATTGTAGATACTCAAACAGCAAACATCAAAGCAAGTGTAGTGTCTTCTATCTAAACCTCTCTTACTTTAGTACACTCATGCATGCTGATTAATTGTAGGATGTGCAGCCACTGGTTTGACGGGAATGTAAATTTGGGGCTTAGTCTATCTGGGAGAGCTGTAGGTTAATGTGATATATGTCTGCGCTGGAGGTCTCTGTCCAGGGCCGACGCCACATATCAAAAGAACAACCTACTCTCTTCCTCACTATAGACTGTTCTGGGCTCCTTCAGAGCACTTTTGTAGAAAACATCATTGCTTAAGAGCTTACTCTCGTTAATGTTTTATCATATTCTGTCTTCTGTGCATTCCTCCTTAATCTCTTTCTCTCCTCCTTTCTCGCAATTTAATGCAAACTTCAGAACATACACAGACTCAAAATGTATTTAAACACTTAAAGTGTATGAATGTCATTTAATTGCATAAGAAAATATCACACGTGCCATTTATTTTAAAAGGAAAATTCTTTCAGAGAAAATTGTCAGTAAATAAGAAAATTCATTTTCTTTTTCTCACACAAAGCAATTTTATGGCTTTAGGAAAACTTGTATTGTGCATGAGTCATATGGACCACTTTTGTATTGTTTTGTTTTTTGTTTTTTGTTTTTTGTCTTTGAATTATGTATAAATAGATAACACATGATGCATTTATTTTAAATAAACTGTTAACTCTAAAAGGAAAATAAATTATGTTGGAGATAATTGTCACTAAATAGCAAATTACATTTCTGTCTCTTCTTTCTTTTTCCTCACAAAGCAATTTAATGACATCAGAAAACTTAAAATATTGTGCAGGAGTTATATGGACCACTTTTATTGTGCCTTTTGTCAGGCTCAGAATAGTGAAGTTAATTGTCGAAATACTTCTCTGAGCCACGGTTCACATCAGATACAACCCATGTTTCCTCTGTCCTGTCAGGTTTTATTCTTTGGACAGTGTCTCTCAGCTCTCATGGTATTGATATAAGGGATTGGCTTCCATGTAGTTTTTGGCACAACCTAATGGGTGATAAACCAGATATTAAAAAGGAGTCAAGTAAATCTTTTCCTGGAGAAAAGCAAATCTCAGGAGTATCATAACATTCTAGGTGATGTATTGGAAGCAGTGAAGTTATAATAGCTGAACAATCACATCGAAAACGTACTTTATCCACCTAATAACAGACAAAATGACAGAATGTAGGACAGCAGACTGACTTATGCACAGAGACACATTCACAAGTGACTATATTAATATATATCCACTAAAGTAAAGGTCATCAGCCCTCAAAATACCAGGAAAAGAGAAAAATCCCTCTGCCTCCTCTTTTATTTATGTTTGATATGCATTCACCGAATACTCTTTCCGAGTCTCTGACCTTATCTGAGATGCAGGCCGCCGACGCACCTGATGGAGAGCAAATTCATTTTTGGAGAAGCATGCTCTAATATGTTAAGTTAATTCCAGTTAAATGTCAGATGCAGTAGCGGTTAGGGTTGTGCAGCTACCTCTGCGCTCCTCTAAACAATCTGGACTATGTAAAGCAACGCGACTATTGATCGTTCTTTGTAGCTTAACCTTCGACTCCACTGAATGGCTGATTTGAGCTATGAAATTGTTTCGGTGCCCTTTGCTGTTGTTTAAAATGCGCAGGGTTTGGCGTGTATCACTTTGACCCATTTGAACCTGTAAGCAACATGCTAATTCAAAACAGTTTTCAGTCCAGCATGATGTTAACAAACTGCTGTCTCGCTGTTTGTGTTTTCCGGGTCATTTTAAAGCAGGTTTAGTGGTGGGGGAGAGCAGGGGTGCTTGTAACACTTTTTTTTTTGTCTAACTGTAAATAATAACCCTGTGAGATTTGGTCCTATAGTTCTTGGTTAAATAACAGAAAGTAACTACAGTACATCAGTCTGCTACAAATACACTATATTGCCAAAAGTTTTGGGACGCCTGCCTTTACATGCACATGAACTTTAATGACATCCCATTCTTAATCCATAGGGTTTAATATGGAGTTGGCCCACCCTTTGCAGCTATAACAGCTTCAACTCTTCTGGGAAGGCTTTCCACAAGGCTTAGGAGTGTGGGAATTTTTGACCATTCTTCTAGAAGCGCATTTGTGGGGTCAGGCACTGATGTTGGACGAGAAGGCCTGGCTCGCAGTCTCCGCTCTAATTCATCCCAAAGGTGTTCTATCAGGTTGAGGTCAGGACTCTGTGCAGGCCAGTCAAGTTCCTCCACACCAAACTCGCTCATCCATGGCTTTATGGACCTTGATTTGTGCACTGGTGCGCAGTCATGTTGGAACAGGAAGGGGCCATCCCCAAACGGTTCCCACAAAGTTGGGAGCATGAAATTGTCCAAAATGTCTTGGTATGCTGAAGCATTAAGAGTTCCTTTCACTGGAACTAAGGGGCCAAGCCCAACCCCTGAAAAACAACCCCGCACCATAATCCTCCCTCCACCAAATTTTACATTTGGCACAATGCAGTCAGACAAGTACCGTTTTCGTTGCAACCGGCAAACCCAGACTCATCCATCGGATTGCCAGACAAAGAAGCGTGATTCATCACTCCAGAGAACACGTCTCCACTGCTCTAGAGTCCAGTGGCGACGTGCTTTACACCACTGCATCCGGCGCTTTGCATTGCACTTGGTGATGTAAGGCTTGGATGCAGCTGCTCGGCCATGGAAACCCATTCCATGAAGCTCTCTATGCACTGTTCTTGAGCTAATCTGAAGGCCACACGAAGTTTGGAGGTCTGTAGCTATTGACTCTGCAGAAAGTTGGCGACTTCTTTGCACTGTGTGCCTCAGCATGCGCTGATCCCGTTCTGTGATTTTACGTGGCCTACCACTTTATGGCTGAATTGCTGTTGTTCCCAATTGCTTCCACTTCCACAACCTATCACAGTACCACGTTTGAATTCACTCCTGAGAGTGACCCATTCTTTCACAAATGTTTGTAGAATCAGTCTGCATGCCTAGGTGCTTGATTTTATACTGTGGCCTGTGGCCATGGAAGTGATCGGAACACCTGAATTCAATGATTTGGAGGGGTGTCCCCAATAATTTTAGCAATATAGTGTATAAGTTGATTTTATATCAGTATAATATATTTTATTTGTTTAAATTGAATGTTTTTCATAGCAGCATCACTTTGGCGGATGTTCAATCGTGTTTGTGTGACATCATATGACGTGACATGTTTTTCAACAAGTATTACTTTCTGGCTGCTATTTTAGCTGGAACAGGCTTAAGAATTTCTCTTTTTAGCTTATTTTCAGCTTGATGTTATCTCCCGAAAATGACACAGCAAATGCATTAGGCTATACAGACTTTAACTGCAGTCTTTTTCAGAATGTACTGAAATTTTTCATCCCTTATGTATTGTTCCTTATTATGCAGTGTTTTTATAGTAGGTTGGTTTTTAAATAGCTGTTACTCTCCCCACTCCTGTTAGGTATTATATTTGTTGGCTGGTATAGAATGTTTGTATGAAATTAGATTAACTAAAGTTTAGTTTTAATACAAAAAATATTTCAAAAAAATATTACACATACCATAATTGAGTGATTGTCCCGAACCAATGAGGTCTCTGAAATAGTAAAGATGACACACACTTTGTTATTGTTTTTTTTTGTTTTTTTATAAAATTACAACTCTGCATCAAAATAATTCATGTTCCACTTCATAGACACGATTTGTTTTAACAGGAAATCCTATAAACATTTGCATAACGTTGACATATTTGCAAAGCATATTTCTAGCAAAGTAAAATGTACGCTGAGATGACTTGCAATTTTTTTTTTTTTTAAATAATACACGCAGAATTTGCCAAAACATGCAAAAATACGCATAGTCTGTCGAACATACTGTGAATCTTAAAATGATCAAAGTTACAAATATTTGTGAAAAGAAATTTTAACGAGAAATTCTATAAACGTTTCATTTGGAGATAACTTATACGTTCGATTAAGTGTGTTTGAGCAACGTTTTGGCATATTTGCAAAGCGTTTAGCAAAGAACGTCAAGATGACGAAGCTGTTATTAAAATAAACGTGTAATCTGCCTAAATGTAAACAGTATGTACATAGTCAGTCAACAGCATATCGCCTTAGCGAAAAAGTGCATTCACACCAAAACTAGAAATCAAGATCGATTAAATCGCAAAAATAGTTGAAGATTAAATCATTTGCAAAGATAAATATCTTTATGAATTTCCACATCTGTTCATCCAAATCTTCATTTAGCTGAGTCAAACAGCGCCATCGCCACGTTGCCGCCTTCAGTTGTTTGTTTTTTTTACTCTAATGATCATGTGCAACACCTGCATTTACGCCTTACGGCAACAAATTAAGTATAGTTTATGTCATTTGATCAGGTCTGTCTTGGATCCATTACATTCATGTTGTATAAGAGTAATCTGGAACAATAATTGTTATTGTATACTTTTTTAAATATATTTTATTTGAATTGTTTGCTTAATTTCAATTAGTGGCAAGAATCACTTTTTTTAGTATACAACAAAACACACAAAAATGTAAAAAATAAAAACACTTAGCCCAAAGTAAACATGATGGTCTCTAGACACATCCATGAAAATACATCTTTATGGATGAAGTAACTCAAGAACCTCCTGCTTCCGCCCTTGTCTCTATAGATCTCTTGCTCTCCGTTACTATTATCTTTTTTCACCATTATTCCTCTTTCCAGTTGTCCTCCCACCCTGTTCTCTCCTCCCAGTCACTCGCCCTGTTATCGTTGGAAGCACCAGGCCTGTTTTTGTGACCAACAGAGTCGGATGGAATTTTGGCGGCCGTTCACTCCAAACACACAAGGCCTTGGCGCATGTAATTAATGCTCAGCAAACACCATCCAGAAAAGAAAGAGTGCAGAGCGGCACAGGGCCGGGTGAGAGAGGAGGAGCAGGGAGGTTAGCTCCCAGATGGTTGACTTGTCTTTTATCATTTCCCCTTTTATTTTGGAAATCCTTTTTGTCATGACAAACAATGGGCAGAATTGACGTGTGTTTGTGATATGTGTGTATATGTGACATTAAAGTTGCTTCGCTGCCCTCGTTTGTTACGTGGGCCGCCTGCTAGTGGATCGTTCTGACGGGTAATTTGGAGCATCCAGATGTTCTTTGTCGTAGGTGTCCACAGGCTTGACAGGCTGCGGCCACTGTTTGTTGTGCAGACACTTCAAAGCATTCTTCTTTAGAGTCTGAGATGGACAGCATATGCCAGCATCGCCCTTGGGTGTTATGTAAGATTTGAGGATGGAAGCAGTATAAAGCTTGAAAGAGAGATGATATGACTATGTTAATACTATTATATAGATATCAACTGTAATCAAGTAGTTCTAGGTACCATTGTCTACATAATAGTTCACCCAAAATGATAATCCTGTCATTATTTATTCATCCTCATGTTGTTCCAAACCATTTTGAGTTTTTCCCATGCAATTATTGGAGACTGAAGCTTTGTCAAACCTCGAAAAGCACACAAAATCACCATAAAAATATAATAAAAGTTGTCAATAAATTGATATTATTATTATTATTATTATTATATTTCCCTTGAAATTTCCCTCTATTTTTTAGATGGATTTTTATTAATACTTTTTGATGTTATTGATACTTCTGTATCCTGTTTAAAATCCCCAAATAAGCAACATAATATGTGGTTTGCAATTTTAAGAACAATAATATAAATCTGAATCACAGTTTTTAGACTTAATATATTGTATTTACTTTTCAGTCTGAAACACTATTATAAACTAGTAAAAATATGCATATTCAAAGCACTTTTGCATTTGAATGTCTAAATCAATCAACATGTAAAGACATTTAATAATTGGTAGGACAAAATGAGAGGCCTGACTGACCCTGCTGACCTGTATTCATTGAGCCATGTTTCACAGAACTGGAACTGTGTCAAGTGTATTAGCATAATCAAATGAGAATCTTTCTTTATTATGATAAGTAATTGAATAATTACTTCTTTCGTTCTTACTTTGAGCCAATTGACCCCCATTAACATTGACTCTTGAGACAGTAAGAGTCATTTTTATCTCACTGACAATGGGCTCTACTAATCCTGCAATTACAACAATGTTAATCACTCACTCCCTTTCTCTCTCTCTCTCAAACACACACACACGCACAAATGAACACATTGAGAGGACGTGGATGTTGACAGCTCTCTTAGCCCCTGACATTTAAACAAACTTCCAAAGAGCTATTCACACACACACACACACACACACACACACACACACACACACACATGCAGATGCTACTTGCATAAAAGTACCATGATATTTTTCAAAGTACCTTGGAATGCCATGAATATACCATGCTATATGAATATTTTAATAATTCACTATCATGATATAAAGTATCTGATATCATCACTGTATTTTTTTTTTTTTGTTTCTCAAAGGGATTACACACGTATACAGTTGGGTCCACATTAAATATCTGGGATTTAAAATCAAATTTAAATCTGGAATTAAACAAAGTTTTTGAATTTAAAAAGATAAAATATTAAAGATAAAACTTCTACTTTTTCTACAATTTAATTTGTGACATTGATAATATAATAATATAGTATGTTGAATCATTCTTAAATCATGTTGGAGAACTCTCACTAATTATTATTTAGCTATTATAAATTTGTAATGGAAAACAATAAGTCTTAAATTAGAAAAATGTTAATTAGAAGCATTTTCACTACTAGTTGACTTTTGTGCCCATAAAAATATGTGTAAGTAAAAATTCATAAATAAGCTGTATAAATATGTAGGAGGTACACGCCAGACTTTTCTTCCGCCCTCAAATCAGAAACGCACTGATGTATGTGCCGTAAAAAGGATTTGTCTCCATTCTTCAGGGAGAGGCTTCGTCTCCATCTCAATTAGTATTGGAGAGACTGAGAAGCAGTGTTTTGAGAGGGAGACATCTTTATTCATGTGTGCATCACTGTGATTGGCATGGCCTCCAGATATGATTTCTCTCTGCTCAGAAAGCCAGCCAGATGTTATTGATATTCACAAATGTCTGAAATTTACATCTGAATACTTTCTTTGCCCAGACCAATATTTCGACATGAACGAGAGCTGTGGCATTAGGTTCAAGGTGAGAAGGGATCAGAGAACAACCGGATGTGTGCTTTGTTTAATGTGAGTAAACTGTGTGTGTGTATTTCCTGTGGCATCTTGGATCCTTGCTTACGTGCATGTGTAAAAGGGTTCATTTGTTTCTTTGTGTACAAGCAGTGCATTTGTAAATGTGTTTCTATCTATAATTTCATATCATATGTATGCAAAGATGTAAAATGTGCATTCTTTATTCTTGTATCTAGTATGGATGAGTTCTCTTGGGCGTAGCTGTACTCAATTTTTATATATATACACTGAACAAAATTATAAACGCAGCTGAACTCAAAGATCTAAGACTTTTTCTATGTACACAAAAGGCCTATTTCTCTCAAATATTGTTCACAAATCTGTCTAAATCTGTGTTAGTGAGCACTTCTCCTTTGCCGAGATAATCCATCCACCTCACAGGTGTGGCATATCAAGATGCTGATTAGACAGCATGATTATTGCACAGGTGTGCCTTAGGCTGGCCACAATAAAAGGCCACTCTATGTGCAGTTTTACTGTATTGGGGGGGTCCGGGCCGGGGGGGTCCCGGGGGGTCCAAAAAAAAGTAAATATCTGTTACGACCACCATTTGCCTCATGCAGTGCAACACATCTACTTCGCATAGAGTTGATCAGGTTGTTGATTGTGGCCTGTGGAATGTTGGTCCACTCCTCTTCAATGGCTGTGCAAAGTTGCTGGATATTGGCAGGAACTGGAACACACTGTCGTATACGCCGATCCAGAGCATCCCAAACATGCTTAATGGGTGACATGTCCGGTGAGTATGCTGGCCATGCAAGAACTGGGATGTTTTCAGCTTCCAGGAATTGTGTACAGATCCTTGCAACATGGGGCCGAATTTTGTTCAGTGTGTATTATATATATATATATATATACACAAACCCGATTCCAAAAAAGTTGGGACACTGTACAAATTGTGAATAAAAAAGGAATGAAATAATTTACAAATCTCATAAACTTATATTTTATTCACAATAGAATATAGATAACATATCAAATGTTGAAAGTGAGACATTTTGAAATGTCATGCCAAATATTGGCTCATTTTGGATTTCATGAGAGCTACACATTCCAAAAAAGTTGGGACAGGTAGCAATAAGAGGGCGGAAAAGTAAAATGTACATATAAGGAACAGCTGGAGGACCAATTTGCAACTTATTAGGTCAATTGGCAACATGACTGGGTATAAAAAGAGCCTCTCAGAGTGGCAGTGTCTCTCAGAAGTCAAGATGGGCAGAGGATCACCAATTCCCCCAATGCTGCGGCGAAAAATAGTGGAGCAATATCAGAAAGGAGTTTCTCAGAGAAAAATTGCAAAGAGTTTGAAGTTATCATCATCTACAGTGCATAATATCATCCAAAGATTCAGAGAATCTGGAACAATCTCTGTGCGTAAGGGTCAAGGCCGGAAAACCATACTGGATGCCCGTGATCTTCGGGCCCTTAGACGGCACTGCATCACATACAGGAATGCTACTGTAATGGAAATCACAACATGGGCTCAGGAATACTTCCAGAAAACATTGTCGGTGAACACAATCCACCGTGCCATTCGCCGTTGCCGGCTAAAACTCTATAGGTCAAAAAAGAAGCCATATCTAAACATGATCCAGAAGCGCAGGCGTTTTCTCTGGTCAGACGAATCAAAATTTGAACTTCTTTTTGGAAAACTGGGACGCCATGTCATCCGGACTAAAGAGGACAAGGGCAACCCAAGTTGTTATCAGCGCTCAGTTCAGAAGCCTGCATCTCTGATGGTATGGGGTTGCATGAGTGCGTGTGGCATGGGCAGCTTACACATCTGGAAAGGCACCATCAATGCTGAAAGGTATATCCAAGTTCTAGAACAACATATGCTCCCATCCAGACGTCGTCTCTTTCAGGGAAGACCTTGCATTTTCCAACATGACAATGCCAGACCACATACTGCATCAATTACAACATCATGGCTGCGTAGAAGGATCCGGGTACTGAAATGGCCAGCCTGCAGTCCAGATCTTTCACCCATAGAAAACATTTGGCGCATCATAAAGAGGAAGATGCGACAAAGAAGACCTAAGACATTTGAGCAACTAGAAGCCTGTATTAGACAAGAATGGGACAACATTCCTATTCCTAAACTTGAGCAACTTGTCTCCTCAGTCCCCAGACGTTTGCAGACTGTTATAAAAAGAAGAGGGGATGCCACACAGTGGTAAACATGGCCTTGTCCCAACTTTTTTGCGATGTGTTGATGCCATGAAATTTAAAATCAACTTATTTTTCCCTTAAAATGATACATTTTCTCAGTTTAAACATTTGATATGTCATCTATGTTGTATTCTGAATAAAATATTGAAATTTGAAACTTCCATATCATTGCATTCTGTTTTTATTCACAATTTGTACGGTGTCACAACTTTTTTGGAATCGGGTTTGTATACACACACACACACACACACACACACACACACACACACACACACACACACACACACACACACACACACACACACACACACACACACACACACACACACACACACACACACACACACACACACACACACACTCACTCACACTCACACTCACACTATAGCGTTCAAATCTGGACTCTGACCAGGCCAAACCATAAGCCTGATGGACTTGTTCTCAAGCCACTTCTTGGTTGTCTTTCCAGTTTGGGCAGGAGCATTGTCTTGTTGAAAAATAACATCTGATCAGTCTGCTTTAGAAAACAACTTTTTAATGGTTGAATGGATGAAGCAAGCCATTCTGTAATATTTTTCTGTACTCCAAATCATTAACAGGCTCCCCACACAATGACACCTCTTCCTCTATGTTTCACTGGTAGAGATGCATTTATTATTGTTCTCACCAGATTTTCCACTCTGGAGCATCACCATGCAACTCATGTTTCATTGTTATTCATCACTCCACACAAATCTGCTGAACCGTCGAACTTCCGAATATTCTGCCAAAAACGTAATTCTGTCTTGTATGCTTTTCTGAGAGACATTTGCTTAAATTGTAATTTCCTGAGCAATAATTTGCAGTTAAAACAATTAAAAACTTATTGTTTAGCCATTTTGGGCTTGGCTCTTTTTATTTTTTATTTATTTTTTGCAAAGGAGTGTATTACATACACTCACCAGCCACTTTATTAGGTAGGCTACACCTTGCTAGTACTGGGTTGGACCCCCTTTTGCCTTCAAAACTGCCTTAACCCTTTGTGGCATAGATTCAACAAGTTGCTGAAAATATTCCTCAGAGATATTAGTCCATTCTGACATGATAGCTTCACAGAATTGCTGCAGATTTGTCGGCTGCACATCCATGATGTAAATCTCCTGTTCCACCACATCCCAAAAGTGCTCTATTGGATTGAGATCTGGTAACTGTGGGGGCCATTTGAGTATAGTGAACTATACTCAAGAAACCAGTTTGAGATGATTTGAGCTTTGTGACATGGCGTGTTATCCTGCTGGAAGTAGCTATCAGAAGATGGGTACACTGTGGTCATAAAGGGATGGACATGGTCAGCAACAATACTCAGGTAGGCTGTGGCATTTAAACAATGCTCAGTTGGTACTAAGGGGCCCAAAGTGTGCCAAGAAAATATTCCCTACACCATTACACCACCACCAGCAGCCTGAACCGCTGATACAAGACAGATTGACACGCCAAATTCTGACCCTACCATCTGAATGTCGCAGCAGAAAACGAGACTCATCAGACCAGGCAAAGTTTTTTCAATAGTCTATTGTCCAAATTTGGTGAGCCCATGCGAATTGTAGCCTAAATTTCCTGTTCTTAGCTGACAGGAGTGTAGCCCATCTGCTTCAAGGCTCGACATGTTGTACGTTCAGAGATGCTCTTCTGCAGACCTCAGTTGTAACAAGTCATTATTTGAGTTGCTGCTGCCTGTCTATCAGCTTGAACCAGTCTGGCCATTCTCCTCTGACCTCAACAAGGTATTTTCACCCACAGAACTGCCGCTCACTGGATATTTTCCCATTTTCGGACCATTCTCTGTAAACCCTAGGGATGGTTGTGCGTGAAAATCCTAGTAGATCATCAGTTTCTGAAATACTCAGGCCAACCCATCTGGCACTAACAACCATGCCACGTTCAAAGTCACTTAAATCACCTTTCTTCCCCATTCTGATGCAAGTTCAGATCTAAGTTAAGAACTTCAGCATCTTGACTTTGTCTACATGCCTAAATGCATTGAGTGTGATTGGCTGGTTAGATATTTGCTTTAATGAGCAGTTGAACAGGTGTACCTAATAAAGTGGCTGGTTTGTATATATATAGCCTATATCACACACACATTATGTATTTGCTTATGGTATGTACCATTAGATTTGATGTTATGGTGCCTTAGAAACCTGTCTGAATGTAGTTTCCACTGCTTTATTTTTCATAATTTATAACTTCCATAACACACACACAGATCTGTGTCGTTTAGTGATGTGCCTTCTCACGGTCTTCAGCAATACTGATGACATGATGCAGCCCGCTAATACAGGAAGTGGGGAAATCTGAGCCCTGCCCAATCAGCAATCATGCAAATTGAGATGAGCTGATTGAAGATAGGGGCTGTGCAGATTTTACACAGCACATGAGACAACATGATCAAAGAGCTCTTGATTAAGCAGTAAGTTTGGTTAATGGGAGCTTTTATTGATTTTACCTTTGCGGCACAATGTACTACCAGGAACCTTAATTGCAAATATATTGTGCTGAGCATCAAGAACAAATAACAAGAGGTTATGGTTATTGCTTGTTTAGTTATAGGGCATTGTTTATTTGTAAAATTGTTTATTTGTTCTTATTTGAATAGCATAAATAAAATAATTAAATAAAATAGTGAAATAAGATTTTGGTCCCACTCCTACTTCGGCCTAAAATTGTCTGTCATTCATTTTTTCTTGTATATTTTGTTACCTTGTATGGCTATATTTTGTTACTTGGGGAAATATGTTTAGCTGTACTGGTAGTAACTTAAATACTAAGTGTATGATAAGTGTGATATTTTTTTTGGTGATTCTGCCTGAACAATTGATTTATATAGGATGACTGTGATATGATATTTCTGCCATGTTGCCATGTATTTAATTGAATGAACGTGTGCGTGCACATGCACACAAAAAAATGTTTTCAAAATATTTTCTGAAGAAAGAAAGTCATACAGGTTTGATCAGCATGAGGGTAAATCAATTATGATTGTGTGTGTGTGTGTGTATCAGTGTTTTGGATCTGTGTTCTGTATTAAACCCAAACATAGATACAAATTCATAACACATTAATTTGTAAGTGCTAGTTGTAAATGCTTCAGGATCTGTTCTTTGGCCTTTTGGTTAAGCTGTCAGCACAAGCTACTGTATTGCATGTACAGTCTGTTCAGAAAATCTAAATCCAAGAATTGATTTATAGTTCGCTCATTTGTGGATGTATCCAAAGCAACTTACATTCTTGTATCCCTGAAAACTAAACCCATACACTTGGCATCGATACTCCCATGCTCTACCAGTGGAGCTACGGTATTAATTACAGGATAATTCATTAATTTATTCTTTCATTTGGTGCCTGTTTAAAGGTCGATGTAAGATTGAGCTGTATAGTTTATAGAGATTTAGATTCAAAAATCTTAACTGACAGCAATCCACCAAATAAGCTATTACTGTTCCACTCAGCACCTACCAAAATATTTAAAAATTAACTATAATTATGTGTAATGGACTTAGTGCAATATTTACAGTTACATGAGCAAATTAAAAAGTCATGAATACTCTTTTTGGTTCCAGTTTTTCAGCACTCTCGACCGCTGAAATCTTTCATGCAGAGCATATGCATATGTTTGATTAGCAGTCGGTGCCAAGCTCATATGATAGAGTCTCGTGCTGACCTAAGGTCAGTTTTTTTAAGTGCTATAGTGAGTTTACGATGTGAACAGTGTCGGCATGCTGCGTTAATCTTGTGTTTTCTCAGCAGTGTGTGCCAATGTTAACATTAATCCTGATTAATCCTCATTACCCCTAAAAGCGTTGTACCCTAACCCCTCCGCCCTGCCCAACCAGACACGTCCATCAAACCCTGGTGCCGTTTCTTGCCTTCGATCTCCTGTGCTGAACATCGCCAGCTAATCAGCTAGCATAAATAAACTGCTCGGCCAGCTCCTAGCCCCAACTATTTCCTCAAGGAGCGAAGCTGTTCAAATGAAAGGAACGGATTTGTATTTCTCTCCAAGTAAATGGAAAAACTGCAGTATTTGATCTCTGCTTGCCTCTTGTTTGAAAGAAATCTCCCCCAAGTAGATCCATTTATTTGGTCGATTAATTTTTTAGCACGTAAAAAACTGATTAAATAATCCTCTGGATACAACAACTTCTTAGGTGTTATCAAACATGATATCTTTTTGTGCAAACTGCTTACAATTGAGGAATGGGAGGTGAAGGGACATCTTACAAAGGTTTACCAAACTCCGGCTTACTGGAATGCACTTCATTGAAGCCGTGGAATGCCTCATATTCTTCTACGCCCTCCCATCACTCTCTCCTCCCTCTCTTATTTTCTCTGTTCCGCTTGGCTTCGATTAATATAGGGCCCATCTGGCTTACCAGGGGATATTTAAACAGAAACCCCATCAAGGGGTTCAGTCAAAACCATATGCCGCTGCTTCTACTGTACACAGTGAAAGAGGAAAAGCATTTAATCAATGGTGATTGAGAGGTTAAAAACCTGTGTTCAGCGTCTACCTGCAATGGCTGGAGGACACGGACAGATTTGCTGTCAAACTGACTGGGACGTGCAAAGTCTTTGAGATTTGGTTCTGTTATTATGGTTATGAAGTATCCTTAGAGAGTGAAAGTCTTTGAGCTGAACGGGCAATGAAGAAGCTTTTGTGAAGTGGAACCTTAAAGGGATAGTTCACCCAAACATAAAAATTCTGTCATCATTTACTCACCCTCATAGCATTTCAAATCTGTATGACTTTCGTTTTATCTGTGGAGCACTAAAGAAGATATTAAAAAAAAGAAGCTTTTTTTGACCAAATGTTGGACCTCATTGCCTTTTGCTGTATGGACCCAAATATATATATATATATATATATATATATATGTTATGTTCATAGTAGGGGTGTAACGATTCACTCCAAAACATTCGTTTACTCGATGCATCGATTACAAATCCTGACGATGCATATGCATCGATCTTGAAACATGTATTTTTGAATCGCGAATCGTTGATTTCGGGCGATAATCGATTTAAAATGCTAAGAATCGAATTAAACGCGATTCGATAGCGATTCAGTGCTTTAAAATAAACATTAGATTATATCTACTACATGCGTGAATTAATGGAGACGTTGCACCGTCATCCGCGCCTTCACAGCTCTCCTTCACAGACACGCGCTGCACTCTTTACCACCTTTCACTGGATTGCGCTCCGTGCGTAGCTTTCATTGACACGTTTTTGAGCAGTCCACATTTGAGCTGTCCTCAGGACGGCGGCAGCCACTGCTATTCACATGAGCAGATGACAGCTCTCTATCGAGACACGAATAGTCCTGAGTCAAACCGCAAGCCATTGTCGACTGCCAAGTCACCGTGGTCACTACTGTTAAAAAAAAACGCTTTCATTGCGTGGAAACGTCACCGTTATTTTATATAAAATGAAATACTGAAGTTTTACAGAAATGGGTCATACAGTACCTAAGCAGTTGAAGTAAAACCCTGCTTATTCAATGATGCACATTTATTGCATGGACAGAACAAACACATAATGTAAGTGTCTAAAATGCATACATACAGTTCTGATGAATAATAAATGAAATTTAACTTAATGTCTTTTAACTGAATGTACGAAGGAAACTGCTGAAAAAAACTTCAACATTAACAACACTGAAATAAGAGTGCGCGGTTTATCTGTCAATCAGATGTGCATTAAAGTTGCGTTCGTTATTATAGCAAGTCAAGTCAAGTCAAGTCACCTTTATTTATATAGTGCTTTTTACAATGCTGAGTGTTTCAAAGCAGCTTCACAGTGCTAAACAGGAAAATAATGCAACAGAATTTGATTCAGCTGTACAGCCGCTCTGGAGAAAACGTCATTTCAATTATAATATAGTGACCATGTGGGCAGATCAGTAATTTATTTGAAAATTAATTTAAATATTTAGTTTAAAATTTTAGTGTCCCCAACTGAGCAAGCCAAGACAAAGGCGACAGTGGCAAGGAACCAAAACTCCATCAGGTGGCATAATGGAGAAAAATAAACCTTGGGAGAAACCAGGCTCAGTCGGGGTGCTAGTTATCCTCTGGCCATCATGCCGTGTCGGTGAGGCAATTATTAGATAGGAATATTCGAAAGATCGGAGTCATCACGCCGGAGACGGGTTTATTGAGGATGCCGTTTCGGTGAGGCAATTATTAGATAGGAATATTCGAAAGATCGGAGTCATCACGCCGGAGACGGGTTTATTGAGGATGTCGTGTCGATGAGGCAATTATTAGATAGGAATATTCGAAAGATCGGAGTCATCATGCCGGGGACGGGTTTATTGAGGATGCTGTGTCGATGAGGCAATTTCAGGGGGAGTCTAATTGACACGGTCTCTGCAGACACTTCAGGAATGCGTTGGTCATGTCTGGGCGCAGGTCCATTTAGTGCTTTGTAAGTAATAAGCAAGATTTTAAAATGTATGCGATGTTTAATAGGGAGTCAGTGCAGTGTTGACAGAACCAGGCTAATATGGTCATACTTCCTTGTTCTAGTAAGAACTCGAGCTGCTGAGTTTTGGACCAGCTGGAGTTTGTTTATTAAGCGTGCAGGGCAACCACCTAGTAGAGCATTACAATAATCTAGCCTTAAGGTCATGAACGCATGAACTAACTGTTCAGCATTTTGCATTAAAAGCATGTGCCGTAATTTATATATATTTTTAAGATGGTAGAATGCAGTTTTACAGATGCTAGAAACGTGGCTTTCAAATGAGAGATTGGTATCAAAGAGCACACCTAGGTTCCTAACTGACGATAAGGACTTGACAGAGCAGCCATCAAGTGTTAGACAGTATTCTAGGTTACTACTTGTGGAGCTTTTTTTTGTCCAATAATTAAAAATTCTGTTTTTTTCTGAATTAAGTTGCAGGAAATTACTAGTCATCCAATTTTTTTATATCAGCTATGCATTCCATTAATCTTGTGAATTGGTATGTTTCGTCAGGGCGTGAAGAAATATAGAGCTGAGTATCGTCAGCATAACAATGAAAACTAACGCCATGCTTCTTAATGATAGCTCCCAGTGGTAGCATGTACAGGGTGAAAAGCAACGGTCCTAGCACTGAGCCTTGCGGTACTCCATACTGAACTTGTGATCGGTGTGACATCTCTTCATTTACTGCTACAAACTGATAATGGTCAGATAAGTATGATTTAAACCATGCCAATGCAATTCCACTATTGCCAACATAATTTTCTAGTCTATTCAAAAGAATGTTGTGGTCGATAGTATCAAATGCAGTGCTAAGATCGAGTAACACTAATAGAGAGATACAACCACGATCGGATGATAAGAGTAAATCATTTGTAACTCAGATGAGAGCAGTCTCAGTACTATGATACGGTCTAAATCGTGACTGGAAATCCTCACAGATACTATTTCTTTCTAAAAAGGAGCATAGTTGTGAGGACACTGCCTTTTCTAGTATTTTTGACAGAAAGGGTAGATTTGAGCAACAACCGGTGCGTTTTCTTTCAGAATCATCATAAGGAAAATGTTCCGTATAAAGAGAACAAAGAGGGCTTTTCTTTCTATTCCGTGAAGAAAAGTTAGTTTAGGATTATGCATAATATTCTAGTCTCTCCATGGAAGCATTGCATGTTTAATGAACACTTTAATAAGGTTGTGTAGCCATTAACATTATCCTACACAATAGTTAGCATTAACTAACAATACTTTTAAAGCCTTTTTCAATTTTGGCTTATGTAAATTTCTACAAATGCCAATTTTTATAGGCTATTAAAATAAAGTGTGTAATATTAATAAAACAATAAAGTAATAATATGAACTAACATTAACAATGGACAAAAGTTTTTTTTTTGCCCACTCTCTGAAGGCCGCTGTGTAATTCATACCTTGACTAAGACACATTGGGGGAAGCATTTTAATAATAAATGCAGAATTTTATGCATATAAAAAAAATGCAGAATCGCATCGAATTTTAATGTGAATCGTCTCGAATCGAATCGTTCTGAACTGGCAAAAATCGTTCTTGAATCGAATCGAAAACCTAAGAATCGTGAATCGAATCGATTCGCTGCCTACCCAAAGATTCACAGCTCTAGTTCATAGACATAATATACTACTTTTCGTTTCCAGATTGAAGAGGGTGAGGAAATGTCATGGATTAGACTTGACTAACCGTGAGAGTTATTTTGCCCCATGCAGTAAGTTGGAGACCATATGGAATATGTTTTTCTAGAGGCATTCGTAAGAGTGACCTCATTTAGAGTCCTTGTCCGCAAAGTATGTTGAGAAAACAGAGCTATTTTCAGTCTGCCATCTAGGACAGTGGTTCTCAACCTTTTTACTCGAAGGCCCCCCATTGTCTACACAATATTCAAAGGCCCCCATTAGGGGTGGGCGATATAGCCTCAAAATTATATCACGATATTTCAAGAATATTTGCGATAATAATGATAGAAAACAATATATAGAACAAAGTTTTATTAGTGATTACAGCTGGTAGGCAGCAGCATTTATTAGTGCAAACAAAATGAAGGGCATTTTACATCATTTTCCAGTGAGCTACTGCCATTGATGACAGGATACCTAATTCAAGAAGCATCACAGTCAAACAGCACGAGTCAAATGGAAGCAAAGTAAAAAAAAGTAGACTTGGTACAAGTTGGTAGTGTTTTCACTGGAAATCTTAAGTAAAAGTATAACATAACTCCTTAACATTTTAGTTTAACAATAACTAAAGTAATTTATGCCATGATCTGTCTGAATATTCGATTCTGATTGGCTGGAAGGTGTGCAATAAAATCGTTTAATGCACAGGTAGTTCCAAGTCAGTTGAATCACCATTCTATAATAATGCGCTGTTTTCATTGAAGCGCTCGCGCACACACACACACACAGACACGTACACGTCACTCGCATACAGAGAGCAGAGATCGCGCTGCGCATTCAGGAGCACAGAAACCTGTTATCAACGCCGCCCCGTGACTTTTAGCAATAAAATAGCTAAGCTACTGGATCACATTATATTTCTCAGCAACGATGGGGTTACATCGCTATTTTGAAGTAATAAACGAACATCATCGTTGTTAAAGGGGGGGTATCACACACAGTTTCTGTCAATCTCATGTCAATCTTGAGTACCTATAGAGTAGTATTGCATCCTTCATATCTCCGAAAAGTCTTTAGTTTTATTATATTTATAAAAGAAAGATACGCTGTACCGAGTCTTTCCGAATAAAACCGAGAGGATGGAGGCATATCGTGTGGGCGGAGCTAAAGAATCACAAACGCACGCAGCTATTGCGTTGAGAGCATCTGAAAGCTATGACATCCTTAAAGGGGGGGTATCACACACAGTTTCTATCAATCACATGTCAATCTTGAGTACCTATAGAGTAGTATTGCATCCTTCCTATCTCCGAAAAGTCTTTAGTTTTATTATATTTATAACATATATATTATAGTTCAACATATTTTCCCACTCTTTGTGTATTGTTGTTTGGAGTGGCTTTACAATAAACAAACAAACACCTATAGTGGTCAGCTAAACAAATGTATTTAAACACACACCATATAATGCATGCTCCATTAATAAATTAACTATACGTGATCATGTTGTTTACTTGATGTGCACTTACGCATCGATAGCCAAAAACACACAGATATTTTAAGCAGTTTTACTCACCGCCTGCGGTTCCAACGCACGACCTTGAACCTTTATCGTTGGGACCGCTCCATCCTTCAGCATTAGACGATCTACAAATCTGGCGTCGAACTGGGCCTTGTTTATAAAACAATCATTGCCGAAATGCAGGGAACAAACAAAACCACTTGCACAGCTCCGTTGCTGCTCTGGAAAAACAAACTCCATCCACTGTCCCCTTAACGCTGGGTTCTTTGGGAAGCTGTACAGGGTTGTCTTGCCCTGACAACCAAAAACACACTTCTTTGGTGACATTGTTGATTTCATGAAGTCCTGTGACCTGTGCAGCGCAGCACAGCCAACGACTTCCCTAAAGCTGAGCAAAGCACGTTGATGGGCGTGCTGCTTTCGCTCTCTCGCTCTGGTCGACGTGTGCGCGCGCGCCCTTCCGGGAGAAGTGCCCGTATGGCCCATACAAGGAAATTCCGCCCTTGTTGACGTCACGCAGACCCATACTCGAAAAAAACTTTCCGAAACTTGTAAGAAACCGGAAGGACTTATCGTCCAACTTATTTTTTGAAACTTTGTCCATGTTTAGCATGGGAATCCAAGTCTTTAACAGTGTAAAAAGCTCAGTATGCATGAAATAGCATTATAGCCCCCTTTAAGAGAGACTCTGAACAGACGCAGGCACAAATCTCTCTCTCTCTCTCTCTCTCTCTCTCTCTCTCGATAATTAATTCAAATAAATGCTATGATTCATTCATTCAAATAAATGTAATCTTACGCACTACTTTATCTCTGTGTCTGATTTAAAGCAGGCAGAATGCTGGATCTAACGAGCCGTAACTGACAAAAATAACCATAAATTTTACCCTTCCGGTCAAATATTGCGCTGCAAACATCAATAACAGCTTATCAATGTTTTGTCAGTTGTCAAGAGGTCTGACCGCTCCCTTTTTAGGTACTAAATTGTCATCGGAAGCTGACATGCTGCTCTTACTCACAGTTGCTGTTGTTGTGCGTTAGAAAACGTAAATGCACCATACGTCATCGCATCGCTATATCATTGATATCGTGATATGACACTTTTTTATCATGTAAAAATTTATACCAGTGTTATCGTGGACGGTATGATATGGCACACCCCTAGCCCCCATATAAGGTAAGATATTTCCATTGCATTTCTGCTGCAATTATGTCAAAACTTCTTGTTGTCAAGTTTATGTTTTGTCTGTTTTATTATCATGGACTTTTAGTTTGTTATTTTCAGTCATGTGTTCCTTTGTTCAGTTTCCCACCACTCTATCTGTTGTCATGGTTATTCATTTAATGAGCTCAGCTGTTTGTCATTGTCTCATCATCACTGTGTATTTAAGTTCCTCTTTGTGCTCACTTCAGTGTCCGGTATTGTTTATGTATGTGTGCTACCTGCTGTTATGCTGCCTTCCTGCATTGGAGTTACCGAAGTTTGTTTTATTAAAGAAACTTTTGTTTGTAGAAACCTGTTTAAACCTTTTTCATCATCTTCATCTGAACCCAACTGTGACACTTGTATTCAAACTTAAAAAACTGGGAGTGGCAATATAGTAATTTTATAAACCACAGTTCATTTTGTAATTCTAGTAATTATTCTATTAGGCAAACTCAGGGTTTCCTGGTTTTGGCATTCCATATTTAGAGGTATAATACCTTTCTATTTTCACAAAAGTAGTTAAATGGTCCTAACATTTTCTCAAACAAGTCAAATTTGTATATGTTGTTTTGGAAGAAAAAAACCTTGATGGACAAAGGACACCTCTGGTAATCTCATAACACTAAACATGTTGTACAGTAGGCAACTGGGTATTTTTGAAAAATAAAAACTCAGCAGTAACACAGTTGACCACACGGAAACATAGTTGACAAAGGTAACACAGTTGACTGGACATGAGAAATGTTTACTTCCTTTGTTTAGTTCCTGTCCTTGGCTTTGTCCGAAATCGCCAACCTATACCCTTCAATAGGACACTATTTGATGGGACAGCCATTTGTAGTGGTGTCTGAAATTATTGTGGACATTATTTAGTGCACTTATTTAATCCCACAATGCACCGCAAAAATGAGTGTACTGATGTACGCTTAACGGCTAGAGAATACCCATAATGCACTGTGATAGCCGCGCGCTGAATGAAATGACCAGAAAATGGTGATCGCAGCTGATTCATCCATTTTCCAAACCGCACTGGTCCAGCATAATATTATACAGGTATAAATTCCTTTTTAATCGATTATTAAATTAATCGATTATTAACCATTATTAGTTACCATGCCAACAAGGTCAAGGTGTAAAGTGTAAAGCCGAAAGTTTACTTTGTTTTTTTATGCGGACTCGAGCGTATGCGCACAGTCGAGCGCACAGCCTTGCAAAGTATACTTCTTTTGACTCATATGCGTACACAGGCGTTTGACATGCGCAGTTGAGCAATCTCTCGCCTCAAGTTACAACCCATGTAAATACTGCTAAAAAATGTAATAGCATGTGCAACCTGCACGTGCAAAGTATGCGCGGTTACAAAAATCCAGCGGTGCGCGTTAAGTACGCACATACTCTTCTGATGACAAAATTCGCATCACGCGCACTGTCCGCTGACCCTCACGTACACGTAAAAAGTGAAGTATACTTTGGCCTTAAGGCACTAGATCGGTTTCTAGCACTATAGGGCGCCGTCCACGACTTCGTGACCTCCTGATGCACTTCCGGAAAGAATGGTACTGGGGCGGGGCGCTGAGAACCAGCACGGGCCATCCCGAGAAACCAATTGTCCAGCCGCGAGGGTTCGGGACACGGTGGAGAGTTCCACTCAAGCCCGACACTCGCGGCGGCCCGGGAAAGCATAGCCGTAAGTTCTGGATCTGACTCGGGCAACGCTACCACACCCGAAGGGGGCAACGCAGCCGAATCCTCATCTGCAGCTATCGAGATCATATCCTCAGCCGGAGCCCTGAAAGAGACGGCCGCCCCCCCCGGGAAGGACCGGGCCGCTCTTCTGAAAACTCCACCAGTGCAGCGGAGGGGGGAGGGGCCCAAGGGGCTAGTTGGCCCGTCGGGGAAGCCCTCACAGTCACCCTCAGGTCTCCACCAAAGGCACCACCAAAGTAGGAGCCCTCTGCTTTGCAGCGGGAGGACTACTAGATCGGGGGATGCGCAATGGGACTCCACCCCTTCTGAGGTATTCGAGCCTAGACCGTAGAACTGCGATGGTCATGTTCCCGCAGTGGGAACGTGAGTCATTCACGAACGCCGCCTCAGCGTGCTGAACGCCCAAACACGTGAGACAGCGATCATGACCGTCAACTGGGGACAGAAAACGACGGCATCCAGAAACACACGGTTTGAATGACATCTTGAAAAAGACGCAGGGTCAAACCATGTTGCTCTTTTAGGAAGGGAAGTGCTGAGGCACTCAGGGAGATGGCCGCGGCTCACAGCGGTCCGATAGTGCAAGCCCGCGTGTGAGCACTCAACAAACGGAACGCCCAGCCAACCAACACAGAAGCAGTGCACGTTGCAGCGGCCACTCGCTGAATCGCACTGTCACGCCAGCACCAGGTAAGAGAGCGATCCTCCTCAAGGCTCGTATCGTGAAACACTCTTCGTAGAAACAGCTTGAACTGCAAACCGTTCGGCTCCGAAGTTGAAAGCGAGGATGCGGTATTCCACTTTCGTGTTTATACCCGCGCTGCGGGGCGGTGCGTGGACCGCATGCCAACGTTATTGGCTCGTTTTTATACACTCGAAGTAGATTGGTCTCTGAAAATGATTCCCAATTCCCAATCCCTGAAAGGGAACCAGGGTTCTATGTGATATGAACCTAATTTTTGAACAAAAGATATTGGTTTTTCCACATGTAGTAGTGTGACTGGGGAAAATATAATTTTGTACTATGAAAATAAGCACTTGGGCTTTATATTTATGGAAATATATTAAAAATATACATCATGGACATGAGATGTACCCGCAATTATAGAATGACCCTGAAACGTCATCAGTCGCTGCCCAAGTACTGTTCCATTTCAAAGTTCAAATCTAGCCAAGTATAGTTCAAATGCCCGGATGTGTCCTTGATCCGCCCCTTTTATCGAGGATGCATCGAGAGTAGGGGTGTGCGATTATATATCGTCTGCGATAATATCGTAATTGTTGTTTTAACGATGTGCGATCTGACATTATCGAGTATATCCCTCACACACACCCAGAGAGTGCATGCATACACTACGTGATGTAGTCCTGTAGATTAGACTAGTGCGGGTGCGCATTTAAAGTGCACACTTTCACTGCGTGATTTAGTCTATATTTATATCATTTAAGACAGTTAATACATATCACACAAAGAGTGCAGTTTTTCTCCAGGTGTCAGCATAACAAATGTGATATTGATTTTATACAAGTTTACTAAACAAGAAGTTAATATTAAGTGACTTACATTTTAGACACCATGTTTCCTGTTTTTGCTATTTCATTTCGGTTTATCGGTTTATTCACTGGCGGTTTAATTTCACATTTAAACTATCTTTTCATGTTTTAAATCATTTCAAATATCAATATTCAGCGTTTTGTGTTTTAAAACATCAAAACATTATTTATGCAGGTTATTCATTAGTCCCTCTGAGCTCATTAAACAGTGTAAATGATGTAAATGCCACTTTAGATGCAGCTTCTGTGTTTCCTCTGCACTGCAAAGATGAATTTTGTTGATACTTATTTAATTTGATTGGTATTGTGTCTTATTATTATAATTACAGTTTATTAAATTTATGAAATTGACACAAAAGGTGATGCATGCATATAATTAGGTTTAAAAAAAAAGGTAAAAATCAATTTAAACTTTTTGGAAAAGATGACTTCTGTCAGTGTTCACGACAGTCCTATAACCTGCCAAGGTACCAGCACAATAACACACTCAGCAAAATATCGTCTAATTATCGTTATCAAGAAAATCCCAGAAAATATAGAGATATAATTTTTTGTCAATATCGCACACCCCTAATCAAGAGGTGACTTGAGCGGACTTGAGACAGACAGGTATCCCAGAATGCATCTTGCAACAACCAACAAGCGTCAATAGCGGATGAGAAACCCCACATAATTTAAAAATACTACTATTAATGTGTCACGAAATGTAGTTTTAAGACTTTTTCAGGCGACAATGTACTTGTTTAAAGCTCAAATCTGTGGTTTATTTAGATCGCCTATTTGAAAATTTTATCTGGCGTTTTATCGGGCGCTCGTTAACCCCGCCGAGAGCAGCCTTTCCTCGGGTGCGATTTCCTCGGGTAGTCCTTCTGACATTTGCCGCTGGCTCTGATGTCTCTGTAGTGGTTAAACATGAGATATAATTCGTCTTGTGTAGATCTAACTGGCGATCTTTGGTCTCATTAATCTATAATTTGTTCCCTGGCAAATAGTTTTGGCTGAGGGCAAAGTGAAGTTTCATAACTATATTTTTAGGCTATTTAACTTTACCGTTGTAGCCTACTAGCGCTGACTTTGTATGTTTGACTGAATTGTTTGCTTTATTTCTTGTATAGCTTCTTATACCTTTTACTTATACTTTTATAATGGCTATTATTGATCATACATAAACTGACATTTAACAAAAAGAGACTGTGTTGTGTTTTTTGTCATATTTAATTTTATTACAGTGATAATCATATATGCACACTTATTGTCTGAACCACAGATTAATATGTTTAATATTTGTTTAAATGTAAACGAAAAGAGACAGGGTTGTGTTTTATATTTCGTTTTGTTATAAATATACATGCAGTGAAGATAATCAAGGTACGCGTTGCCTGAATCACATTTGTGTGGCTATTAATATGTTTAAGATTTTTTTAATAATATACTTTATATCAGCATTAATATGCTGATTTGGTGCTCAAGAAATGTTTTATTTTTTGTGGAAGCCATCATACATTTTTTTTCAGGATTTTTTTGATGAATAGAATGTTTATTTATATGAAATGGAAATATGTTGTAACATTATAAATGTCTTTACAATTACTTTTGCTCAACTTAATGCATCCTTGCTCAATAAAAGTATTCATTTCTTTTTTAAAGTGCACCTATTATGTTATTTTTAAGGTTCCTAATTTTGTTTTGGAGGTCTCCTACAACAGGTTTACATGCATCAAAGGTCAAAAAACACTTTAATTTTCTCATAATATACATTGCACATCACCACATTTTTCAATGACTCTCAAACGACTCGTCCAATGATTCAGTCTCTCTAAATCCCTCCTTTCCATTAGCTACTCTGCTCTGATTGGCAAGATGGCCCAGTCTGTTACGGTTGGTCTACCAATTAAATCTCGTGTAGGAAACGAAACACTTATTACCATAACTAAACTTCAGCTCCGGAGGCTTCCTCAGTCCTCATCGATTGTACGCACTGACGTGTATCCATCACGGAAGTGGGATTCGAATTCCTGATGACTCGTTTAGGCTGTTCAAAGTCTATTCTTGCATTTGAGAGACAATAACTTTATTTATCGTGCACTTTTGGCTTCACAACTGTGCAGATCATTTACATTCACAGACAGCTACATTACACTTTGCATGAAAGGTAATATTTGAAAAGCATAATAGGGGCACTTTAACAAAAATAGTAAAAAATAAATCTTACTGACACCAAACTTTAGCCTAGGCACGTGAGAATTTCTCTCCCTGCACCTGACAGACATGGAACCATGTATAACGTGCAGCCTGGCATCAGAGATAAGAGTTCCACTGTCAAATGCCAGACTAGACAGGTCATGGTGGACCATGGTCTCCTCAAACATCAGACAGGCGTATGTGTGCTCCATTTCCATTCTGAGATCTTGAGGGTGCACATGTGTGTCCCTCAAAGAGACAGTTTGTGTCCAGAAAGCAGTTCGGGAGCAGTGTGACAGTTGCTCTGGCTCTTTCTGTATGACCAGCGGAGATTATCTTTGACTCCAGCGGCGATAAACTTGGACAGGTCTGACTGCTCTCTTTCTCTATTTTATCCAACCCCCAAGAGGCTGCTTATGAGAAAAAATTATAGTGCAAAACACAAATTGGCTCTTTCCATAAATAGGCTACTCTTAAAGTCTTATTAGACCAAGTAGACCAAATGATATAGACCCTAAATGTAAAAAAAAAAAATCTTTATTATTGCAAAAATAATAAATAAGTGACATTTTTTTTATGGAATATGTGTTCCTAATGCTTTAAAAAAATGATGGTGCACCAAAATGCCCTATTGATGGAAAGTTTCACTTCCACTTCGGCCATCTGAGCGATTTCTAGTTGACAAACCTGTGTGTCATTGTCCTGTTGATGCAGTCGTGTCTGTTCACCCCCGATAACCTTTAACCTGATGATAGAACAGTCATGCTCTCTTCCTGCTCCCTCTATCTCTACTTTTATTTCCTGTGCTCTGGCATTCCAAATCTTGCTTACAGTGGCTTTGGTCCAGAATACACTGGAACAAAAGTGTTCTGTAGCCAAAATAATGACTCTATACCTTAGTAAAAAAAGATTACATTTTAGGAGATCTCTTGAGCCTTTTTGCAACTAAAAGCCCAGTGTTGTTTCTAAAAATATTACTAAATATGTTATTTGTGTGTGTGTGTGTTCACTGGTGTTCAGGTAACGGCAGCTGTTGTATGTTCTCATACTCCTCATCCGGCTCTCCAACACGCTTGTTCAAGCCCAGTCCTGTTTCTACTCCAGCACATGGGCATATTTTCTCTGCCATAAAACTCTGAGCTTTATAAATAAACCTCTGATTCTGCTCATCTCTCATGCCGCTGCTCTCTACTGTAGTGCCTCCAACACCGGCCACGCGCAATTTCCCCCTGGCTCGCCAGAGTCTCCAGAAAACTCGGTTCCTCTGTCTCTTACAACAACAACCTACCTATTTATACTCCCTCTGCTTCAGCTCTTTCATTCCCTGCTTTTCTCCGATCTGTCTTTAAAAGTGTCGTGTCAGGTTTCTTTTCTTACTGTTTATTTGTCTCGGCATCCTCGGCCATCCTGGTGAAATTATTGCTTGGAAATTATTGATGGTCGAGTCAAGTTTGACGGATGTTCTATATAACAAATAAAAGCCAAAGAACGCAAATAATAAAAGAAGTTTGGGGTTCCAGCGGGAAACTGGTTTGGACGGTGCAGGTGGCAGTGTGTAAGTTGTGTGCAGGATGATATTTCAGCCGAGATCGGTCCTCTTAAAACGCACATGTGCATGTCAGAAACCATCATTTTGATGCTAAGGTAATCACAGCATTTTGTCTTTAGATATGACGTGCACTATCCGCACCATATGCTAACAGGGCCTGTCGGATTCTCTGGTAATTTCTTTAATAAATGCCATAAGCAGAGACTGCTGGGCTCACTGTAACCAGCCTCTCTGCACCTCCGCTCTATGTGGGAGTTTTGTATTGAGCGCAGTCTGTTCAGCTTGGCAAGAGGATGCGGGTGGCTGGCATTTGGAGCTAACCATGCATCTCACCCTATTACAGTAAATGTTACTGTGTCAGGCAAGCAATTCAGCAATAAATAAAGCAGAGCAAACATTATTTAAAAAGCTCCAAAACAGGCAGAATGGAAACACCGCCTTTTTATGTCCAGTGATCCTTGAATACATGAGGAGCAAACAGGAGCAAATTGAGAATATGCATTGTGTATTTCATAAAAGGTAATTTGTGATTTCTGGTCTGTATTATTCTTTTTTCTTCTTTTTTTTCTTGCTCAAATTCATTAGTGGTCAACAGGTCAAGTCAACATGAAATATAGCTTTCACAACCCATTTTACTTTGTAATGTCTCCTATATTCAAGTGAAATAGGATATTCAACAAGATTTTTTCCTCATTGAATATCCTATTTCACTTAGAAATATGCAATGAGACAAGATTTGATTCCATTGCACAATAGAGCCAGACCTGAATGTAAGTTTACTAAAACAGTGTTAAGTAGCTAAATATCTATTTGGCTATTGCTTATTTTTTAATAAAAGCAGATTTTTTTTTTTTTTTTTCATGTTAAATCTATTTCACATTTTTATCTATTGGGAATTGATTGGATGTTCCATACCTGAATAGAACCAGACTTAAATTTGAGTTTGTTGAAACAATGCTAAATATCTATTTGGATTTTGGTTAAGATTACTTTATTATTTTTAATAGAATGTTCATGTTTTTTTGTTTGTTTTTTGGAATAACATGCACTGATGAATTGTGCACAATGAGAAAACTTCGGGAACATGTTCCCAAAACAGGTAATTTTGGATTTTGTACTGACTTTAAAATCAGCAGTCTTCATTATATTTCAGACAGCAAGGGAAAAGTAAAAATGGCCTTTTTGGGAATGTGAAAGCAGGTGTACAAGAGGAAAAGGCATTAGGTGAGTGGGATAAAGTTGGGTTAAGGAAACAGATGGAGGAAGATTTAAAAAAAGGAATTGTGAAAAGAAAAGCAGGAGACATTGGCAGTACATTAGTGGCAGTGATCGAGTGGCCTTGAAATAGACTAAATTTTTCCTCGAGTGTAGAGGACAACTGACCGGACAACCACAGGGTGAGCAGTGTCACCAACTGTCTGTGTGAGCGCAATACATTGATCATGTCATGTACGTCTGGGTTCATTGGGTAGTAATTTACGCGGTGAGAAAAAGTGTGTGTGAGAGAGAGAAGGGGAGATGGTTTGGCAGCAGATCCTGAGCGTGTGGCTTGGGTTTGGAATGAGGTAATCTAGGCCATACCACAATCCCATATATTCTCATAATCGTCACCCTCTCTCTCTTTCACTGCTTGATCACCCTCATTCCCTATTCTTTTCTTTATTCATGTTTTCACCCCTGGGCCCTGTTCTTTTCATAAAAGGGGATTATTTTTGTCACAATATGTAATTGTGGCTTAAAACCTCCAAAGTCTATGAGCTGCACTTCCTGTACACAGAGTCTCTCATTAGTCTCCAGTTGGCTGACCTGTTTTTGAGTTGCCATAAATTCAAGAGTTATTTCGTCTTAACAGATTCCCAGATATACAGTATGTGTTTTAAAAAAGTAGGACCACCGAGTTGATTGACCAGAGGTTACCTTATTTAAATATGCAATTAAGTTGAGCCTTTTTGGAGTGAAAAAAAAAAAAAAAACCTTTAAATGAATTAAATTACTCACCAAAATTTAAGTAGTCATTATTATTATTATTATTATTATTATTGAATCATTTACAACTCCACACATTCACGATTTGTGAGTGAATCACTCTTTTGATTCATATATTTTCGATGAATTATGTCTGGTTCTTAATTTCACTTAATCCAACTGAAATTATAGTGAATAATATCTGTTACCAAATGGCTTTGGTAAACTTTAAAAATAGTATATGAATCATAGGGTTTTTATTATACTTTTATGGTGGGTTTTTTTTTTTTTTTTTTTTTTTAATAGCCCACCCCCAATCCTTATTTTCATTATATGGAAGAAAGGAAATGGGCAGGATATGCAAAAAAAATCACCTTTTTTTGTTCGTTTGGAATGACATCAAGGTGAGTAAATGATGACAGAATTTACATTTTTAGTTTGAACTATTCATTAAATTAATAATTTCCTCTTAGCCTCGGTTATCTCCTAGCCTTTAGTTAGTTAACCTTCCTAGCCTGCTCTCAAGCTGCATTGTGGGATGGGTGCAAAAAAGGGGAAGAAAATGGGTTATTTTTCTACATTGTCTCCTAGTGAGTAGAGGCCAAATACACAGTTGTTGGCCGGGTCAGCGTGATATACTTGTTATTGAGAGTGTGTTAGTGTGTGTATGTGAGGTGAGTGTGTTTGAGTTTGTTGAATTAAGGGGAAAGAGTCTTGCCCCTCATTTCCTCTCCATACGCCTCCACATGACACTGGACGACCACAGAGAGAGAATAAAAGACAAACTCTTGTGTATAGAGCCTTTGTGTGTTCATGTGTGTGGGTAAAACAGAATATCCAATGGGACTTGGGAGAAATACAAACATAAATTGTGCAATGCTAATTTGGCTGTTAGAGAACAATAGGTTTTTGTGTGTATTATTGTATATTAGAGCAAGGGAGTGAATTTCAGTTTGTGAATGTTTAGATTCGGCATGATTACAGGATCGACATGTACACAGATGCACTCCAGCATGTCAAATAATGTATCCGATCAACACAGTAGGGTGACTGACTGCAGCTCACATGCACTCTCTGCTGTCTATCATGTCATGTGCACACTTTGCAAAAGGTGGCATGTTTTCTAATGAAACTGAAAAGCTTTACCAAACAAAAGATTGTTGTGGTAATACATAATGACTCTCCTATTTTAACTCTCCACAGTGCATTTCAAAAGTGGCAACAGTATGCGTGTAAAAGGGCACCAGTCAATTTTAGTCAATCTGACACCTTTTTTTCACACCCAGCAACAAAAGCATACAAGTTATTCCAAGTGTTCTTCGGCCTAAAAGCAATTTAAATCTAAATTTTAAATCAAGTAGCACTGTAATGTATTTCCAGCTAACATCATAAGTAACACATTGCCTATAGTTAAAATTCTGCACAAAATCATGCACATACTACAGTTCAAAAAGTTTGGTGTCAGTAACTTTTTGTTGTTGTTGTTGTTGTTGTTGTTGTTGTTGTTTATACTTTTATTCAGCAAGGATGCATTAAATTGATATTTTACATTGTTACAAAAGATTTCCATTTCAAATAAATTCTGTTGTTTTGAACTTTCTATTCATCAAATAATCCTAAAAAAAATGTATCACTGTTTCTACTAAAATATTAAGCAGCACGACTGTTTACAGCATTATTATTAATAATAAGAGGAAATGTTTATTGAGCAATCAGCATGTTACAATGAATCAGTAATTAATTAGAATAAATCAGCATGTTAGAATGATTTCTGAAGGATCACGTGACACTGAAGACTGGAGTAATGGATGCTGAAAATTCAGCTTTGCCATCACATAAATAAATTACATTTTAAAATATATTAAAATAGAAAACAGTTATTTGAAATTGTAATAAAATTTTACAATATATTGTATTTTTCATCAAATAAATGCTGCCTTGGTGATCATAAGAGACTTTCAAAAACATTAAAAAATCTTATTGACCTCCAACTTTTGAAAGGTTCTGTGTACTCTGTTTCTCCCTGTATGGTATACTATAGGTTGAATTAGAGTAATCAGAGTAATTAAACACCATCAGGGGCGCAGGAGACATTTTCAAAGTGGGGGGGACCAAACTGTAAGCAAAAGCCCAGATAGTAAGATCAGATTTCCAGATATCGGACCACCACTTCAGGCTCACTGTCGGACCACCATCATATATTAAACTTGCCTGATCATTAATAGAATAATATTGATTATTATTACAATACGAAGTAAGTGAATAAGAAGTACATATGAATGATCAAAACTTATAGGGATGAGCAAAATGTCTGCAGAATGCCAAATCTGTCCCCTGTAGACCAGTCTTGTGGGATGTCTCAACTTTTAACCTTGCACAATTCTACTTTGATAAATTTTGATTAGGGGTTTGCGATATATTGACAAAAAAAAAAAAATTCTCGATATTTTCTAGGATTTTATCGCTAATGATAATTAAACTATATTTTGCTGAGTTTGTTATTGTGCTGGTACCTTGGCAGGTTTAGGACTGCCGTGGACAGCTGACTCCTCAAGTTTTTGATATTCTTCATATTCTGTGTGGTGGTCAGTTCACAGCAGTGACAGAAATCATTTTTTTCCAATACATTTCAATTGATTTTTTTTCCCTTTTTATTGGCATTTTTACCTTTATAATTTTATTTTTTAAACCTAATTGTTTGCATGCATCATCTTTTGTGTCAATTTCATAATTTAATCAAATTTAATTATACAAACCCGATTCCAAAAAAGTTGGGACACTGTTCAAATTGTGAATAAAAACAGAACGCAATGATGTGGAAGTTTCAAATTTCAATATTTTATTCGGAATACAACATAGATGACATATCAAATGTTTAAACTGAGAAAATGTATCATTTTAAGGAAAAATAAGTTGATCTTAAATTTCATGGCATCAACACATCTCAAAAAAGTTGGGACAAGGCCATGTTTACCACTGTGTGGCATCCCCTCTTCTTTTTATAACAGTCTGCAAACGTCTGGGGACTGAGGAGACAAGTTACTCAAGTTTAGGAATAGGAATGTTGTCCCATTCTTGTCTAATACAGGCTTCTAGTTGCTCAACTGTCTTAGGTCTTCTTTGTCGCATCTTCCTCTTTATGATGCGCCAAATGTTTTCTATGGGTGAAAGATCTGGACTGCAGGCTGGCCATTTCAGTACCCGGATCCTTCTTCTACGCAGCCATGATGTTGTAATTGATGCAGTATGTGGTCTGGCATTGTCATGTTGGAAAATGCAAGGTCTTCCCTGAAAGAGACGACGTCTGGATGGGAGCATATGTTGTTCTAGAACTTGGATATACCTTTCAGCATTGATGGTGCCTTTCCAGATGTGTAAGCTGCCCATACCACACGCACTCATGCAACCCCATACCATCAGAGATGCAGGCTTCTGAACTGAGCGCTGAGAACAACTTGGGTTGTCCTTGTCCTCTTTAGTCCGGATGACATGGTGTCCCAGTTTTCCAAAAAGAACTTCAAATTTTGATTCGTCTGACCACAGAACAGTTTTTCACTTTGCCACAGTCCATTTTAAATGAGCCTTGGCCCAGAGAAAACGCCTGCGCTTCTGGATCATGTTTAGATGTGGCTTCTTTTTTGACCTATAGAGTTTTAGCCGGCAACGGCGAATGGCACGGTGGATTGTGTTCACCGACAATGTTTTCTGGAAGTATTCCTGAGCCCATGTTGTGATTTCCATTACAGTAGCATTCCTGTATGTGATGCAGTGCCGTCTAAGGGCCCGAAGATCACGGGCATCCAGTATGGTTTTCCGGCCTTGACCCTTACGCACAGAGATTGTTCCAGATTCTCTGAATCTTTGGATGATATTATGCACTGTAGATGATGATAACTTCAAACTCTTTGCAATTTTTCTCTGAGAAACTCCTTTCTGATATTGCTCCACTATTTTTCGCTGCAGCATTGGGGGAATTGGTGATCCTCTGCCCATCTTGACTTCTGAGAGACACTGCCACTCTGAGAGGCTCTTTTTATACCCAATCATGTTGCCAATTGACCTAATAAGTTGCAAATTGGTCATCCAGCTGTTCCTTATATGTACATTTAACTTTACCGGCCTCTTATTGCTACCTGTCCCAACTTTTTTGGCATGACATTTCAAAATGTCTCACTTTCAATATTTGATATGTTATCTATATTCTATTGTGAATAAAATATAAGTTTATGAGATTTGTAAATTATTGCATTCCTTTTTTATTCACAATTTGTACAGTGTCCCAACTTTTTTGGAATCGGGTTTGTAATAATAAGACACAATAGGGCTGTTACCAATCAAATTAAATAACAAAATTCATCTTTGCAATGGAGAGGAAACACAGAAGCTGCATCTGAAGTGGCATTTAGATGCATTTACACTGTTTAATGCAGCTCAGAGGTGACAAATGAATAACCTTCAGTTACAAATGCATAAATAATGTTTTGATGTTTTAAACATAAAACGCTGAATATTGATATTTGAAATGATTTAAAACATGAAAAGATACTTTAAATGTGAATTTAAAACCGCCAGTAGGTGGCAGCAAGTCACTTTTAATGAGTGAGTCATTGAGATTCAACCGATTCATTCAAACGGCTGATTAATTCAGGAACGAAGCGTTTGACTATCTTAATCTATCTTAGTCATCGAATTCATTCATTCAGTAAGGAAACACCTCCGTGTGTTGCTCAGAGACGCAATTGCAGTTCTGTGGCTCTGTTTTGAACTATTTTCGTTGGCGAAATAGAGCAAAAACAGGCAATATGATGCCTAAATTTTAAGTCACTTATTAACTTCTTGTTTAGTAAACTTGTATAAAATCAATATCACATTTGTTATGCTGATGCCTGGAGAAAAACTGCACTCTTCGTGTGAAATGTATTAACTATATTAAATGATATACTTTGTAATAGAGTAATCACGCAGTGAAAGTGTGCACTGTAAATGCGCACCCGCACTAGTCTAATCTACAAGACTAGACTACATCAAGTAGTGTATGCGTGCGCTCTCTGGGTGTGTGTGAGGGATATACTCGATAATGTCAGATCGTACAACGTTAAAACAACAATTACGATATTATCGCAGACAATATATATCGCATGGCTTGAATTACAATGAATTTGATGTTCGTTGTCGGAAGTTTTAGTTAGCGAATCGCGCAGGCTATTTTCCCTTATCAAAAGTACGGGAGTCGATTGCTGTTTTTTCAAAACTGCGGGGGTCATGACCCCCCTGTCCCCCGTGTCAACGGCATGCGTGAACACCATACCTCCTGTTCATCTGCAGAGAGTGCATGCAAGCTGAGTATGCATGTCTCATGGCATTCGCCCCTATACAGATATGTTGGGGCGCTCATATAACATATTCAGTCATCAATAGCTCTACAAATACTGTAGGTGAATTCCAAAGAGAGTTTTGTACCCTTGAAAAGCACTGTGGAAAAGGAACTGTAAAGTCATCCCAAACGAAAATGAGCAGCTGGATTCCTTTGTGAAGGGTACATGCAGTAGTCACTTTAATGAAGCAAATGTGCCATTTAAGATAGTGACCCTGATCGACTTGACCTAACGATTCATTTAGAAAATGGAAAACGTATTTATACACTTCTACAAATACAGTGCATCCAGAAAGTATTCACTTTTTCCACATTTTGTTATGTTACAGCCTTATTCCAAAATGGATTAAATTCATTATTTTCCTCAAAATTCTGCAAACAATACCCCATAATGACAATGTGAAAGAAGTTTGTTTGAAATCTTTGCAAATTTATTAAAAATAAAAAACGAAAAAATCACATGTACATAAGTATTCACAGCATTTGCCATGACACTCAAAATTGAGTTCAGGTGCATCCTGTATCCACTGATCATCCTTGAGATGTTTCTACAAATTGATTGGAGTCCACCTGTGGTAAATTCAGCTGACTGGACATGATTTGGAAAAGGCACACACCTGTCTGTATAAGGTCCCACAGTTAACAGTGCATGTCAGAGCACAAACCAAGCCATGAAGTCCAAGGAATTGTCTGTAGACCTCCGAGACAGGATTGTATCGCGGCACAGATCTGGGGAAGTGTACAGAAAAATTTCTGCAGCATTGAAGGTCCCAATGAGCACAGTGGTCTCCATCATCCGTAAATGGAAGAAGTTTGGAACCACCAGGACTCTTCCTAGAGCTGGCTGGCCGGCCAAACTGAGCGATCGGGGGAGATTGGTCTTACTCAGGGAGGTGACCAAGAACCCCATGGTCACTCTGACAGAGCTCCAGCATTTCTCTGTGGAGAGAGGAGAACCTTCCAGAAGAACAACCATCTCTGCAGCACTCCACCAATCCGGCCTGTATGGTAGAGTGGCCAGACGGAAGCCACTCCTCAGTAAAAGGCACATGACAGCCTGCCTGGAGTTTGCCAAAAGGCACCGGAAGGACTCTCAGACCATGAGAAACCAAATTCTCTGGTCTGATGTCTCTGGCGTCATGTCTGGACGAAACCAGGCACCGCTAATCACCTGGCCTATACCATCCCTACAGTGAAGCATGGTGGTGGCAGCATCATGCTGTGGGGATGTTTTTCAATGGCAGGAACTGGGAGACTAGTCAGGATCGAGGGAAAGATGAATGCAGCAATGTACAGGGACATCCTTGGTGAAAACCTGCTCCAGAGAGCTCTGGACCTCAGACTGGGGCGAAGGTTAATCTTCCAACAGGACAACGACCTTAATCACACAGCCAAGATAACAAATGAGTGGCTACGGGACAACTCTGTGAATGTCCTTGAGTGGTCCAGCCAGAGCCCAGACTTGAACCCGATTGAACATCTCTGGAGAGATCTGAAAATGTCTGTGCACCGACGCTCCCCATCCAACCTGATGAAGCTTGGGAGGTCCTGCAAAGAAGAATGGGAGAAACTGCCCAAAAATAGGTTTGCCAAGCTTGTAGCATCATACTCAAAAAGACTTGAGGCTGTAATTGGTGCCAAAGGTGCTTCAACAAAGTATTGAGCAAAGGCTGTGAATACTTAAGTATTTGATTTCTTTCGTTTTTTTATTTTTAATAAATTTGCAAAGATTTCAAACAAACTTCTTTCACGTTGTCATTATGGGGTATTGTTTGTAGAATTTTGAGGAAAATAATTAATTTAATCCATTTTGGAATGAGGCTGTAACATAACAAAATGTGGAAAAAGTGAAGCGCTTTGAATACTTTCCGGATGCACTGTATATTCTAGTCTTTAAAGCACGACAGTTTGTGAATATATTATATATATATATATATATATATATATATATACCGATCAGGCATAACATTATGAGGTGAAGTGAATAACACTGATTATCTCTTCATCACGGCACCTGTTAGTGGGTGGGATATATTAGGCAGCAAGTGAACATTTTGTCCTAAAAGTTGATGTGTTAGAAGCAGGAAAAATGGGCAAGTGTAAGGATTTGAGTGAGTTTGACAAGGGCCATATTGTGATGGCTAGACGACTGGGTCAGAGCATCTCCAAAACGGCAGCTCTTGTGGGGTGTTCCTGGTCTGCAGTGGTCAGTATCTATCAACAGTGGTCCAAGGAAGGAACAGTGGTGAACTGGCACCAGGGTCATGGGTGGCCAAGGCTCATTGATGCACGTGGGGAGCAAAGACTGGCCCGTGTGGTCCAATCAAACAGACGAGCGACTGTAGCTCAAGAAGTTAATGCTGGTTCTGATAGAAAGGTATCAGAATACAGAATACATTGTCGCGTATGGGGCTGCATAGCCGCAGACCAGTCAGGGTGCCCATGCTGACCCCTGTCCACCACCAAAAGCACCAACAGTGGGCACTTAAGCATCAGAACTGGACCACGGAGCAATGGAAGAAGGTGGCCTGGTCTGATGAATCACGTTTTCTTTTACATCACGTGGATGGCCGGGTGCATGTGCGTCGCTTACCTGGGGAACACGTGGCACCAGGATGCACTATGGGAAGAAGGCAAGCCGGCGGAGGCCGTGTGATGCTTTGGGCAATGTTCTGCTGGGAAACCTTGGGTCCTGCCATCCATGTGGATGTTACTGTTGCAGACCATGTACACCCTTTCATGGAAACGGCATTCCCTGGTGGCTGTGGCCTCTTTCAGCAGGATAATGCGCCCTGCCACAAAGCAAAAATGGTTCAGGAATGGTTTGAGTTGATTTGTGCTGAACAAACAAGTCCGATCCATGGAGGCCCCACCTCGCAACTTACAGGACTTAAAGGATCTGCTACTAACATCTTGGTACCACACCACACCTTCAGGGGTCTAGTGGAGTCCATGCCTCGACGGGTCAGGGCTGTTTTGGCAGCAAAAGGGGGACCAACACAATATTAGGAAAGTGGCCATAATGTTATGCCTGATCGGTGTGTATATATATATTAAAAAATGTAATCTTTATATATACCTCTTTTCCAGCCCTATGGTCAATGGTTGTCTGTCTCCTCACATTCTTGGCTGGGTAAAGGGCAGAACCTGACAGAAAGAGTAATGATGCAGCCTAGTGTTAATGTGAGCCTTTATCTGCACTCATTATTAGCCTCATCTCCACAATGTCAATGTGCTCTTACTGCTGCCTCTCCTAGCAGGCCTCGCTAATTGACAGATAGCTACAAAAAGCAAACACGTGGTTAAGCCATGTAATACACAAACATTTCCTTTAATAGATAAACGCCTGGACCTCCTGTCTCGTCTTATGCCCTCTCATTCGCACATGCATTGTCTATCTATCCGTTTGAAAGAATTCAAAATTACTCTTAGAGGCTCTTTTAATAGCTATGACGATGTGGCTTGTGGCCACGTCTGTGGCGTCCCGGCTCTATTAGGCTGAGCTGTGGGAAAAAAAGGAGAATCGATATCATATCAGCATCCAACGGAACACCTGACAGTTCAATTTCACAGGCGTTCTTGAGAATCGATTGCGTGGGAATAGTTTGGGACCCTCTCAAAGGCTGACTGTTGTAGTTAATCTATAGCACCATTAGCACGGGTCACTGCATGCATGGTCATTAAGACCCTACACAATAACTGACTGCTACATGAAGGCTAGCACCTTTTTGTCAATAGTTTGCTTCTAATCGAGAGAAACAAATGCTAAGTACAAATGTATGGTGTGATGGTTGAGCCGTGTTGCTTTTTGTTTCGTAAGCTCAAACAAATCCATCAACATAGAAAAAGAGCTTGAAGTGATAATCGAAAACATGATGATGAAGACAAGACAAATGCTTTCTGAACACATCTATCCTTGAAGTGTTGGAAAATATGGGTGTTTCTGATCATAGTTGAATAAGGGAGACACTCATATAATGACTTACATCATGTCTCTAATATGAAGGTTTGATAGAACAAAATGACACATTTCCTAATTTTCACAGGCAGAAGCAGATAAAAAGTTGTAGGTGAAAAAGCCCTACTCATTGATGAAAGTCAACCTTTGTTTAAATAAATGAGAAAAAGAGGGGGTGGTGGGTAAAATGATGCAAGCTTTTGGGACTGAAGCAGATTTTTGGTACTGGCACATACTTGCCTCAAATGGCACTGCTCTTTACATGGTATGAAAAACATTATGAATGATATTTAAAGTGAGTTCACCCCCCACACCCACAAAAAAATAATGAAATTATGTCTTTATTTATTCACACTAATGTAGTTCCAACCCTGTAAAACTTTGTTTTATAGAAAGAAGAAATTCTGAAATTGCTGCTGGCTGCTCTTTTCCATCCAACAGTGAATAGGAAATTAAGTTTTCAATCTTCAAAATGGTTGCAAAAGTACTATAAACCTTTCATAAATGTATTCACTCTATTCCACGTCTTCTGAAGGTAAATTATAGCTTTGTACAAGAACCATTAGAAGTCATTGATCAGTCCAATTTATGAACAAATCATTCAGATCAACTTTGAACCAGATCGACTGTTTCACTAAAAAAAACTGTTCCGACCCAAAATAATGATTCGTTCATAAATTGAACATTGTTAAATGTTAAATCTCAATATTTTCAGTAAATAGCAGCTTAAATTTCAGCAACTTGACAAGTTGACAGCCAAATTATATTTGCCTTTTTTTTTTTTTTTGAAAACTGACTTTATTTTAAATATTAAATGCTATCAGCACTGAGATGCTTTCTTCTTTTCGTCTTTCTGTTGTAACAGTAGGACCTTTCCTGCTCTCGTTCCCCAGAAGTGGTTCTCTCTGCTGGGTTATGGTGGTGTTTCTCCAGCCTATTAAAGCCGCTGGGTGTGAAGTTCAGCTCTGTGGCTTTCTTCTTTGAATCAGCACAATATGGGAACGGTTTGATAAGTCTTTCAATACTACGAAATAAGGCCCCTGAATCCTTGTGGAAATTTGAGTCAAAATTCAGCTCTAATACCGCAGTGGTTTGTAATTGCATGGTCTGTTTGTGTCATCTGGTCCATTTGATTTGTAGCTCTCTAAACGTATTTATATTTGTTGTTTGTTGTGAATTTAAAGCAACAATTATCAGGTCATTTTCCAGAAATGTTAAATGCATGAGCACAACACATAAACACACTGACTACTTCTCTAGATGCCCTATCATTGTGCAAACAAAAAAAGAGATTATAAAGTGATTTTCTCACTTTGACCTTGACACTCCCACATACAGTACAGACACTGCGGCCCCACCACAGGCAATGGTCTTGATGACATCATTGTGGGATCAGACTTAACAGGAAAGGATGATACCCTCAATAAAACCATCCAGCTGAAAGTTGTAAAAGTCCCGGGAATGCTACAACAGCGTGGTGCGAGAACCATCAGAGACGGAGAAAACCCTTTACAGGAGAAGCGTGGCTCCAGAGAGGGGTGGGTGTAGGCTGCTTACCGGCACTCCTTTAGATCATCCGACCATCCCTCCTGCCAAAATTCCACTCAACCGGAATTCCAATCCCTCACAGAGCTCCGGGAGATCCGGGAACGTGCTATCCGCAGGGCCCGGCAGCGGATACGGGCCCTGGGCTGTGAAACCAAATCAGACCGTACTGGACAGATGTGATGGGTTGAAGCAGACAGGGTCACTGGTCCATTACAAAATATGCACATCTGTGAGAGTCGTCCAGTGATGCGTCTGTTTGATCATCTGAAATAATGACATGAAAAGGCACAACCTCATAATCTTGGGAGTTTCTTGTTTGATTAGCATAGCATGTGGCTTAACAACAGCGTAGCATGCAGTCTCACTTTTTAATCTCTAATGACACACACCTGAGGCACGAACAGGATGAATTTAAGGCATTTTATCACTTTGTGAATTCCTCATCCAATCACTTTCATGATAACTTGGCTACAATACAAATCACAGGGTCCCTACAAAGTGTTCACTTGTTCCTACACGCTGAGCAGGAGATAGTTGTAGAAGTTCACTTTACTTGATAAAAACTGGTTCATTTGATATGCACTTCAATGGCATCAAACACAATCAAAACTTGTGTATTTTGAAGGTAATGGAAGCATATAGTAATATTATTAATTATATAAAGCACACACGATGCAACCATTGATGTAGCCATTTGAATCATATTTTTAAAAACAATACCAATGTCAAATGATCAGAAAGTGTCTCACATTACCTGTATTCACCCCACTGTATGTCACTCATGTTGTAATGATTGCATCCTGAGTGCTTTACCTCCGAAAACAATGTAGAGACCACACCTGAGGTGAATTAAACTGAATAATACTGCATTTATTTTAGCCAAACTTTGTCTAGTTCTGGTTCTCAATGATTGATGGGTACATTTTCCTCTCCATTTCCCTGTGCGTTTTGCAGTGTCCTTCGGATTGAACATACACTCCCTATGAACTGGAATCTTACTTAAGATGGCAGAATACCCTGTGAAGTCCATTTTGTGGGCGCTATCGAACCTGCTCTCAGAGAAACAGCTGAACTGAATCATCCAATGTGACGTGTTTAAAGAACGGCAGCATTTCCCCCCTCACCTCCTTTAGGCAAAAGGCACACTGTGAGTAATCGCTACTGTTGTTATCCTCTGGTTTCTAATTAAAAAGTCTGTTAGAAACACAGAGCCAAAAGCTAGTGAGATAGCTTGAGAAGTGTGTGTGTGTGTGTGTGTGTGTGTGTGTGTGTGTGTGTGTGTGTGTGTGTGTGTGTGTGTGTGTGTGTGTTTGTGAAATAAGTACATAAATCTAGCCTGACTGAAACTACTGCTGTGGGTGCAAATGAATTGAACTGATCACTGAGATGAGTGTAATGATGTGATGAAGGTCGGATTGTGTGTGCGTGTGTGTGTGTGTGTCCTATGGGGCTCTTTATGACTCTAAACAGAGTAATGAGGCCTGTGTTAGAGCCAGAGCTGTGGGACCACACTCACTCTCTTCCACAGATAATTACACTTGCTCTCTTTCCCGATCTCTCATCTCACTCTTTCTTTCTCTCATAAAACAGTCATTTATTACATGGATAATTGTTGTAGTAATCAAACTGTTAGTAGCAATTAATACATTATTAAGCCCAAATGTTTACTGCTCTTACAGTCAGTCTCTTTATAGTTTTGGTTTAAACTGATGTTACAGCATCTTTGACCTTGATGAAACTGTGAAATATTCAAAATCGGTATGAACAACAAGAGTGGTGCAATAGGCCAGTGTCTGCTCATTAAAGCAGGACACATTGTGGTTTGTTTTTGGAAACGGTCGTATAGGCCAGGCAGTTCTAAGAGCATTGCTCGTTCAGAGTAACACAGAATAATGAGTCTCATTTACAAACCCAGAGGATGTTATCGCTCTGTGGTCGCCATTTCAGAGCTCAGAAGACTTAAAGCGTTCAGTTATGTTTCATTTATTAAGCAACAACTTAAACTTAGACGGCTCTTTAGACGGAAAATTGTTAACTTGTAGTATGACTATAGAGCTACAGTATAATTGAGATATTGCACTGCAACAATGCTGGATAGAAACACAAGATGTAAATAAACTTTCCAAAATAAAAAAATAAATAAAACAACACTCACTTTTGTTTTTATTCAGTAGGGTGAGATTGGGTACGTTTCCCCCCAAATGAGTAAAAAAGTGGTGTGCATTTATATATAATTTATTTATTATTTATGAATTGAAAAATAATGGAGTTATTATTTAATCAGAATATTTATATTTAGAAAATGTATATTTAATTGGTTATAAATATCATTCATTCATATAGTGTATTTCATATTGATCTTACAGACTGGCATTCTGTTACTTGTTTTGTCTGACATTTTCCAATTATTCAAACTAAAAATTAATAAATAAAATCATAAATTTACTTAGAATATTGTATTTAGTATTTTAATTAATGATTTTATTTTTATTTATATATACACTAATCAGGCAAAACATTATGACTAATACTAATATTGTGTTGGTTCCCCTTTTGCTGACAAAACAGCCCTGACCCGTCGAGGAATGGACTCCACTAGACCCCTGAAGGTGTTCTGTGGTATCTGGCAGCAAGATGTTAGCAGCAGATCCTTTAAGTCCTGTAAGTTGCGAGGTGGGATTGGACTTGTTTGTTCAGCACATCCCACAGATGCTCGATTGGATTGAGATCAGGGGGAATTTGGAGGCCAAGTCAACATCTCAAATTCGTTGTTGTGCTCCTCAAACCATTCCTGAACCATTTTTGCTTTATGGCAGGGCGCATTATCCTGCTGAAAGAGGCTACACCCACCAGGGAATACCGTTTCCATGAAAGTGTATACATGGTCTGCAACAATGCTTAAGTAGGTGGGACATCCACATGGATGGCAGGACCCAAGGTTTCCAAGCAGAATATTGCCCAAAGCATCACACTGCCTCTGTCGGCTTGCCTTCTTCCCATAGTGCATCCTGGTGCCATGTGTTTCCCAGATAAGCGATGCACCCGGCTATCCATGTGATGTAAAAGAAAATGTGATTCATCATACCAGGCCACCTTCTTCCATTGCTCTGTGGTCCAGTTCTGTTGCTCACGTGCCCACTGTTGGCGCTTTCGATGGTGGACAGGGGTCAGCATGGGCACCCTGACTGGCCTGCAGCTATGCAGCTCCATACGCAACAAACGGCGATGCACTGTGACACCTTTCTATCAGAACCAGCATTAACTTCTTGAGCAATTTGAGCTACAGTAGCTCGTCTGTTTGATTGGACCACACGGGCCAGCCTTTGCTCCCCACGTGCATCAATGAGCCTTGGCCGCCCATGTCCCTGTCATCAGTTCACCACTGTTCCTTCCTTAGACCACATTTGATAGATACTGACCACTGCAGACTGGGAACACCCCACAAGAGCTGCAGTTTTTGAGATGCTCTGACCCAGTTGTCTAGCCATCACAGTATGGCCCTTGTCAAACTCGCTCAAATCCTTACGCTTGCCCATTTTTCCTGCTTCTAACACATCAACTTTGAGGACAAAATGTGCACTTGCTGCCTAATATATCCCACCCACTAACAGGTGCCGTGATGAAGAGATAATCAGTGTTATTCACTTCACCTGTCAGTGGTCATAATGTTATGTCTGATCGGTGTGTATACAGTGGGGAGAACAAGTGTTTGATGCACTGCTGATTTTGCAGGTTTGCCCACTTACAAAGCATGTAGAAGTCTGTAATTTTTATCATAGGTACTTTTCAACTGTGAGTGACAGAATCTAAAACAAAAATCCAGAAAATCACATTGTATGATTTTTAAGTAATTAATTTGCATTTTATTGCATGACATAAGTATTTGATACATCAGAAAAGCAGAACTTAATATTTGGTACAGAAACCTTTGTTTGCAATTACAGAGATCATACGTTTCCTGTAGTTCTTGACCAGGTTTGCACACACTGCAGCAGGGATTTTGGCCCACTCCTCCATACAGACCTTCTCCAGATCCTTCAGGTTTCGGGGCTGTCGCTGGGCAATACGGACTTTCAGCTCCCTCCAAAGATTTTCTATTGGGTTCAGGTCTGGAGACTGGCTAGGCCACTCCAGGACCTTAAGATGCTTCTTACGGAGCCACTCCTTAGTTGGCCTGGCTGTGTGTTTCGGGTCGTTGTCATGCTGGAAGACCCAGCACGACCCATCTTCAATGCTCTTACTGAGGGAAGGAGGTTGTTAGCCAAGATCTCGCGATACATGGCCCCATTCATCCTCCCCTCAATACGGTGCAGTCGTCCTGTCCCCTTTGCAGAAAAGCATCCCCAAAGAATGATGTTTCCACCTCCATGCTTCACGGTTGGGATGGTGTTCTTGGGGTTGTACTCATCCTTCTTCTTCCTCCAAACACGGCGAGTGGAGTTTAGACCAAAAAGCTCTATTTTTGTCTCATCAGACCACATGACCTTCTCCCATTCCTCCTCTGGATCATCCAGATGGTCATTGGCAAACTTCAGATGGGCCTGGACATGCGCTGGCTTGAGCAGGGGGACCTTGTGTGCGCTGCAGGATTTTAATCCATGACGGCGTAGTGTGTTACTAATGGTTTTCTTTGAGACTGTGGTCCCAGCTCTCTTCAGGTCATTGACCAGGTCCTGCCGTGTAGTTCTGGGCTGATCCCTCACCTTCCTCATGATCATTGATGCCCCACGAGGTGAGATCTTGCATGGTGCCCCAGACCGAGGGAGACTGACCGTCATCTTGAGCTTCTTCCATTTTCTAGTAATTGCGCCAACAGTTGTTGCCTTCTCACCAAGCTGCTTGCCTATTGTCCTGTAGCCCATCCCAGCCTTGTGCAGGTCCACAATTTTATCCCTGATGCCCTTACACAGCTCTCTGGTCTTGGCCATTGTGGAGAGGTTGGAGTCTGTTTGATTGAGTGTGTGGACAGGTGTATTTTATACAGGTAACGAGTTCAAACAGGTGCAGTTAATACAGGTAATGAGTGGAGAACAGGAGGGCTTCTTAAAGAAAAACTAACAGGTCTGTGAGAGCCGGAATTCTTACTGGTTGGTAGGTGATCAAATACTTATGTCATCCAATAAAATGCAAATTAATTATTTAAAAATCATACAATGTGATTTTCTGGATTTTTTTTTAGATTCCGTCTCTCACAGTTGAAGTGTACCTATGATACTGTAAAAATTACATACCTCTACATGCCTTGTAAGTAGGAAAACCTGCAAAATCGGCAGTGTATCAAATACTTGTTCTCCCCACTGTATATATATCAGACTTTAATCTGAGATTTGTTAAAAGATTTGTTACAGGAGACACGTGCAATTTCGGGGTTCTTATTATTAGGAGAAAAATCTCTAGATGCTCATTTCTGATGTTTATTTCCTTTAGTAAAACTCCTTCTCTGCATCTCTTTTCAGTCTTCTTCATCCTACTCTCTACCTGCCCATTGAGATCTGTAATGGTCGGCCAGGAAACAAAGTGCACATGACTCCACCACTTGTTGGACGAGGTGAAAGGGAGGGTGAAGGGGACAGGAGATGCTAAGATGGGAAAGGTGATTGCATTGTGCTGTGGCACAGCTTGTACCAATTTCCTGAGTTAATAGGATATTTTTGCCTCGCTTCCCCTCCATGTTTTTTTTCGCTCATATCATTGGGCACTAGCAAAAAAGTTACCAACCTGGCTAAGAAAGATGGACAGTCTGCGAAATCGACGGAAGGGCTCTCGATGCGTAAACAGTAGTTGATTCGGGGGTACGTGATGGGGGCCGTTGTCAGGTACATGTAGATGGAGGTTTGTGATTGACTAGCATGTGTTACACACTTGAAATACAAGACCGTAGACAAACATGATGTGAAGAAGACAAGGTCAATATTTATTAAATGTTTGCAGAAATATAACAAAAACATGAAAAAAAAAAAATAAAAAAAACTGTCAAAGTTTTTTAAATTTGAAAAGTTTGCATGCCTTAATATGAACATAATAATGTGTAATTTAACAGCACACTAAAATTTATTTAAAGAGATAGTCCACTAACAGTACCAAACAGTTTAAGTTCCCTTTGACTTCCATTGTATTTTTTGTCTATAAAACGGAAGTCAATAGGAACCAAAACTGTTTAGTTACCAACATTCTTCAAAATATATTCTCTTTTGTTCCACAAAAGAAAGAATGACATACAGGTTCTGGAACGATATGAGGGTGAGTAAATGATGACAGAATTTTCATTTTTGGGTGGACTATCCCTTTAAATCAGCTAATAATAACTGCTGTTACAAAGTAAATGATGAAGAGTGTCAACAAATTATCTCCACACATATCAGACAAAGAAATAAACTGCTAGGTTTTGTGGGATTTTAGTCAGAGATGGTCTACTTTTCAGGATGAATGAAGACAAGAGTGGGACATATATTATTTTGAAAGGGAATTATCAGACGCAGGGAATGACAGTGTGAAAGAGACCGAGAGAGAACATTGTGTATCCATTTGTGTTTGTGTAAACGCAGCAGCCAGACGCTGAGTCACCGTGATGCTGGACTGGACAGTTGTGTCCTTCTGTTCCGTCTCGCATGGTTTACTCTCAGGTTGCTGTAGTGAGTATCCATGACTCAGGACTACTGCTGTATATCTCAAGGGCTCTTCGGCTCACAGTCTTATCAAATAGTTCAGCTTGTACATTTGCTGTTCTTTAAGACTATTATAGCCTAAAATATAGAGAAAGAAACAGCCTATTGCTTAAAGCATTTATGATATTACAAACCTATTTAGGTCTGTTATCTCCGTCCTCCTATAAAATATGTGATTATGTTCTTATGCCCCATTATCTTTTTAATCCATGCAAACTGAGATTTTTGTGTGAGGGTGGAAGATTTCCATATGCAGATTTTGCAATGGATTCAAGCTGGTCACGCAATTTTGCTGTTTACCAACCAAAAGCTGCTTGGTTTGAAAGTTCTTGTCTGTGAGCAGTGCTTCATACATTGCAAATTTATTGACAATAGAAAATGTACCTTTTTTTGCCCATAAAATTTATAGTTAGCTATCCAAGATTATTTCACCCTTAAAATTTTAGTTGGTTACATTAAGTATTACAAACTCATGACTGCAACACTGACTTTTTTTTTTTTTGGCATAACTCGCCACATCTGTTTGAGGCTGTCTACAGTGGACAATACCAGTACATTTGTCTTTCTGAATGGGTGCGTGATGATGCTGTAAGTTTGCGTTGACATTTTCATGACCTGTTTCATCTTTGATGTTCTAAATTCAGTGAATTTTTACTTGCACTTCTGTAGCTAAAGCTGAATGTCTTTTCCCATGTAACATGTCAGTCATGGGCTGCGTCCGAAATCGCATACTCTCTTGAGTTGGTACTTATTTTGACTGCTAAAAAAGTATGTTCTCTATAGCATGAATGTGTGTAGTATGAATGTAATCCGGACGTACTATATCCGCTCGATTCCCCCATGTTGTCATTATCGTGTGACCTACCTGTCATTCACAAATCCTCTTCCGTGGCCTCATGGGATAGTAAAGTGTCCATCGTATGCACACTTCAGAATCTCGCCGGAAGTAGTAGATCATCTGGGTACTTTTTGTCCACTCTTTTATGAGTACTCTGAATTCTGAATTACTTCTTTTGTCACATACTATTTTTTGCCACCTACAGTATATAGTAGGGAAGTATGCGATTTTGGATGCAGCCATGGTCACACACCAGCTAAACACCCTCTGGCTCCACCTACTACAGTAGCCACACCCCAACTCTCGATATAGCTTGAGCTGGAAAGAAATTGACAGCTCTCAATATTTTGATGGTGCCTGGGAGGCTCCATGTTTACACTTGTAGGAGATAAACTGGGTTAAGAGAATGTATTTTGGTAATTGCATAAAATAGGGTTGGCACATTGCAAAGCACACTGTCTTTGCAAATATCATAAATTGACTCGTTTTCAGTTTCTGTACATGTATTGATTTCCAGTTGATTTCAACTACCTATATAAGCTAAGCTTAATTATCTAAATGTCACTTCACAGTCTCAGAAAAAAATATCAGCTCTGTGTTAAGACTGCCTTTAATGTCCCCTAACAAAAATACACAAACTCCATCATGACCAGCTCAGGACACATCCATGAGTCACATCCCAACCGTCCCTTTCTGTCTGATGCTTGGACTGACCTTCCGGTGTCTTTAGTGTGAAAAAAATAAAGAAATAGTAAAACTGAGAAAGAAGAAAGGATCGTAAGGATGGTATTAGTGGATGAGTGGCCTGACAAATGTGTCGACTGGCACGCTTGGGGCTCGATTAATCTCCTTGATGAGCCTGGGCTAATGGGAGGAAGACCTTAAAGAGGACGGACGACCCCGCACCCACCTCCCTCCATGACACCCAGGCTCAGATTAATGTTCTGCAGCAGAAAGATATTAAACACATTCTCACACACACAGCACCGATCAAAACTGAAGGATTGTCGTTTAACAAATTCACTCTAGAATCAGCTCAGATATTGGTGTTGTAGTGATGTTAGTGAATTTAAATTATGATAGCACATATTGTAGTAAAGTTATGATATATCCCCCTGTCATCCACTGTTTATGTGGGTGTATTTTACTGTCAACTTTTACTGTTATTCAGTTTAGATAATTAGAATGAGTGAGTGCATCACAATTCATGAACATTTTGTTATAACTAAATTTCTTTGCTACAGTGTTATTTTAGTATTATTTGTATACTACAATAATATTTTTAATATTTTGAAATAACCTTTATTTTTATATTTTCATTTTAATTTGAGTAATTTTGTTATATGCTTTTGTTGCTTATTCGTTTTTTTATTTCTATTTTTATTTCAGTGTTGGAAATTTTAATACTCAAACTTAAGCTTATTTACTAAGTTCATTTCTATTTTTATACATACCTAATATTTATATTTTATTTTATTTTTCCTTTATTTCAATTACCGAAAATATATTTTTTAATGGTTTCAGTTTTAGTTAACGATAACAACGTTTTGCTCGGAATCTCGATTTGAAGTTGTAAAATATAAGTTTACTTAAAAGCTTTGGATAAATAATTTTCATAACCGAGGTACAGAAATCTGGATGTAGATTGATATAGACGCACTGAAAATTTATTCAAGCACTTTCTTTTAAATCAAACATCATTCTGCCGTGTAAATTTAGTACTCTGCTACATGAAAATCTCATTTATTGCCAGGAAAAAAAAATCAAAAGCCAATACTGGTAAGTATGTATGTATGTATGTATGTATGTATGTATGTATGTATGTATGTATGTATGTATTATTTATTTATTTATTTTTGAGTGAAGATTAAGAATTTCTGCCACATTATATTTATGAAAACCTGAGGGTGAGCGACAAATCATAATAATAATAAATTCTCCTTATACTTACATCCATTTACAACTCTTTCTTTTCTGATCACTTCACCCTGTAGATGTGGCAGCTGTGTTTTTCTCTCCATCTGTCTGGTCCGGTGCCTCCTGTCCATTTCTCATGTCATCTGTACACTTCCAATACACTCTCTGTCCAGACACCAGACAGCACTGAGGAGTGCAGCTCAAAGACATCACTTCTACTCTTCTCACCAGAGCACCTGAGAGAGAAACGCTATAATGACGTTTCAGCAATCCTGAAGAAACCTTCAGAGTCAGCGACTCTCCTACCTGGTGCATTAGACATTAGGCTTTGATATCCTCTCACCTTCCTGTATGTGTGTGTGTGAGGTCAGGGACAGAGAGGAAATGTTGGCGCTCGATGTTGGGACTCCATTACACAGCAAATGGATTCAGGAGGTCACAGAGGTCGGCTCAACCAATCGGAGGTTCTGTCAAAGTAAAGCCCTAAACAACATTTTCTGAAAGTTTTCACTGTGCACCTTTACTGTGTTTCCATGTGTCAACTCAAATGTCAAAGCAAGCAGAATGTCAGCTAGCCTGTGAGGCCCAGTGCGGTCAAGGTAGTCGCTGGGAAGTAGGTGCTCCTCGCCCGTGACATTTGCTGACACGTTGAGAAGGACCGCAGCTATACGAAAGCTTTACGAGAGATGGATGCTCGCTTTATGATGAAGGTCACCGAAAATCCTGTTTTCTCCATTCAGAAACCGACCCGACACTCCAAACGTTCCTCCAAACGCCTGCGAGATGTGTGTTGACCTCAACTACAAGGTTTAAAACTGAAAAGAGGCTTTCAGTGGGCCTCTGATGTTAATGATAGCTCTGCTCGCACATTACCCATAATGCTAAGCTCTTTTTGCTGCACTAACTCGCACGCAATTACCGCTGACATTTTTAATGTCACCTTGTCTGGAGGAAAATTGCTCCATTTATTCTTTATTCCCATATAAAAACCATGAATTATTCCCTGCTGCATTTCTATGTTCATTTCCTGTTCATTTCTTCTTGCGCTTCTCACTCACACACAATTTTTCCAGCTGTGAGCTGCATTTGCTTGAGTTCGGGTGTTCAGGGATAAAGTTCTCCCCTCTGGTTTTTAATCTAGCTCAACTCTCTCTCCTAATTGGGCCAGGAAAACCCCATTGTCCTTGCTTTTGAAGGCCTTGGAAAAAGCAATTGTCCTGGATACTGTTTCAACATTGACCAGAGGAGTTGGAAAGCTGCATGATGTCATATTAAACTTGTATTCAAGTTTAAGTGTATACTTTTTATCTTTTGAGTGCTGAGGTATCAAAAATACCTCGTTTTACATGATAACTTGACAGCTTAAAAAAGCAGAATGAACATGATTTATTGTAGGTGTCCAACAAAAGAAAAGTACAAGACAAGGTAAATGCAAAATGGTTATTATTTAATGTATATGCATTCCTAATCATTTTCCTTCTAAGAACGGTGGGTTTTGCACAGCTCTCAAGGTGACAATCATTCATTCCATCATTCTCATCTTTATTTTGAATCTATAGGCACAGATCCCATTTAGTCACATGAGGAGAGACTTTGAGGTCAGAGGGCAAGAAATAATTGGTCACCAATCACACTGATACTGCATTAATTAATTCAGTCTGTTTTCTGACAGATGTACACATAAACAATCATCAGAGCACTGATTGGAAAACTCAATTAGGAAAGAATAAGCCCAGACAAATCAAACATGAGTCCCACTTATACCGTCATCAAACCACAGCTGACAGTCCTCATTTCCTCGACTTTCTCTTTCTCACCCCACAGGCAACAAGCGATGGAAAACACAATACATAAAAAAAAAATGATAATAAATTGAACTTTTATTAAAACAAACAGTCTTTGCTGCTGAAGCCTGCATTAGCATTAGCCCTCCGCTCTGTTCAGGTGTTGGATATGTTGGGTCCTGAGGTCACATCCAGCTCCCCTCTGCGTACATCGTCATTTGCCTGTCTGTCAGCCCCGAGATGATTGGTTATGCAAACCGTAATTCATCAGTGACAGCCCGCAGAGTGGTTACTTTATCTCTAACGACCCTTCGGATGGAAAGGTGGAATCAATTCTGACAGCCGCACCTCATCTCAACGCCTGCTGATCTGCATAACACTAGGCACGTAAATCAACTGCAGATGCGACAAGGGAATTCATTTGAGTGTGTATTTGTGTGCAGGGCCGTCATGCACCTAATATTTTTGAGGGGGCACCAGGGGCAGTTCTGGCTCACTTGGTGCCCTAGGCAAGATAATAAAAAAAAGCAAAACAAAACACTTTTCAACCGCTTAATTATGCTGCAGTGTCTAATTTATTCGAGTTAAAAGCAATGCTATTTTAGTATCATTGTTTTTTTTAAGGTTATAGGGCCCTATTTTAACGATCTGAAGCGCATGGCGCAGGTGCACTGAGGGCGGGTCCGAATCCACTTTTGCTAGTTTAACGACGGAAAAAACAGTTGGAGCGCCAGTCGCATGGTCCAAAATGAGTTATGGGTGTGTTTTGGGCACAACGTGCAATAAACGTCAATAAAAAAATCAGAGTCTCATCTCCCATTCCCTTTAAAAGCCAGTTGCGCTTGCACCATGGTGGATTCGCTATTTACATGGTGGAATTTGCAGAAAAACTGAATGCTTCTCCAGAGAGGAATCCTTTTATTTTTAATATTTAAAAATGTTTGTGTGCTGCTGCGCGTCCCTGTCTGTGTAATAAGCAGAGTGTACGCGCGTTGTGCACCCACCTATAGGCGCATATTACTAACGCGCTCTTTAAATAACAAAAAAATTATAATTCTGCGCTATTATATACCTCAAAATAGCAACGCGCCAACAACGTGCCTGAACACGCCTCGTTTTCAGACCAGCACGCCCATGGGCGAACAGGTGGGCACAGGTACATTTGCTATTTAACCAACGTGGTGCTGGACGTGAAAATGATAACGTTGTGCTGAAACTAGAAAAAAACACTTGCGTCACGCCTGGCGTCGCATTGCACCGGGTGTATGATAGGGCCCTTAATTTGTTATAATAACAACCATGGTTAAAATCCCAACCTATATATTAAATATATTATATTATATTATATTATATTATATTATATTATATTATATTATATTATATTATATTATATTATATTCACTACATTTCAAATTTTGGGGTCTGCATTTACTTATGTGAAATATTATTATCATTTTAAATAACTTTTTTATTTTAAAATGTAATTTATTCCTGTGATGGCAAAGCTGAATTTTCAGCAGCCATTACTTCAGTCTTCAGTGTCACATGATCCTTCATTTTAATATGCCGATTTACTGCTCAAGAAACATTTCTTATTATTATCAATCTTGAAATTAGTTATTAGAAATCAGTATTTTTGTGGAAACTGTAATACTTTTTGTGGCAAGCAGTACGGGGCCAAGAGCCATGGGAATGGTGCGAGGCCGGTGGCACGAGTGCTAATGAGCGTCACCTGTGCGCCACACTGTCCTCAAGTCTCACGGAGGAGCTACGGATGGATAAAAGGAGAAGTGACGACAGTGAAGGAGGAGAGAGGACCAGGCCTGGACTTTATGTTGTGTTTATATGGAAAAATAGAAATCTTTTGTAAGACTTTTGATAAATGTATTCAGCCTGTTCTCATTGTTAATACATAGGTATTAATACTTAACATTTACAGGTACAAGACGTACATTTTTGTACATTTGGATAGATGCTAAAACGTACAATATGGACGTATTGACAACATTTAAACGTAAACATTACGTTTTTACAGCTACAAATCTTTTAATATTTATTAATTTTTTTTATCATAAAGATATTTGTATAATTGCCCTTTTACCATTGTATAGATACTGTAAATTGTAGATACATTAACCCTAACCCCAAACCCAAACATAACCATTTTATAGATGATATAAAGTATATAAAACATGGACAGAAATATGTACAAATATCAACCGAAACGTGTCACAATCGGTGACAAAGCAAACAAGAGCCAATGAGAATGTAGCGTGAAGCTTTTTGAGGTGGCAATTTTTAATTTATAACGAGTATGGGGTTTGGCGTGTATGGTCGCTGCTGAGAATGGAGATGAATAAAGGCTCGAATTTGGGTTTGTTCATTCACAACTGTATGGATTCTAAAGATTTGAATTACAGCACACACATAAATAAAAAAATTTTTATTTTATTTATTTAGCATTTTTGGTGTATTTTATGGTTGTACTGTCAGTCAAAACATAGGACTATACTGAGAAAACTAAAAGTCATTGATATGACAATTGAATGCAATAATCAAGCTATTAATGCCATGATTTTAATATTCATAAAGTTGTTCATAAGTAAATAACTTTTTTGAACTTACAGTAAATATTACTGACCCCAAACTTTTAAGTGGTAGTGTGTATACACCAATCAGGCATAACACTATGACCACCTTCCTAATATTGTGTTGGTCCCCCTTTTGCTGCCAAAACAGCCCTGATCCATCGAGGCATGGACTCCACTAGACCCCTGAAGGTGTGCTGTGGTATCTGGCACCAAGATGTTAGCAGCAGATCCTTTAAGTCCTTAAGTTGCGAGGTGGAGCCTCAATGGATCGGACTTGTTTGTTCAGCAACAACTTGTTTTTTTTGATTGGATTGAGATCTGGGGAATTTGGAGGCCAAGTCAACACCTCAAACTCGTTGTTGTGCTCCTCAAACCATTCCTGAAACATTTTTGCTTTGTGGCAGGGCGCATTATCCTGCAGAAAGAGGCCACAGCCACCAGGGAATACCGTTTCCATGAAAGAGTGTACATGGTCTGCAACAATGTGTAGGATTTGAGGGCGCACCAGACACAATTGAATCTTCAGATGATTCGTTCAAACATAATTCCACACAAAACTTAACTCAACAAATCAACAATTTATGGCCTTAAAAGAAGTAGGCGCCATTCTGTCTGCCCCAAGTTGACAAACCCCCCAGCTAATTACTTTCTGGTTGCTTGATCTCCAAGACAAAGAGCCAAAACAGATCCCCTGTTTCTCAATGACCTTTAAATGAACTCTGAGTGACACGGTTAAAATCCACAGGAAAATCCACAGAGACTGTTGTTACATATAAACTGCATCAAATCATTCAAAAAGGATGATAGTCAGACTTACATTCAAACAGCTTGCTTGGTATCAGTATGATTGTATGCTCGTAATTCAGAAGATGGCTTGATTGAAATCTGTGTAGAATGTATCGTGTTCTTATAATAAGAAATCATGTCTAAATTTACTCTCTGCTTAGAGCAGGAAATTAAGAGACCACAGATAACGGGTAGTTTACGGGAGGGGTGGGGACGCAGTCACCTCTGAACCAAGGAGGATGGGCAGACATTTGAGTTTAAAATCTCAGAACACGAACAAAGACAGAGTCGAAGACGATGACAGAGACATTAACGAGATAGCTGATCAGACGATCGTGGCACACCAAGATCAGAGAAAATGGGTTAATTTCATTCAAGCCATCTAAATACTCTCGTCTCACTTTCCTTTCTTTTACTTAGTTTCTTTTCTTTCCGTTGAGTCTCGTGTTCTAAGTTAAGTTTTGCTGCAAAGTCTCGGTCACCGATTCTACAGCAAAGCCGCTTTAACTTCAAACCTCCACGAGACTTTCCAGCAATCCGCCAAAACGCCACGTGATTGGCTTCCCAAGACGTCGATCAAAGACACGACAAGACCGTCAGCGAATCAAAGAACCTGGGAAACCCCTCTCAAGCCAGGACCGAAAGGGAATCCCCATTCAAAGACGATACGAGCTACAAACGCAAGTAATACCTCCAGATTCTAACTGAACTGGTGCATTGATATCAAATTTAATAACTCCGCCTAAGAAACGATAAGAAGGTTAAATTAATGATCGATGGTTCGTTCAGGTCATGTGTTATAACTGCATATATTGCTAGAAACTTGGGATTTCATCATTTCACTCTCTGAAAACTCATTCTTTCCTCACTTTCCTCCTTTCTGCAACTCGTGTAAATGTGTGTGTGAGTGTGTATTTAAAGATAAATGTTCTTGTGTTATGTTCTTACGAATTTAATGTCTTAAACTGCTGATCTATGTTACCTGGCTATTAAGTAGTGTTTCACTATTGTGTGGATATTAATATCCGCTGCAGAGTTGATAGTTATGGCCCGTTCAAATGAATGCTGGACGAGTCATTTGCTCAGCTGTAAAATAATTGACTCTTTCAAAATTCCCTATGAATTAATTAATAAATTCATTTGAGCTAAATAGACCTGTTTCCCTTATACAGAGTCCTACAAATCCTTAGGTAGGTGGTACGTATCAAAGTAACATCCACATGGATGGCAGGACCCAAGGTTTCCCAGCAGAACATTGCCCAAAGCATCACACTGCTTCCGGCGGCTTGCCTTCTTCCCATAGTGCATCCTGGTGCCATGTGTTCCCCAGGTAAGCAACGCACACGCACCTGGCCATCCACGTGATGTAAAAGAAAACGTGATTCATCAGACCAGGCCACCTTCTTCAATTGCTCCATGGTCCAGTTCTGATGCTCACGTGCCCACTTTCGGCAATGGACAGGGGTCAGCATGGGCACCTTGACTGGTCTGCGGCTATGCAGCCCCATACGCAACAAACTGCGATGCACTGTGTATTCTGACACCTTTCTATCAGAACCAGCATTAACTTCTTGAGCAATTTGAGCTACAGTTGCTCGTCTGTTTGATCGGACCACATGGGCCAGCCTTCACTCCCCATGTGCATCAATGAGCCATGACCCTGTCGCCGGTTCACCACTGTTCCTTCTTTGGACCACTTTTGATAGATACTGACCACTGCAGACCGGGAACACCCCACAAGAGCTGCAGTTTTCGAGATGCTCTGACCCAGTCGTCTAGCCATCACAATTTGGCCCTTGTCAAACTCGCTTGCCCATTTTTCCTGCTTCTAACACATCAACTTTGAAGACAAAATGTTCACTTGCTGCCTAATATATCCCTCCCACTAACAGGTGCCGTGATGAAGAGATAATCAGTGTTATCACTTGGTCATAATGTTATGCCTGATCGGTGTATATACATATACATTTAAAAATATACAGTCAGATTTAAAATCTGCTTGGCTCAAACATTTGATTGGATTTTAAAGGGGCACGATGCTCTCTGTGTGTTATATGTTAGTGTGCTATATGTAAATGGGAGCACTTCAGTTCACACTCATATTCCCCCTCCTTGCCGCCACCTTGATGTATCAAAGTCAGTGCTTGACCTTTTCCTTTGTCTGTAAAGATTTTCAGTACGATGAAACATAAAAGGCTCAATCGATGTGTGAAATGCTCAATATCAAAAACGCACAGTGTAGCAGGCAGCACTATCCAATATACCTGCTAAATGATGGCAGATCGCTTAATGAAACGGTTCAAATCAATGGCTGTTACACAAGCCAGTTAAAATCAAAACATCCATTCATATTTGTCCCTGAGGTAAGAGGGAATGAAAATATTTTCGCTCTGTCGTACTGTTAATCACTCTATTCATCTTAATTTGCGAGTGTGCTGTTTTTATTTGCCAACAGGACGACAACCTTAGAGAACAGTTTTATGTAGAGACTGATATGTAGTCTTGATGAGACTCACATACATTAAACAGCTTTATTTATATCTGCTTGTGTGCTGTCTGCTTGAATCAGGAAACACTGAAATCTCCAAAACTGTAAGCTAAGTTTATGTTTCAATAACACGTGTGAACTACAGTGTAACTGTTGCATAGATAGACAAATTTTACAGATAATAATAGTTCCCATTCAGTCGGTCACTTTCGACGCCACGTCGGAGACCGACGAATAGGAATCTCGCTAGCGAGAGCCAATCTACTTCGAGTGTAACTAAATGAGCCAATGCACATTGGCATGCAATGATTGCACCAGCTGCTCATGCCACTCAGCGTGGGTATAAATGAGGCACAGGTGCTTGCATCAAATTAGCTTTTTGCTTCGGAGCTGAGTGGTGGATGGTTTGTTCTGAAATCACTCTCTACAAAGCGTGTGTTAACATTATAACGAGTCAAGCTCTTCAGGTGGGCCTCTCCTCGTTTGGTGTTGGAGTGACGGCACTGCAGCGGGGTTGATTTTCTCTTTCTTTTTCTATTTTGTTTTACTGAGTAAAAACAAAAGGCTGTTCTTACAGCTGGTTCGGTGTGCTGTTAAGAGCGCTGAAAAGCCGTTTTCATGGCTGGTAAGAGATCGCCTTCTATGAGAGAGAGAGCGCGCATGACAGGCTGCACATTTTCCCTGTCTGTGTCGCTGTGACTATCCCCCTGTGTGCTTCAGCACCGCGGAGTGCAGTTTCCCTAGAAGAGCTACACAGATAGAGCTTGCGTCTTTTTAAAGATGACATTCTATCTGTGTGTTTCTGGATGCGGTTGTTTCCTGTCCTCACTGACGGCCACGAGCACTGTTTCACATGTCTGGGCGTATGCATGCTGAGACGGTGTTCGTGGGTGGTTCACGTTTTCTAATGAGGACATGACCACGTCGGCACGCCGGTCGCGACTCTTCTTTCTCTGGGAAGCTTGAGTTCCCTTTGTTGTTGGCCAGCCGCCGCTCGTGTGTAAAAAGCACAGCTGTGGGTCTGCTCGACACTCTGGGAGACCGCGGAGATCAGCGAGAGTTGCCCGCCGGGGAAACCCGGACGGACCTCTCGCTTCTCTGCGTGTCGTGTGCCATCGAGCTGCCGGGCTGCAGCGCGGGTTATCACGGCAACCCAGCGCTCGTTCGGCACTCTAGGTGCGCTGTCCCCTTGCCTATTTCCCGTTGTAGCGCCCTCCCTGGTGGCCAACAGGAGAGGTCTACTTCAGTGAAATAGCTGGGGTGACCTGAGGAGGGGAGGGATTCTTCTTCGGGGAACCAACCCCCTAGGGCCCCTCTCCCTCTAGCGCACTGCAAGCTGTGCAGCTTCTGGATGGAACTGCTGGCCCTTCTTATGAAGGAACCTAGCATTTAATTCGGGGCTCCAGCTGAGGATCAGATGTCAATCGCTGCATCGGAGAGAGGGCTGTTGTGCTCTGGGAATGAGGATGATGCTGAGCCCTCTCTCACTACCCTCAACGGTGGGGTGGCTGTGCGCAGACCACCTCCGCCCTGCACTTTTAATGCACAAGGGTAGTTCTGAGTCGGGATTGAGCTGCGCATGTTGACTAACCGTGATCAAAGTCACGGCGCAGGCCCTACGCCAGACGATGTCCACCTCGGTGGTCCAGAAATGCCCCCCAGCTTGTCTTGCTGAGGTGTGAGTGGTCGTCAAAGTACGCTTTCACGATGCTCCCATCTCACAAGGTGGCCTTTTCGGCGACACTGTTGAGAACTGGGCCCAGCAGTTCTTCGCAGTCGGTAGCAGGCTGAGGCAATCAAGAGCTTCCCCTGACGCACCACAAGAGTGCCTCGTGGGCCACCCCTCAGTCTGCTCGTCGCCAAAGGCGTCGTCCCCTGCACGCGCAAAAAAAAAAAAAAAACTTCGGCACAGCCTGCTCTACTGTGTCTGCCGCAGGAAGACGACGCCACCCGTCTCTGCTGCTGTTTAAGTGGTCGTTGAAACATCCCCTTTGATACGGGCGACCTGGAGATGGGCGGGGCTGCTCTTCCCTGGAGGAGGGCCGGGCAGAGAATCTTTTGAGTCAATTCTGTTCTGCCGCTGGTGTCCCAACCAGTGGTACCCAAATTCTCAAAAAAAAAAAGAGCAGTTCTCTATCTCTGGGTCCCAAGGGGGTTCGGAGAGCTGTGGACGGTCCAACGGCGGACCACACTCATCCTCCTCCTTCACCAGCAGGCGGCAGTGGACGGTTCGAGGACGCAACCAAGCCTTCTCACGTACCCTCTGCCCACTCGTGGAATCAGGTAAGTGTTGCACAGCACACTCACACCCCGCTGCGGGCCGCCTCCACGAGACAGCAGCCCCAGCCCGGTACCTGCATTCCACCTTGCTGCCCCTCAGTGGGTACGCCGGTGGTCCCTTTGGTCCCGTTTGTGCGGTCTCTGCAAGCCTGGCTAGCGCTCCCCAGTCCATCTCGCTGGCTCACTCGGACCATCAGGCTCGGCTATGCGATTTCAGTTCGCCCGGCGTTCCCCCAGGTTCATGGGCGTCCGCTTCACTTCGGTGAACGCCGCAGATGCCCATGTCCTACGTGCGGAGATCGCAGTCCTACTGGCGAAGGACGCGATAGAGCCGGTCCCTCCAGCCGATATGAAGACAGGCTTCTACAGCCCGTACATTGTACCCAAGAAAACCGGTGGGTTACGGCCAATCTTGGACCTGCGAGTTCTGAATCGGAGCCTTCACAAGCTACCGTTCAAGATGCTTACGCAGAAACGCATTTTCAAATGCATCCGTCCCCGAGATTGGTTTGCAGCGATCGACCTGATGGACGCGTACTTTCATGTCTCGATTCTTCCTCGACACAGGCCGTTCCTGTGCATTGCGTTCAAGGGTCGAGCATATCAGTACAAAGTCCTGCCCTTCGGGCTGTCCCTGTCCCCCCGTGTCTTCACGAAGGTCGCGGAGGGTGCCCTTGTTCCCATGAGAGAACAGGACGTTCGTATTCTCAACTATCTCGACGACTGGCTTATCCTAGCACAGTCCAGGGATCAGTTGTGCAAACACAGGGACCTGGTTCTCAGACACCTCAGCCAGTTGGGTCTTCAGGTCAACTGGGAAAAGAGCAAACTCGCCCCCGTGCAGAGGATCTCTTTTCTCGGTACGGAGTTGGATTCGGTCGAACGGACGGCGTGCCTCACAGAGAAGCGCGTCCAGTCGATGCTGAACTGCCTGAACACGTTTCAAGGCAGGATGGCGGTCCCACTGAAACAATTTCAGAGGCTCCTGGGGCATATGGCGGCCGCGGCGGCAGTAACACTGCTCGGCCTGCTTCATATGAGACCGCTTCAGCATTGGCTTCACGCCGGGTCCCGAGATGGGCGTGGCAAAGCGACACTCACCGGATGAGTATCACACCGGCCTGCCGCCAAACCTTCAGCCTGTGGTCAGACCCTTTGTTCCTTCGGGCCGGGGTGCCCTTGGAACAGGTGTCCAGGCATGATGTGGTTTTCACGGATGCCTCTGCCATGGGCTGGGGGGCCATGTACAACGGGCATGCAGTGTCAGGGGCTTGGACAGCCCCGCACCTGCATTGGCACATCAACTGCCTCGAGTTGCTAGCAGTACATCTTGCACTGAGCCGCCTCATAAGGCTGTTACGGGGCAAAGATGTATTGGTCCGCACGGACAACACTGCGACCATTGCGTACATCAACTGACAAGGTGATCTGCGCTCCCGTCGCATGTCACAACTTGCCCGCCATCTCCTCCTCTGGAGTCAGAAGTGTCTGAGGTCGCTTCGGGCCATTAATATCCTTGGTGTGCGCAACCGTGTGGCCGACGAGCTGTCACGAGCTGCGCTCCCGGGAGAGTGGCGACTCCACCCCCAGGTGGTCCAGCTGATCTGGAGACAGTTCGGGGTGGCACAGGTCGACCTGTTTGCTTCCCCAGAAATGTCCCACTGCCAGTGGTTTTATTCGCTGACCGAGGGCATACTCGGCACGGATGCACTCGCGCACAGCTGGCCCCGGGGCCTGCGCAAATATGCGTTTCCCCCAGTGAGCCTACTTGCACAGACACTGTGCAAGGTCAGGGAGGACAAGGAGCAGGTCCTGTTGGTGGCGCCGTACTGGCCCAACCGGACTTGGTTCCCAGAGCTTATGCTCTTCGCAACAGCCCCTCCCTGGCCGATTCCTCTGAGGAAGGACCTTCTGACTCAGAGACGGGGCACCCTGTGGCACCCGTGTCCAGACCTCTGGAAACTTCATGTCTGCGGAGGTTCTAGGTGACTTACCCCAAGAGGTAGTTAACACCATCACTTCGGCACGAGCACCGTCTACGTGACAGGCTTATGTCTCGAAGTGGAACCTGTTCGTTGAGTGGTGTTCTTCTCGCCGAGAAGACCCCCGAAGATGTTCGATCGCGTCTGTGCTTTCCTTCCTGCAACAAGGGTTGGAGCGTAGGCTGTCGCCCTCCACCCTCAAAGTCTATGTTGCTGCAATACCCGCCTATCACGATCACGTAGAAGGTAAGTCGGTTGGGAAGCACGACCTGGTCGTCAGGTTCCTCAAGGGGGCGAGACGGTTAAATCCTCCTCGACCTCCCTCTATACCCTCTTGGGATCTTGCTCTGCTCTGGTGCTCCGAGCACTTAGCCTTTGCAGCCATTTGAGCCTTTGCAGTCGGCAGAGGTTAAGATTCTGTCTATGAAGACTTTGCTGCTGGCTGCACTGGCCTCCATCAAGAGGGTAGGGGACCTGCAGGCATTTTCGGTCGACGAATCGTGCCTAGAGTTTGGGCCGGGTGACACCCACGTGGTACTGAGACCCCGGCCTGGCTATGTGCCCAAGGTTCCTACCACTCCCTTCAGGGACCAGGTGGTGAACCTGCAAGCGCTGCCCTTGGAGGAGGCAGACCCAGCCCTAGCTTTGCTCTGTCCCGTCCGCGCTCTGCAGATCTACGTGGATAGAACGCAAAGCTTCAGGACTTCAGATCAGCTTTTTGTCTGTCATGGAGGCCAGCAGAAGGGAAAGGCTGTCTCCAAGCAGAGGATGGCCCACTGGATAGTGGATGCCATCACCTTGGCGCACCAAGCACAAGGTGTGCCCTGTCCGCTCAGGGTGCGAGCACACTCTACTAGAAGTGTTGCATCCTCCTGGGCACTGGCACGTGGCGCCTCGCTGTCAGACATCTGTAGAGCTGCGGGCTGGGCGACACCCAACACGTTCGCTAGATTCTATAGCTTATGTGTAGAGCCAGTTTCCTCCTGTGTTCTCACCTCAAACGGGTAGAAGCACTGAGAGGCCCTGGCTCTTGTCGGCTTGCTGTGCTACGGCGCTTATATTCTCCAGAAGCAAACTCTGTCGAGTCCTCCATCACCCTCGGTACCGGACGTGGCAGAGCGTCTGGCATCAGGCCCTTTGCCACTGAATCTTTGAGAACCGGTACTGGGCTGGGGTTATATGAGTGACCCTGCGGGGATCCCATATATTTTTCCACGGTCGCTCCTACGGAAGCCCGTGTCTTTCCCTTGGGAGAGCCCCCCTTTCAGTGGGGCTGGAGCCCCCTCTCTGTTGCGGGCTACGGCTCAGCATTGTACTCCACATAACTCCTTCGGGGTACGATGTGGGTTCCGCAGCGTTCCCTTCCACTAGGGCACGCTTTCCCATTGTTATCCAATAGTCACTGAGCAGGTCATGAGGAACAGTAGTGATGGACTTCTCTGTGTGAGCCACGTCTCATCAGGTAAGAGAGCTCAGGAGGCTCACACAGGGCACTGGAAGGGGGCAGAGGCCATGGCGCTTTGGTAGGGATTCCTATTCGTCGGTCTCCGACGTGGCGTCGGAAGTGACCGACTGAATGGGAACGTCTCGGTTACGTATGTAACCCTCGTTCCCTGAAGGAGGGAACGGAGACGCCACGTCCCGTCGCCATGTCCTCTGTACCCTGCTGGGGTGCCAGTTCACCTACTCAGTTCCTCAGCAAAAAACTAATTTGATGCAAGCACCTGTGCCTCATTTATACCCACGCTGAGTGGCATGAGCAGCTGGTGCAATCATTGCATGCCAATGTGCATTGGCTCATTTAGTTACACTCGAAGTAGATTGGCTCTCGCTAGCGAGATTCCTATTCGTCGGTCTCCGACGTGGTGTCTCCGCTCCCTCCTTCAGGGAACGAGGGTTACATACGTAACTGAGACGTTTCAGTTCAACTTCAGTCATACTGGTTGGTTCTGACACCTTTCAATGGCAGCCATTTGTAAGAGATGAATGAAGAAGAAAAAAATAGAGCTTTAAAACTCAACTGGCAGATGGAAAGAGAGAATGAGACAATCACTGTCAACAGTTGACAGAAATCCAAATTCTGCAGGTTTAAGCGTTTGGACACTAAGAAATGATTTTGACAGGACACTTACAATTTCACCAGAAACTATAACATAAGTGACTTACCTCTCTTCAATAACAAGAAAAGATGTCCTGTGATAGCAGTGTCTTTCTATATAACCCACTCACACTGGCAAAATTGCAATTAAATAGTACCTTTTTATGGCTAAATTTTTACAACTTTACAGCTATATATAGCAGCAGCTCACACACACATAGCCTACATGAATCATAGCAAATTTTGTGTTAGAAATATATATATGACCCGACCCCGAACTTTTGAACACTGCATATCTGTAAATATGATACAGTTTGATGCAGAAATGCAGCTGTGGGTCTTTAAATGATATTCATGCATTAGAGCTAATTTTTTTTAAATCATAGATATATTTCAGATGATTTCCAGCATACCCTTATAATGAAACTCTAGAGGGCTGCTTTAACGGAAGTTTAACTGCTTGTAACTGAAGTTTCAATGCTCTTGCTTACTGAGAAGGCTTTTACAGAGGTCAGTGCAACTGCGCTTTAAATATGCAGTGGTCTGCTTTGAGCTAAATGTATCCCAATTTGAGCCTTCTAGCTTTCAGGGAAGGCAAGAATGTCAAGGCATATATACTTGTATACTTAATTATAAAAGTGTTGCAATTTTCCAACATTTTTTTTTTTTAATTCAGCCTAAAAAATATATGCATAAACATCATGATTTTTTCATGATTTTTATAACCAGTGGCTTCCTAAAATCATGTTTAAGAGGGTAATACAACTCAATATCAATGCTTGGGGATCTTTGAGGTTTATCATCCAGTGGCAAGAAGAGGTATTATTTAAAAACCATGTTTTTCAGTAATTGTTCCTGTTCATCATCAGCACTCAAACCAGTCCTCCCAGCAGAGATTCTTCTTGTTGAGCGTTCGTCAGGCTCACTGAAGCTTTCTGTGAACAGTAATTCTCTGCAAATGGAAAACTTCTCTCAGATTATGGTAATGTTGCACCATGGGGGCAAATTTGTTGTCTTTTCATGTTTTCTCATTCCAAATACTATAAAATCTATGTTATTCTCTTTGGTTAAACCTAAAGCACACATCAGAGGAGAGAGAGTTTCGTCCAAGGTCAATGCAGTGGGCTCTGCTTAAACAAATTAATCTTTTAGCTTCAGGGTTGGAGGGAACATCTATCAGCGGTGTAATATGATAACGGAGCAGGAAAGCGGGAGAGAGAGGTGCTTAGTCTGGGCTTACACTGATTCATTTTCTAACCTGACACAGAACCAGGTATTATACCGACTCACACACACAGAGAGAGAGCTGTTGTAGATCTGCGGCCCAGGTTATTACACCACTATGATTTGTTCAAGGTGACAGCACAACCTGAGACGTGGACGCAATATGTAAACATATAAACATGCACTCGGGTTAACATAAAAAAGTGTGTGAGGCACTTTACATAAATAGAGTACAAAATGGTGCCTGAAACTTTGATATATATATATATATATATATATATCCATATTATGGCATGCCGTTGAGGAAATTATAGTATTTATAATATGATTGGTTGTATATATAGAATGAAAGTCTGAATATATGGAATGAAAATCTGAATATATGGAATTAAACTTGAATATATAGAATGAATGTCTGAATATATGGAATTAAACTTGAATATATAGAATGAATGTCTGAATATATGGAACGAAACTTGAATATATGGAATGAAAGTCTGAATATATGGAATGAATGTTTGAATATATGGAATGAAACTTGAATATAATGAATGAAACTTGAATATATGGAATGAAACTTATATTTATTGAATGAGAGTCTGAATATATGGAATGGAAGTCTGAATATATGGAATGAAACTTATACACTGCCCAGCCAAAAAAAAGTCGCTGTTTGTGATTTAAATAGGCAAATGCTTAAGAGTCTATGATTGGATCATTATTGCAGTAATTATTATGTTTCTAGCATGTTATATGTTTGGCAACAGTTCTTCTAACCCTAATTGATGGAGTGTGTAGCTTTTCATTTCTTAAACAACCATGTAGAAAGACACATCATGGCCATATTCCAGGATGACAATGTCAAGATTCATCAGGCTTAGATTGTGAAAGAATGGTTGGGAGTGAGCATGAAGAATCATTTTCACACATGAATTGGCACCTCTGAGTCCAGACCTTCATTCACTGAAAGTCTTTGGGATGTGCTGGAGGAGACTTTACAGAGTGTTGGACTCTTGCATTGTCAATACCTCTTGATGGAAATAAATGCTGTGATGTTATTTCAACATCAAGAGGTGCATTAATTTTTGGTCAAGATCTTGTGGTTGTTTATGAAATGAAAAGCTACACACTCCATCAGTTAGGATTAGAAGAACTAATGCCAAACTTATAACATGACAGAAACATAATAATCACTGCAATAATGATCCAATCATTGACTCTTAAGCATTTGCCTATTTAAATCCAAACAGTGACTTTTTTTCTGGCCGGGCAGTGTATTAAATGAAAACTGACGTCATGAAAGTGCCATCTTGTGTTTTTCATTTGTGATTGTTCAGATGTTGAACTATAAGTGAGTCTGCATGAAATCTAGTAGCAACTATTTTATGTAATAACGGATTAATATACACGCTGATGAATGCGTGTACGGGCCGAAATGCTGGCACCCGGACGCTTCTAACGATGAAGAAATCCGTTCGCTATTTCATCGCGGTAGACTTAAAGGGCTAGTTCACCCAAAAATAAAAATCATGTTATTCCAAACCCGTAAGACCTTCGGAACACAAATGAAGATATTTTTGATGAAATCCGAGAGCTCTCTGATCCCTCCATAGACAGCAATTTAATTTAATTTAATTTAATTCAACCTTAATTTTATGAAGCCACAAGAATACTTTTTGTGCGCAAAAACAAACAAAAATAAAGATTTTATTCAACAATTTCTTCCCTACTGTGTCAGACTCTTACTCTGTTGACACAGTGTAAACAGTGCAGCGCTTCCAGAACGCTGGCTTACCATTGGCCGACACTGTTCACGTGAGCACCACAACGCATGCGCACGTGCCGTTCTGTCAAAGAACTAATAAGAAGCGCTGCACTATTTACACTACATAAATACATAAATTACACAATTTTTTGTCCATTCAAGAATTGGGGTTAAAGGAAATGTAAATAAAATAATAGATCCTTACCTGCCACCAGTACATTTTTCTCTTTCTGATTTTTTGTTTCTTACAGTGTAACTGTAATAAAATAAGATTAAGTACTAAAATTACTAAAAACTGAAATAAAAGTAAAAGAAAGCTAAATAGAAATATTTTTTTTAAATAACAAAAAAAACTACAAAAGCACACAAAAAATTACTAAAACTACTAACAATTAAAATTAAAAAACTGAAAATATAAAAATAAACACTAATAGAAAATATTAGTAAATACTATAACAGTATATACATAACCCTAAAATAACACTGTTTCACAATATCTTTCTGATGTTGAAACAGGCTTCCATAAACTAATAGTCCATCTATAGGCTTTGCAAAAAGAGATTTGTTCTTTAAAAATTAAATCATGGGACACTAAATTGTACCGTATTCATGGATTGTGCCAGGGACAGTGTGTGTGTGTTTATCAGAGAGACTGACACATCTGCTCAATGTGTAGAGGAGATCGGAGTGAGGAAAAGGGATTCTGTTTGCGTGGACAGAGCTCCATAGTTGCCGTCGATGGGCAATGACATTTAAAGACGCTTGTGCTTACGGTAATGCAGTCTACACATGTCTCTTTGAGCAAGAGAGAGATGAATTAGAATTAGACAGGAATAGACTGAATGATTCTCTGTAGGCCGATCCAAGGTTCTGCAATGGGAATAACTGGCATTTAGACAAAAGGCTAAATGAAGACACTGTCTGCTGTGATTTTCACATTCTCTCCCTCACTCTCTCTCTCTCTCTCTCATCAGTCTAGCTCATAATCACTACCTTCTGTCTTTATTCCTGTCTTCCTGTCGTGCAATGCATCCCACAATCCTTTGCTCTGCCGCACAGGGTTTGGTGAAAGCAGCGAGCGTTTCATGCCTGATTCCTCGGATGTAAGGCGCGTTTCCTGCACGCAGCCAGGCGGAAATATCAGTGCTCCTCTGAGGAGAAAATAACTAGAATGAGAGAAAGAAAGAGAGAGAGAAAGAAGGGAGTAACCTCTCCGTCCATCCCGGTGCAGCTGTTTCCAACAACCTGAATTCAAATCAGAAGAGACAATGCTGATTACAAATACTCTTGTCTCTCAAAAGCTCACCCCCAATCCTCACCCCAATTATTATTGAGAAAGAAAAATGGAATGAGATGTTGAAAGAAAGAGAGGGAGAATTTGTTATTAAATATGTTTTGACAGAGTGGCAACAATTCATCGCAGGGATGTTCACATCCATTCCAGAGAGATGCAGAAAGCCACTAATACAAGCCTCCTTGAATAGATTTCTCTTTGCTACTTCTCCCACTGAAAGGATCCCACATTGAGCCACACAAATTATAGAAACAATTAATTTCAAATAAAAACTTCTGACTCATTTACTCACTCTTACATTATTCCAAATGTATGACTTTCTTTCTTTGGTGTAACACTAATGGAGAAGTTTGAAATAAAACATACAGTGACCAGGGGCTATCAAATTCCACAAAGGACAAAAACAACAACAACAAAAAACACTATAAGTGAAAATAGTTGTTATTGCTATATAATGAAGGTCTTCAGAAGCCGTATAATAAATAAACTTTCATATCTTCGTGCTTTTTTATGACTCACTCATTAAGACTCAGTCCCCTGCTCTGTTCCTGAATAAACCAGCATTTCTGAATGAATCGTTTGAGTCAACGATGCAGTGACTCACTCATAAAGGGAGTCATAAAGTTATAAATGACTTTGTTTCGATCCTGAAGGAATAAGTGTTTTGAATGAATAGTTTGATTAAATGGCTCATTCATAAAGATGGCCACTTAGTTTCCGAACTTTATTTATTGAACGAATCATTTAAATAAATGAATGACTCGCTCATTTGATGCCACCTACTGTCGTAATGATGTAACTTGCAGATAGAAAAATCTGGAACAAATTGCATTGCTACAAACAATGAAAAGTCCCATTGTTGTTGGTTTTGGTGATATCAATCCTGGTGAAATGCATCTTCACACATCAAATTTAAATATGTGCAAGCATGAATGACATTTGTATCGTTTGAAACGACTTGAGGGTGTTTCATTTGGGTGAACTGCTCCTTTAAAAATGTGTGCGTGTGCTGGTGAACATGTGCCTATACTTATTCATTTATGACCTACAGCCCACTGTCACACAATCTTACAATGACAGGATGAATGATGTAATAGATAGATGAGTAAAGGGAGAGAATAAAAGACAGATGGCCAAAAGACAGAAGAAAGAGGGATGGCAAAGCACACATCAAACAAGTGGTGTGACAAAGCTCATGACATGTCGACCTCCCTCGACACATCAATGCCAAATGCTCACTTAACAGCATTCTTAAATGCAATTGGAGGAGGACAAAAGCATTGGTAATTCAGTGACTGATTTCATGCAGATTACTTTCCTAATTATCGCTGCATTAGCAATGCTAAAGCACACATAGACAGGTGTGACCCCCACCCACCCCACAAGAGTCGCAATATATAATTAACATTCAGGCAGCTGTTGACAGTGTTGAGGAGTGAAGGCAGTGTTTAAGACTCAAGACTTTATCGGTTCATGATTGTGGGCTGACGAGGCTGAAAAGTCAATTATGTTCAGGTTTTATTTTCACACTTATAAAAATATGTATAAATAAATTGATCATTGCTTATTTATTTATTTTTTTGTATGTTTACTTGCATAGATAGATTTAATCCTAGTAATCTCATATATCACTCGAGTAGGAGTGCGATATGGCTCTATACCAGCACGGCTGTGATTCGGCTGCGGCAGACTGCCATATCGCACGACTACGAGTGTTATATTGCATTTGTACAACAGTTCGATGGCACGAGTAAATAAATAAGAAACAACAACGGTTTGTCTTAAAAAATCCCTCTTGTCTATGGAATTACTTTCTTTCCGCCGTGGATTGAAATCTCAAGTTGTCAGTTTAAAGGGGTCAGGAATTGAGAAATCAAACTTTCCTTGATCTTTTGACATATGTGACCCTGGACCACAAAACCAGTCATAAGCCGCACGGGTATATTTGTGGCAATAGCCAACAATACATTGTATGGGTCAAAATTATAAATTTTTCTTTTAATGCCAAAAATCATTAGGATATTAAGTAAAGATCATAGTCCATGAAGATATTTTGTAAATTTCCTACCGTAAATATGTAAAAAATGTATTATTATTAGTAATATGTGTTGCTAAAGACTTCATTTGGACAACTTTAGAGGCGATTTTCTCAATATTTAGACTTTTTTGCACCCTCAGATTCCAGATTTTCAAATAGTTGTATCTCGATATTGTCCTATCCTAACAAACCATACATCAATGGAAAGCTTATTTATTCAGCTTTCAGATGATGTATAAATCTCAATTTCAAAAAAATTTACTCTTAAGACTGGTTTGGTCCAGGGTCACATATAAGAGGTCATTGTACTATAAAACATATTCTGTAAGTTTCAGAACTCAAAACATTCTTGTTAGTCCAAAAACAGCTTTTATTGAAACCAAGCTCAGAAAACGACTCATTTCAGATTTTACATTATTGTGCGATGAAAGACCACCTCTACAGAAGAAGATCAATGTGTAAAACAAAACGATAGAGATGCCACAAAACCAAAAAAAAAAACAGCAGTGGCTCATCCAGGTAACGACACACAGTATCAAGAATCAAGGGTATGTAAAGTTTTAAATGGGGTAATTTTTTTTTATAAATTCTTTTTTATAATTTTTTTGTCTTGTGGACTATATGTAAATATATTATCTTTCAGAGGACAGTAGCCTACTAAATAAAAAATAAGATGCATTTTGTATGATCCTTCTTATTTTGTTAAAATTATTCACATTTTCACAGATTCTGCAAGGGGTATGTAAACTTTTGAGCACAACTGTAGGCGCTATCTTTATAAATAAACCACATAATTTAAACTAGAGACCTGCACTCAACGCAATAGAGTGCGGCGCGGGACTAGATATGATGGCCGAGTGCAGGCGCAGGCGGTAAGGTACTCGTGTGCGTGCGGGTTGCGGGAGAATAGAACTATCCGCTGGACTCCCGCAAAATAGAAATATCTTAAAATAAAACATCTAAAAACAAATAATTTATCCATTGCACAAAAGCAACAAGAACAACTAAAACAAAATAAAAACGCAAGCATAGGCAGAGTTTCTATTTTTACAACATGTTTTTGCAGCGTTGTGCAATGTAGCCAATCACATACATGTGTGTTGATTTCTTGAACGCAATGGCCAATCAGATGCATTTAAGATAGAATCCACTCATCGCTCAAAATGTTTTTGTTCAGTGCTGAATTCTGCATGCTGGCAAATCCTCTGATTATAACAAAGAAAGTGTAGACATTATGAAAGATTCATTGTGCAGATGAACTAAGATGTCAGCTTTTTTTGCTTTTATGCTTTTATGTTAAATTACTTTAAACTATTTCATGGACGTACAGAAAAAAATCATGAATGTTGCAGACGGGAGAAGGAGAATGTATATTTTTGCAGTGGGACAGCATTCTGCAGGAGTGGGACAGAAAAATCCGTCCCGTGCAGGTATCTAGTTTAAACAACTACATTCTCTCCTAAAAAAAAACCTCTTAAAAATACATTCCGTGACACAACAACAATAATATTTGTAAAATTATGTTTGCTGTGAGAAATGCTGCAAGTGGAGTGATATAAATGGTGAAACGTTCCTGTGGTGATACTGGTAGAATATCGCATGGCTGGAAAGACCTCTGAGCCAATCATATTCGAGGAGCAGAAGTAACTGTTGTATAAATAAAAATATATAATATGCAATATGGATGAAAATGTAATTACTCTCCACATCTGCTATTTTCTGTCTCAGGTATTTAAATGAATCTGAACATCTGAGGAGTGGAGGTTCTCTGACTGGTTTTCCCTGGAGAGCTGAACTTTTGCAGTAAAAGCCTCGAATCGGTCCTCCGCCTACCTGCAAACAGTAGCGAAAAAACATCCAGAACCGTTCAATTATGTTTAAGATAAACCACTTGAAAATCACACAGGGGAAAATGAAAGTCAGCCTAGAAAACTACATTGAAATTATATAGCAGAACAACCACTTTAAAGTGTTCTTTAATAATTAACGCAGCTTTGCTATGTTTATAACCTGTAAAAACTCTTAATATTCATTGCTTAAATCAATTTTTGCAGTTATATGCAGTGGGTGAATCTCATGAGAATAAAGAGAATTACAAACAAACCTAAAAGTACAACAGACCCTTGACTCTTTAACATTAGTTTTTCTCTGGCTGTGCAACTGTGTGTTTATAAAGCACATTCGTTATGGCAAGAAAAAGCCAAGAGAAAGGTGTTTTTGGTTGTTGTGACGATACCATAATCATCATGGACTTGTCTGATTCACTGATCTCACTCTGTGTTTAATCTTTAATTTTATGGGTAATTTAATATTATATTTATTGATTATAGTATCTATGTGATTCTACAGCATGAGACCCAGCAATGTTTCAGTAAACAGTTATTTTGAAATCATACAGTGCATAAAACATTTTGAACTCCAGCATTACTTGAACACACACAGACATCATCAATCAGCATATGAATCTCAATAATGGTGACAATCAAAACTTTAATGTCGCAATGCATGCTGGGCGCCAGCGTGAATAAATTATTTAGACGTTTCCATTGCCACCATTGTTGAGATTCATGTACTGATTTCTGATATCTGTGTGTGTCTAAATTATGCCGTAACTCTTATGCTGTAAGTTTTTTTGTGCAAGATTTTTTTTTTTTTATAAATCCTTCATTATAATTGATTGCTTGCTGTAGTTTTACAGTGGTGGTAGTGTAAACTATAAGATTGTTAAACATATGACACCTTTGATGAAGAATGAAACACTAGATGAGATCAGCAAATCAAGAAATTATTTGATGGTTGTATCATCATCAATGCATAACAACCGGCATTCAGTTATCATATTGTTTTTCCTTTTGCTATAACAAATGTGGTTTGCATAAACACAGTTAAAGTAGCCAGAGAAAAAAAAAAACTTGTGTTAAAAAGTCAAGGGTCAAGAGCTCAACTAAAGAAAACACTGATCACCATAATGGTGATATCAAAACATTTTCAATTAACCATCAATATCTAAACCTCTGTTATGTCTCAATAAGAGCTTCTGTAGACGTCAGACAGAAATAAAGTCAAACTGGTTAGTAATAAGTGTAATAATGTGTAATGGAAGACAGTTGTAGTTCTTGTGCTTCTCTTTTTTCTGTTCTTGTTGTTCCTCTTTCCTTCGGTGATTCTGCTTGTTAACAGCAGGTGTTCATCATTCATGCTCAACAATCACTTACATATTCACTTAATTATTTCACTGCAACACAGGGTGAATGTTACTTTTACTCTTTGTAGTGTTGACACTACAGGATGTTCCTGTGGGGTTGAAAGGGTTAAAGGTGTAAGCTAAAAATACACACCCACGAAATGTATTTTAACAGTAATAAACTGTAAGTTAAAAAACAGTTATATACTGGCAACACTGTTGCCAGTAGTTTACTGTAAAATTGAGTTTTGTGGGTCATCATTGTGCTGAAGAGTAGAGCCTGTGCTTCAGTCCAGGAGAAGACCAAGAAACATTGATGATATGCTGAATGTTGCTTTATTTAACAGATGACGACTGTGTAGTTGCTGATGCAGTGAGAGTCTTTTTATTTCAGATATTTTTTTTGTGGGCTCAAATGAAATAAATTCACAAAAATAATTTGTTCGCATTACTAGCGCATTATAAATACTAGTTTATAAATTTAATGGCAGTTGGCCAATTTAAGGCAGTAGTTTTTTGAAAATAAACTGAGTTTCACTCGAGTTTTAGTTTAGTGTATGGTATTTTTACAGTTACATACTGTAAAGTAGATTACAGTAAATAACTGTACAATTAACAGTAAATTACTGGCAACAGTGTTGCTAGTATTTTACTGTAAAAATGCCTGGTAAGGTCTAACAGTGTATATATTTTTAATTTAATGTTTAATTTATTTTAATGATATTCAATACAAATCATACAAATCCTAAGATAATTGTTTATTTATGTATCTGTTATTTAATAAATGTATTTATTAAAGTTGTCATATATTTAAAGTTAAAGTTTTAAAGTTATCCAGAAACATCCGATGACTATAATTTCAGTGTTTAAAATGTCAGCTGTATATATATATATATATATATATTTTTTTTTTTTTTTTTTTTTTACATTTCATTATATTTCAATATCAATTATATGGACCATGATGGAAGAACACTATGATTGTTCTAATTTTACCAACAATCTTAAAAATGGATCTAAACAACATGTGTCAGACTCACAACTTTAAACCTTAAAGGTGCAATCGGTGATCTGGTAAATGCTAACTTTAGCCTGCTAGCATTGAAAGCATACAATCCCACCCTCCCTGCAAATCGCCATCCAAAGCCAAGCCTCCTCCAAAAGACATAAACATGCACAGACCAGAGGCGAGACGACCAGAGACAACTTTATTGGATTACATCATGTGTCATTCACCAGTGAGTAACAGTACTACAATATCGAACGTAAACAACTGTTTGCCTGCCATTCTCGCTCTGTCTGCGCAGCATACGTGAATGCGGTGATGACATATGATGTTTTCGTGAACAGGCTGCGCAGTGGTATGCAAACACACGTTGACTGACAGGGAACACATGCTTTCGTTTCATTCAGACCGAATGCAATAATTGAACGAACATTTCAATTTTTTATAAAAATACATTTAGATTGCTTAACATAGTGATTGCTATCAGGACATGAGGAGACTTTCAACCAGCATAACATTCTGTAGAGAATCTCCTATTGCACCTTTAAGACACCTAAGAACCTGTTATTATTGTCTGTTATTGGTCATTTTGTTGTTGTGTTGGACAAATGAGAAGTCCTGTTGTGACTATCTCAGGTTTATAGTACTGTAGATCTCTATGCTTTTCTGGTTTGTTTTTTTGTTATAGATGTTACTGTATTGTGTATTTTAGCACGGCTGGGATGTTTTATTGACCAATCAACATTCAGCCCTGGAACTATCCGTTTTTATAAATTACTTCATATGACAGAGCCTAAACTATTGATTTGGGAAAAGCTGGAAGTGTTGATTCTTGTACTCTTCAACTGAGATTGCAGGAGGAACAATGACCAGCATTTTGTTCAGCTTTCATGTATGTACAGTAATACAGGGTATATCTGCTATCATAATGGAGTGTGTGTGGCATGCTACCAGACGTTAGCTTCGAAATGGCTTTGTGGACCAGACTAAAAACCTGAAGACACACTGGCTATTACCTGCTGCCATCTGTTTGCTCATCAGGTCTTTTTAATTCACTCATTTTCTTGTTATTATTGGACTCCAGTGTTGCCATATGTGGTATGTTGCTGCTCTGGGATGGCACTGCTCTTAACTGCTAGTATAGGATCAGTTCCAAATCAAATTCAAACTTTAATCTGACCTTAGATCATTGACCAATTTACCAGATATGAAGGGGAAGCACCTCAACAAGACTTCAACATTGAACTTCAGTTCATTCTCTGCCTGTGATTGTTTCCATTGGATTTCCAGGCAAACAGTGATAGTAAAACATTTCTTAAATGTTAAATAAGGAAAATAAAGACGGTAATACGGCATAGAGAAAGCAAAAGAAGTGATTTACATCTGCAACAGCCTAGTGAAAAGCAGATAGCACCAACACAAACTTGCTCTTCCACGCCTTCATGCAGTTCTAGCTTACCAATTTTTACCTCTCAACAGGAGGCAGCTTATTTGTTATTATATCTCCGCTAGTGCAAATTTATACATGTATCATTTCCCAGAATGCACCAGGAGGCTTATGGACAACAGCCCAGGTACGTGAGGGTACAAGGATCCTTCTTATTGCCATCATTAAATTACCAGAACAGATGCTTCAGCTCTCCCTCTCTATGTAATTTACTGGTCTTATACTGGTGCATATACTCCACTACGGTAATATACACTTACATACGCGGGGCACGTCCTGCCCACAACATCCCTAGCCATGCAGGACGGATGGAAAGGAGTAGTGCACATCCGGTGGGGTGTTAATGCAGAAACATTGCTTGAAAAATGGCAGGATAGGGGTGGAAAGACCTCCTCGTGGCACACACAGTCACATTCATACATGGTTGTGAATGCACTCCATGCATTAAATGCAGATCCTTCAGGAGGAGTTATGGAGACCTTGAGGAATTGTTTGGGCATGAACTAGATTAAGTGCACACAGCATCCTGCCATAAAGCACCTCACACTGGGGTGACACCACATTTTACGGCAAGGGCTAAAGCTCTGATCAACTATCAGGAGTGTGTATGTGTGTTCAAGAGTGCCAGTTCTTTTCAAAAAGCACAGATCTCACTTGTCATGTATTATATGTACTATTTTGTCTCTGTGTTGTTGCTTCGAAAAGATTCACAAACTCCCACTCACCAGTGAAATTACTAAATAAAATTAATGGAATGAGATGAGTGAAACTATTGTTGTACAATATTTACAAATGGCAATAGACAAGAAACAATATTATGATGATCAAATTAAATGATTTATGAGTCATGACCCTTAATTGCCTGTCAGACTCAGTGTTTTTAAATTACAAGTGCTGTCAGTTTTGCACCTGTCATTATTGGCCATTTGTTGCAAAGCCACGCCCTTTTGTGAGCTCACCCAATCATTATAGAGAAGATGGGCTTTAAGACCATATAGGCAGAAAGAAGGATTACAAGTTTAGAGTCTCTAGTCCAATAAATATTGACCCTTTTCTCCATTAAAATCAATGGTATACAGGCATCTGCCATAGACTCCCAGCAAAGCACAACTTTAGTATGAACATTTATGACAATTAAATCAGATCACAAACAATTCAGTATTATTTAACTTAATATTTTTAACACAAATTGTGTGATATTATTTAACTTGTATTCTAAAGTTAGTTGTTGATGTATACACTACAAAACAGTCTTGTATGCTGAAGGTTGCTGAATTGATTTGTTCAAAAATACAGTAAAAAGGTAATATTTGTCAAATCAATATTTGTAAAATCTTTCTAATGTGCCGATTTGGCGCTCAAAAGAAACATTTCTTATATTATTAATGTTGAAAACAGATGTGCTAACCCAGGCCCACCCGTAGCTCCGCCCCTGAGCATGACGAAACAGAAATGAAATCCAAGTGCCTGACAAAATTGCTTGTCTAATTAATCACTTGTCAGATTGTTAAGCAATGTCAAAGTTTTAACACTCTTCAGGAAGTCAGGCTACCAATGGATTATGTATAGTTTTCTCTCCATATTAAACCATGATAGGAAAAAGTAGGTTAACATCCAAAAAATGACACACATCATCTTTAACAATACTGTTGTCCCCCCAAGCATCTGTCTTTAGTGTTGCGTTTAGCTTGCACTGAAATTCGTTTTGTTATCGTTCCCTCTCCCTCCATTTCTCTCTGTCTTATCTGGTTTCTCTCTCTCTCTCTCTCTCTCTCTCTCTCTCTCTCTCCTCGTCAGGCATCTGTCTGTTTTGTCCTACTTCACCTTTCGCTCTCTGTCTCTCTCACAGACACTTTCTCTCTCTCTAGACAGCTTTTTGTAGGTTTAAACAGGACATAAGTGATAAGGACACTGCTCTGACAAAGACTGATGTTTGACATACTGCACTGTGATTGGACACTAGAAACACGGGCCAGGACAGAAAATTCACACACACAGGGCTTGAAGACTGGTTGCTAGGGTGGAAGATATTCTCATGGGATGGACAGACTCATTTGTTGCTGACAGGATCCTTATAGTGAAGACACTGGGCCTTATGCATGCATTTCTGTGTTCTATTAAACTGTAATAATATTTCACAATATTACTGTATTTTAAATCAAATCAGCCTTGGTGAGCATAAGAGACTTTTTTTCAAAAACATTAAAAATCATAATTATTCTACTATTTATATAAACATGGGTTATAATAGGGTTTTGGGTTAAGGTTAGTTTAGTCTATATTATTATCTTTATACAAAAACAAAGTCCATGGTTTGTCCTCATTTAGTAAACTCTGAAAAACTTGTCATCAGTGTGACATCAACAGTGATGCAGCTCATGAAGGGAAAATGTCACATAAATGGTATTTTTGCAGTGAAACATATTCTGAGAAGCATCACCATTAGTCACATCAGACTGAAACACTTTATGGTGGGCTATTGATTTACAAAGTTTACAGACAGCATAAATGTAATTTTGCACATATAATTAAATAACAAAATGTTTACAAAAACGACCAGTTTCTATAACAAAAATCTGTCAGACTGATAAAAATGTGTTCCTATAAATAAAGTTGCGTGAAAAAAACATGAATTATTCCTTTTAGACAAAAAAATACATTATTGGCAAGTATCAGTAAACTTATTTCTGAATCTCTATTTGTCCTATACCATGTGTCAGGTTACTAATAAGAAGGTGTAATGAATTAATTCATTTCCTTTTTTGATTTGGTTGAGTCTCTTTGGGTCTGTGATGACCATGGTTATTTTAAGCAGATATGCATCATGCATGTCTTCTCTTGCGTGTTTGAAGCAGCTGTTGTGTTTCCAAAAACACACTGAGATTGTTAAAATATGTTGATTAACAGGCTGCTCATTTTTATTTTCAAGATTTTGTTTTTAATTTTTGAAAGAAGATTCTTATGGCATATACGTATTTGATCCAAAATACAGTGAAAACAGTAATATTGTGAAATATTATTGCAGTTTAAAATAACACCTTTTTAATATAACTTAAAATATTATTTATTCCTGTGATGGCAAAGATGATGGCAGAGCTTCAGTAGCCATTACTCCAGTCTTTAGTCTTTTATGCTCGAGAAACATTTTTATTATTATAAATGTTGAACACAGTTGTGCTGCTTAAAGGCACAATATGTAAGATTTTTGGATTAAAATATCCAAAAACCACTAGAACAGTGTTATATATTTTGTTGACTTGTGTACTTACATTATCCCAAATGTTTCCAAGAATGTTTAAATCTAGAAAAATAAGCAATTTTAACCAGGACATGGATTGTGTCCGTGCCTCACCTATCAATGACATCATACCCGCGTTACCCTCGATTTCTGGTTTTATTTTGTAGAAACCATGGAAACACCAAAGACGCTTTAATATATTATGTGTTTTATTAGACAGGTGAGCAACTGTTTGGATATATTCATCAACAGAAAACGAATCATTGTTATACAGCTCAACACAGTTAGTCTTATTGTTTAAATATCGTTTTCTTGATTTACCTCGAGTACCATGTTTTACCATGCCTAATATCGATCTAGCTTACTGCAATGTGCAACAAGTGTCTCATAGTAGCCGCCGAGCGAACACATAGATTAGCATTATAACATAACTTTCAACACACTCAAATGTATCTAATATGATAAAACAGCACTGCGTTATCCCACATAACGTATGACCGGAAGAAGCGGAAGCAGTCGTCTGCAGCATAATAAAAACTCCACTGCTCTCGAGCCGTGTGTCGCGCTTGTCTCTCATTAGCAATTGCTCCAGCAGCCTCGTTCCGCTCCAACGGCTTTCAGCCCCACCCTGCTACATACTACAGTAACATTAATAAATCTTTAATACATTAGCTCATCCATGAATATGATTTCTGCCCGAGTCCCGTCAGATTCTTTACCACCAGCTGTAGAGGTGAAGACAACAACTCCCATGATTCCATTAAATCAAGGTGTCATCAAGATACACCTTTGTTTTGAATTTTCGACCTCTAGCGTCGAAAATGACATACTGTGCCTTTAATATTTTAGTCGAAACCATGATACTTTTTTTCAGGACTTTGATGAATAGAAAGATCAAAAGACAGCATTTATTTGAAACATTTTTTTACAATTTAAAAGTGTTCACTTTCACTTTTAATCAATTTATCCTTGCTGAATAATTGTATTAATTTCACGCACACATATATGTTCTCTCTGTCTTTTATTTTCTTCATCCAATTCAGCATCACACATTACTCATTCTTACAGGCCTCACCTTTTGCAAAGTCACACTTCCTGTCCACCTTGGGTGCCACATGATTAATGGCCCCTGTGGAACTGGAGTGGCATGAAACACTGTGACATTTGCTCTTCTGGCGTCCTCTGAGCCAAAGGTGGCTGGCAGGTCGTGGTGACAATGCCTACTCGTGCTAGGGCATCTCTGACACCGCATGCGGGTGTATGTGTGTGTTCATCTGGAATGGATAATCACCCCCTTGATGCTTCAGCATCTGCCAAGTGAGAGGACAGATCTGCATGTGCATTTATGAGAAAGACATTGTCGGTTTGTGCTTCAACTGGTTGCTGCGTGCGTCCGTTGCTTTTGTTATTATCACTTCTGGGAGCTCTTCAACACTCACACTGCGGTGAGAAAATCCTGATTGTCCTCTTTAGGCAGTCCGATTCGTTCTGTTCCTGAGGGTCTTGTCATTGTAATTACTGCCGTTTAACACAAAAGCCACAAAAATACTCTCTATAACAACAAATCAATGACCTGCAGCAGGAAAAAAAGACATTAATATCACCATGACAACTGAAGAGATGAATTGTGTGCTCCTAGCAACAGTTGGAGATGATAATACAGTACTCTTACTTTTTTTGTTGCACAAATGACCACGCACACAGTCAAACGCATAGATTCTGACTCGGGCAGGTCTTTAATTACATCCAGTATTATTGCAAAACAGCTATTTCTTAGAAATGCTCTAAGGATATCTTCAGTGATTGCAGTCGTACGTGATGCATGTTGGTTGGGATTGAAAGCAGAAGGAATTTTGGCTGAGAGCGACTCTGATTTTTAAAGATTGTCTGTTATTCACATTAGCTATATCAATGCCCAAAGTGATTTAGCTGACGGGTGCTGCAGGATTTTTTAACATTTAAAATGTGCCATTGTGTCTTTTGATATATTGTGGCAGAGGAATATTAAACGCACTGAGCGTTTTTATTTAAATAATCAAATCCAATAAATGGACCCGTCCGCTTCGTATCATTCGGTTCCCTTCAAAGTGCACCTGCTCTTGGTTACATCTGCAGTGCCAGAAAACTCACAGGCACATGGAGGAAATAAATGCATATGACTTCATTAGATAACCATTCTCTGAGCGGGGCTCAGTGTAAATGAGATTGTCAATGTATTGTTAGCACCGAGCAATCAGAAGAGACTCTCGACGTGCTTTCCCAGCATGCTCTGGGAAATCTGATAGCATTAGCGCCATATGTTCCTATTGGATGTCCCTCTGTTGTAATAACATTTAATCTTCCTCCCTCCCTCTCTTCCTCCTTCCCTCTGTCTCTCACTTCCTCGCTATTTCCCATTTGTCCTAAAGACTGAATTTTAATGCCATCAGGGCGGGCCCACAATGAGAAAATGTTTTAATGGTCTCGGTGGGTAATGTGGATGATTTTGCCATGAAGGAATTGAAAATAAAACCGAGGTGGGGCGAAAGTAATCAGATATCAATGTGCTGTCTGACCCACCTACGTTGGTGTCATTTTGCACGTATTTATTAAATGTACATATACTTAGGTCATGATGAAATACATATTTCTAAAAAAAAAATGTTTTCAGATTTGTTGCTTATAGCACATTCGGTGCTCTCACTGTGCACATGTGTAAGCACGGATATGTGCTAACTTTCACACTTCAAATGCAAATGGTTCCTGGTACTGATTTCTCTCTGTATTGTTTAGTCTTCATAACTACCCCCATTTCCAGTCGCCGTTGTCATGGCAACTAATTATTATTTCTAGCACTTTGTTGAACTTGGCAGCAACTTACCACGGAGAGACTTAAAATGCTGAAGCCTGAGATTTGAGTGAGAAATTGTTTCAGCAGTAGTGATTATTCATTACGTTTCAGGCTGGTGATATGTGTTTTTGTGTGTGTGTGTGTGTGTGTGTGAGAGTGAGAGAGAGAGAGAGAGAGAGAGAGAGAGAGAGAGAGAGAGAGAGAGAGAGAGAGGGGTGTGTTTGAATGGATTTGATTTGTGTTCAGTATAGCTTAAATTCTGTATGTGTGTGTTGGGCTCATTTGGCTCTAATAGTGATACACGAGCTCCACTCGCAGTCTTTCATACTTCTGCCCTCTTTATACCACTGACTAACACCGACATTCTTTTTTGCTTTCCTCCACTCGCTTCTTTCTCAGAGACCTACTGTATGAACACCTAAACACATCCTCCACATTAGCAGTACAGTATATGTATGTATATAGTGGAACCATCAGAGAGGGCCTAAACTACTGTAAAAATAATATTTGCAAAATTTTAAATAATAGTTTAAAAAATAAAAAAACGTTTAAAATAAAACTTCATAAAACAATAAAACCCCGCTGTGCACCATACTCGGATTGGTTCCATCGTCTTTCATAGGCATACGTGATAGAAAATGTGTTTGTACTCGTAGTTATGAATGAATTATGAATTAAATGATTTATGATATTTTGATTATTTTATATCACCATAGAGAAAGGAAATGAAAAGGGTGTATCAGTAATTCTTTTAAATCAACTGGTTCACAATAAATAACATTTGATTAATTTGTGAATTCGACTGATAGAAGATTAAACTTGCAGTAGCAAACAACTCAGTGATTCAATGATATGGACATTATGGATTTTTGAAAATTACCTTTCATGTAGTGTGTAACATAGTTCTAAGTGAATGAAAACATCCTGCAAAGTTTTAAATCTGAAAGTGTATATAAAGTTATTGTCTCTAAGAGTCGACTCAATTAAACAAATCGTTTAATAAACAAATCCCAAGCCGTTTCGTTGTGACGTCAAGATGAAACATTAGCATTTTGCCCGTCCAGGGAGAACTTGACCACCTCAAACACTGCAGCTGATTCCTGTGGATACTGGATAGCATCATGTCGAGAAGACACTGTGCTCTACAATGTGTTTATTGTGTTTCATATTGTGTAGGTATCTGACTAACTGGCTAACTCACGTTATTACTCTTACTGAAATACTACTGTAAATCAGCTGTGGGCTGCAGTATTACCTAAAACTGTGTCTATTAATGCAGACTGTCTGTCATTCTTACTACTTTGAGTAAAGATAAAGGATGGAGCAAGATTTGTTATGCAAACTTTAATGTTACATCAGTCATCTCGCGCTGGGACTGATGTAAAATCGACGTCATCGTTACTGTCTTTACAGTGTGTACTATCGCTGAGCATTAGGAAGCTTCCAGATGGAGCTTAAGTTCAGTTATGGTAATGGGAGTTTGTTTCCGACGTGTGCTGTACACAGTAGACCAATCACAACAGACTGGGCCATCTGGCCAATCAGAGCAGAGTAGGGTTGCGGAAAGAAGGGATTTAGAGAGACTGATTCATCCATCGAGTCATTTGAGAATCATTGAACTATGTGGTGATGTGCAATGTATATTATGAGAAAATGAAACTCTTTTTTGACCTTTGATGCATGTAAACCTGTTGTTGGAGACCTCCAAAACTAAATTAGGAAACTTTAAAATAGCATAATAGGGGCACTTTAAGTTAAAAACACCTGAATTTGTCCCAGATTCTCAGATTAAGTGTGCTCTAGACTGAGCTCAACCTATTTAAATTTGTTTGGTACACCTCACTTTTACAGTTTTGTAACTGGATTGATGACCTTCGCTCATTAATCCATGCACTACTGACATACACCAACTACAAACACATTTTATATCATGAATGCCTATGAAAGGCGAATAAGCCAATCAGAGTAAGTGGGGGGAGGGGCGACACGTGCAGCCCCGCCCCAGGTGCAACCCCGTCCCGATCTGCAGGCAGCAGCCAGGTGTACTTGGAGATAGACTAATTTCAAATGACAGGAAAATTGACCAATCATATCGTCCCTCTAAATGGGTGGGGCTTGTTATCACTAGGTTTATGACAAGTTCTGCCCACTGTGGGGAACACGATCAGGAAAAAAACGTTGATAAAATAGCTAACATTAGTGCTATTCGCTATGGAGTAATGTCAGTGAGTAAGACATTGTTGCTAATTTAATATCCACACCGTTTTCAAGATTAACTGTTAAAGAAAAACTGTAGTTAATCGGCAAATGATCTTAGAATTTGCAGAAAGCCAAACTTTTAAAAGCATTTCAACCCAGCAATTATATAAGCGATACCCCTGGATGACAGCATCAACCAAGAAGCTAAAGCTTTACTGCTGAAATAGTTTGCTGTTTGGGTAAGTTATTTAAAATCTAATAGGTCACGTGCCAACGGATTTTATTCTGGTCGCTGCTGCCATTGTTTTATGTTAAGTTTATTTGAGAAAACAGTCATTTACCGTTACTGTTCAATCTGTAAATTTACCAACTCAGCCACCAAATTTTTAAATTTTCCCCAAAAGTCTATTATGGTCTTTTACATTAATTTAATAGGCTGCTGTGAAAATGCCACAATCGCTGTTCACTGTCTATGATGTCTGTCACTAATTTTCGCTATTTAATTATACATTTTGTTGGTTTTGAGTGTCATACGTTTTGAAACCCGGCCAGTTTCGCTAAACTGCACACCATGATTTGATTGTGTGAAAATGCAATTATTTGTAATGAGGATTTGAGGGTGAGGATCTATTACATTTTGTTTTATTTTGGTGATAACTCTCAAAGTCACTATGCTGATTGCTTGTTGCATTTGTCAAATGTAATTTATGCAGTACTATTATTCCCAGTATAAATTTGGGCTGTCCCAGATGAAAGATGACCAATAGAGTGGTGCAGGTATGACAACACTTTGTAGGCCAAAACACGGAAGAGAGTTATCATTTTAGCACTTCCGGTTCCCTCTCCTGAAGTCAATGGGTTTTTTGAATGGGATTTTGGTTAAATGGCTGAAATAAGGTCTGTGGTGAACACAAGCTCAAGACACTTCATGTTTTATTCTACGACATAAAATACATCAGTATTACCCCACTCGTGATTTTGAAGCTGTGACGTGTCTTAAAAAGGCGGTTGCTAACAAGTGGCTAAATGGGACTACAGAGGCTGTCGAGGAGATTAAACGTCATCACGACGAACAGGTAAACTCAGTCCGCTTTTACAACCTTATTATGCTCATAATTGTGCTCTTATAAACTAGTCTAACTCAAACGTTCTGGGAAAATGTTTTTAGATAAAAACTGAAAGAGTTGTCGGAAGCTTATAGTGATGGTAACGTTGAATTCATGGGACTGTGGTGTAGTTCGTTTATAGCCTACCTTTAGCCTTTTACTTCCGGCGACTCCATTTAGGCTTCAAAATTAATAAAAGTTGTGTTCATCTGTGATAATTATCTTGTTGGACAAAACGTGTAAGTATCATAAACTTTTGTTGATCACAGAGCTTGTTTTTTGTGATAATCCAAAAGCCTATGGGAAAATCCTATTGGGTTTTTCTCGAGGTAACCAGTGTGATGCTAACTACCGGCTGGCCTACAAAGTGGAGTCATACCTGCACCACTCTATTGCGGTGATTTTTGTGGTCTTGGCTCCTAAATGGTGGTCCTACGTCATACAGTGAGAGAGGTTCAAAGACGGCCGTTATCACGGTCTTGCAACCAAAGATAGCCTGCGATTATTGTCTGACAGTGTCAGAAATTTAGTATGATCATCTCACCGTGTGTTTGCTGCTTCGACCTACGTCCACTGACTAGCCAATAAAAATGCAACATGAAATGTTGGCATGGCGCTTAACTTAAAACTACTTACCTCAAGCTCCATTTGCAAAATTTGCATGCCCAGTTGGCCTCTTTTCCCTAGCCATGACCACGTCCATATTCTCCTCTTTCGCTTCCTCCTCGTTTTTTTTCAGCGCACATAAAAACCACAATTGCCAAAAACAGTACATACTTTTAGGGCATATAAGTAGGCAAATTGGGACGCAGCAACAATTGTAAACACAGAGTTCTTGAGAGGGTTTGACGTCACGGTATCTTTGCTTCCAGGTGGACCGTTAAAGAATGCGACACACATGTCTCCTGGACATCCTGTAGAATTCAACCAATGAGATTACGACATCGAAAATCCTGAAGTGTGCCATATGAATCAGACGTTCAGCCAGCGGTCCGTGGGCGTGACGTCTGAGGCTGAGACTACAGTACTATAGAAGAGGACACGGTAAGCTAGTCTGATTTTAGGCTGCAATAACTTTATTCCTGATGAGGGAAGGGGGTGAGAGGGCCAAGGTTCAAGAGTCACGGTTCGCTGCTGGTAAATATATATACACTATATTGCCAAAATTATTGGGACACCCCTCCAAGTCATTGAATTCAGGTGTTCCAATCACGTCCATGGCCAAAGGTGTATAAAATCAAGCACCTAGGCATGCAGACTGCTTCTACAAACATTTGTGAAAGAATGGGTCGCTCTCAGGAGCTCAGTGAATTCAAGCGTGGTACCGTGATAGGTTGCCACCTGTGCAATAAGTCCATTTGGGAAATTTCCTCACTACTAAATATTCTACGGTCAACTGTTAGTGGTATTATAACAAAGTGGAAGCAATTGGGAACAACAGCCACGTAAAATCACAGAGCGGGGTCAGCGCATGCTGAGGCGCACAGTGCGCAGAAGTCGCCAACTTTCTGCAGAGTCAATAGCTACAGACCTCCAAACTTCGTGTGGCCTTCAGATTAGCTCAAGAACAGTGAGTAGAGAGCTTCATGGAATGGGTTTCCAAGGCCGAGCAACTGCATCCAAGCCTAACATCACCAAGTGCAATGCAAAGCGCCGGATGCAGTGGTGTAAAGCACGCTGCCACTGCACTCTAGAACAGTGGAGACGTGTTCTCTGGAGTGACAAATCATGCTTCTCTGTCTGGCAATCCGATGGACGAGTCTGGGTTTGGCGGGGGGATTATGGTGTGGGGTTGTTTTTCAGGGATTGGGCTTGGCCCCTTAGTTCCAGTGAAAGGAACTCTTAATGCTTCAGCATACCAAGACATTTTGGACAATTTCATGCTCCCAACTTTGTGGGAACAGTTTGGGGATGGCCCCTTCCTGTTCCAACATGACTGCGCACCAGTGCACAAAGCAAGGTCCATAAAGCCATGGATGAGCGAGTTTGGTGTGGAGGAACTTGACTGGCCTGTAGAGTCCTGACCTCAACCTGATAGAACACCTTTGGGATGAATTAGAGCGGAGACTGCGAGCCAGGCCTTCTTGTTCAACTTCAGTGCCTGACCTCACAAATGCGTTTCTTAAAGAATGGTCAAAAATTCCCATAAACACACTTCTAAGACTTGTGGAAAGCCTTCCCAGAAAAGTTGAAGTTGTTATAGCTGCAAAGGGTGGGCCAACTCCATATTAAATCCTACGGGTTAAGAATGGGATGTCATTAAAGTTCATGTGCATGTAAAGGCAGGCATCCCAAAACTTTTGGCAATATAGTGTGTGTGTGTATATATATATATATATATATATATATATATAAAATACATATACATATGTCTGTCTGTGTGTGAATCAATAAAATCTATACATTAAGGCATAAAAAAGGCACGAAGGCATGATAAAAAGTTTCCCAGAGAATTGTATTTTTACTTTTATTATATTCTTATGTTTGTTCATGCATGTGTCTACGTAAGTCAATGCTTGGTTTGCTTTCTGATTAAAACATTCCCTCCGTTGACAGTACAGCTCTATTCTGAGCTGTGTGCAAACACACTGGGGACTTGCGTCTGGTCTTTGTGGTGTGTGTATGTCTGTATATGTTGACAGAATGTCCGAGTAGAGTCTCATAAATCTGGGGTCATGCTTTCAGGCCTTTGAGAAACAAAACAGTGGGGATGAGGATAAATCTACCAGCATTGCTTCTTTGATACACTGGCAGATCATTGCTTATTTAGTTAACTGTCTTTGCCGTACTAAGCTGAGTAATATCTCTTGTGTTAAACAGTATGTTTGTGTATGTGAGAGTCCACATGACCCCACCATCCATCCCAAAATGCCTAAACATGGCTAAGAAAAGGAAAAAGGGAATATACTATATAAGTTGTTGCACTGGCTGCTGGAGATAGGATAGTATGTGTTTTTTTGTGTAGTGCAGTATAGATGACATTAAACTACTCTGAATGGATTTAAGCTTGGCAAATGATGTAAATAATGTCAGTGATATTGCCTGTAGTCCACAGAAGACAGACTTTGAAGGCCAAAGGTTGTCTTCAGTCCATCATCACTGTGATCTTCTTTCTAATGCCCTAGAAGAGGCATTAGAAAGTCATGCATATTTTCAGTAATGCAAGTACAGCATCTCATCTACTTGAATTGTGAATGACTAAAATCTCCAAAACTGATTGTTGAACTTGCGTGTGTGTGCATGGATTTATCTTTTTATGAATCATAGTGATAGGGTACCAAGGAGGCAACAAGGTGAACATGTTTCTAAGTATTGGAAGAAATGAATTCTGTCAGCTCTTTAGAATCTAAAATTCAAGTTCATCAGGATAGTAACTATTTACACCTTGATATAAAAGACAAAAAAAAGATGATTCATTGTTAGGTTTTAAGAACAGTGTATTTGAACTTTTTAGAACTTATGCACCAAAAGTTAAAAAAAAAAGGAAATAACAATCCGTATGTGTAGGCATAAGTAGTTTGGCCTAATTTCATATTATTATTTCTTTAAAAAAAGAATTTAATATTAATTCAAGACACGTTGTTGTAATATGGTGTATTAGTATTATTTACTAATTTACAGGTTTAAACCACTTACACAACTGTTATGGTACTGCCAGTTTTAGATCCCATACTTTTGAATTTTGTACCATAGTATATACAGTATTAAGTACCATAGTATGATCATATGACTAACACAGTACTTTTTCTAAGGATTTTGTTGTTTATGAGAAGTAAAACTGGTAGGCAGATTGTCTTGCTGTCTCCAATAGAAAGTTTGAACCATACAGGTTTGGAGGAAAACAGGCATTTTGGGGTGGAGGAGGGATGTCAGATGAACTATCTAAAGGAGTGAGTAAGCGTCTGTTTATATACTCTTATCATTGAAACTGGCGAAATTGTATGAACATGCTCCTCCCAAACTTTTCTTTGGAGCTGCATTTAGCTAAAATTAGTTAATCGGTTTTCTCAGGATGGGAGTGAACGCAAATTCAAATGCTTTGTTCCTTTCATCAACCAGAATATGTTTTAACAGTTGATGCGTTGATAGCTTTTATGTTTTTTTTTTAGATTATAAATAAAGTTGTGAGGTGGGGACTGGCTGTATCTTGTGTAGAACTCAGGAAGTTGTGGCTAAATTAGTTTGGAATAGCTTGGAATGATAATTCTGTCATTTACTTACCACCATGCCATTCCAAACATGTTTTTTTTCATATTTTTTCAAAATAAATGTCAATATATCCAAAAATGCATGTTCAGACCTTCATGACAGTGTGTCGTTCATTTAAAAAAATAAAATACACATTTCTACTTTTTAAATTTTGGGTCTTTATTTTCACTAAATACTTTGTCAAGTATTTACTTTACATTTTTTAAAGATAAAATTGAGAACTTTTTGTAAAAAATGTAATTATTATTATTATTATTATTATTATAAAAATTTTCCTTGAAAAAAATGTTTTTTTTGAAAACTTTTCACAATAATGTCATGTACAATGGGAGCATATCCGAAACATCTCCTCACAGATATTTTACATACACATTTAGATTATTATTGACTAAAAATCAAGGTGTTCACAGGATTAAACGCACACATATGTTGCTCTTCAACAGAAAAATGTCATCACTGTGAGGTTAACGTTTTCCCTTGCAGAGTGAAAAGATGACAAGTAGCAGTCCATTACGGTGTGAGTAAGTGTGAATGTGTGACATTTACTAAAATTGCCTTTTAAAAGCAAAAACATCTTGTTCCTGCCTCTCCATTTGAAACTAAGCGAGGTGAGAAAAAATCCTGCATGTGCTACTCTTCTCTGTAATGCTGCAAATCTTGCTCATCTCTGATGAAATCCAATGAAACCACATTCAAAGTTAGTGCCAGCCGTAGGAGGTCTGCTAGCATTAGTCGAGCCAAGATGAGACTCCTCCTGAGACTGGCACGACCCGTCGACCTGGACACGCTGACCATTAACACATGCACATTAACACAAGTCATTATGCCATATATATCCACACATTCGTAATGATTGAGACTAATGTTCGTAATTAACATTAGCAAATGACTGTCCTCCATTAGGGATAACAATGTTCGATTCCACATTAGACCACTAGTGTTTACTCTTTGAAGCAAATGCACACACTTATACTGTACACACACCTATATGAATGCTATTTATCTGTTTTGCTGCATGTATCATAGTTGCAGAATGTGGCATATATGCTGGTCATTAGGAAGGAGGGTGGGCCGCAGTGGGATTTCACCGCTAATATACCCCCATGGATGAGCGCGAGTGAAAAGCACACACGGAACACTTATGCTGCTATGTCAGCAAGAGCAAAGGGTGGGGGGAACTGTTGGAGAGGAGAGGAGAAACTCATTTGCTTGTTAAATTTGTGTGCACTGTTGTAATTTGGAAGCCGGAGAGGAAGAGAAACAAACAGAAGCCCATTGGCTTTGTCTGGAGATCCAGAGATGTAGTCTGCAGGTCTGGCCCGAAGCCTGTGAGCAGCTCCATTTAAATCTGGCTGCTTTGCTGTGTGACTGAATCCAGACCAGCCTTGAGCTGCAGTCCAAGAGATCCATCCAAGTGTAGAGAGACAGCTCCCATTATACTGACCACTGACATGACCACGTCCCCTCTCAAGCCATCCATCTCCCCTCCGAATTTGCTGCAGCTACTTTGCTCATTTTTCGCTTTGATTCAGTATCATTATGTTCAGGTTTTTTCAGCTCTCCTTATGTTCATATTTGCATTTGTGTGTTTGTGTGTGAGAGAGCGAGAGGAGAATAGTGCTCCTCCCTGTGTTAAAAGCCCTCTTGAGCCTGGGCAGGTGTGTGGAAAGGGTTTGAAGTTTGCAGAAGAGTGCTGGTTGGTTACCATGGTCACTTACTCGCCATTAAGCATCTCTCTGTAATTACTGTGTCCAATCGATGTGCACGATGATGCATTCTGTGGTCTATGTAATGTCTTGAGGTTTTAGTGCTTGTGTGTGCGTGAGCGTGAGAGCAAGCCGAGGTGGTTTGTGTGTTTATCATTCTGTTTTGTTCAAATTCATGTTTTTCACTCTTTTTTTTCCCATTTTGAATGTAAAATGACTTTTTAAAAAAAATGTTTTTAAAGACTGCTATAGGACTTGGTTTGTCTGCTGGTTTGTCTCTGTAAGAGTGACAATTTACGGTAATCTGATCAAAGTTGCATACTCATGTTCTGCATGTTTACATTCATGTGTAGGGGAGAGCGGGGCACAACCTAACGCTTTTTGACTTTCTCAGTTTGTGTTAATCCACTTGGGGTTCAGAGTATTTATTTTTTCCCCACATTAAGACATTAAGACGATACATTCCACGATATTGCACACTCATACTATTGATACGCATTCTCATGTGATCGTGTTGGTGAGGTACATTGTAACGTGAGGGGCACATTGTAACATGACCAAATGACAGCTTAAAATGTTATCTGATATAATCAAAAAAATATACAAGACAAACTAAAATATCTTGTCAATAAAATACAATTATTAACTTTTTCCAAATAAAATAATGGCATTTTTTAATCATTTGACAACAAACACATCGCAAAACACAGCTATACAGCATAGATAAAAACAATAATAATTAATAACTTCTGAACATTGACTCTCAGTCTTTATTCACCTCTTTGTCATGGTTTCTCAATAGAATTCATAAAAGTATAGAATATAATATCATATTTCTAATAGGGACACATTGTAACGCACTGTGACAACATGCCCAAACTACGCAACTGGGATTTAAACCCGGCTCGTGTCTTCTGCTGGCATCTTAACTGTGAAATAACAGATATAAGATTAAAATAATATTAGATTTGTCTAATTTTAAATAAACACAAAAAATAGAGATGAAAAATTAACTTAAGTAAGAAATGTACTTTTACTATGGTCAAATAAATGTTCAGTGATATCTTCCGAAAATTTTTGAATTTTGGCGCAATTTTTTTCGTCATGCTGGCATGTGTGGAAAGTTTTAAACCATGTGTGTTACAACTAGCCCCGTGTTACTTTGTGCCCTGCTCTCCCCTACATTTCTCCCACATGAATCGGGAGTAAGGTGCAGAGGCGTCATATGCACTGTTAGGTTATTGTAGTTCTAGACTAAAGGTGAGCATGCATTTACTTCTCTCACATGCACAAAAACAGATTCAGTATTCCTCAAAATGAATAAAAACAAATGCAATGTGAAATGCAAACTCAGAATATTATACAAACCCGATTCCAAAAAAGTTGGGACACTGTACAAATTGTGAATAAAAAAGGAATGCAATAATTTACAAATCTCATAAACTTATATTTTATTCACAATAGAATATAGATAGCATATCAAATGTTGAAAGTGAGACATTTTGAAATGTCATGCCAAATATTGGCTCATTTTGGATTTCATGAGAGCTACACATTCCAAAAAAGTTGGGACAGGTAGCAATAAGAGGCCGGAAAAGTTAAATGTACATATAAGGAACAGCTGGAGGACCAATTTGCAACTTATTAGGTCAATTGGCAACATGATTGGGTATAAAAAGAGCCTCTCAGAGTAGCAGTGTCTCTCAGAAGTCAAGATGGGCAGAGGATCACCAATTCCCCCAATGCTGCGGCGAAAAATAGTGGAGCAATATCAGAAAGGAGTTTCTCAGAGAAAAATTGCAAAGAGTTTGAAGTTATCATCATCTACAGTGCATAATATCATCCAAAGATTCAGAGAATCTGGAACAATCGTAAGGGTCAAGGCCGGAAAACCATACTGGATGCCCGTGATCTTCGGGCCCTTAGACGGCACTGCATCACATACAGGAATGCTACTGTAATGGAAATCACAACATGGGCTCAGGAATACTTCCAGAAAACATTGTTGGTAAACACAATCCACCATGCCATTCGCCGTTGCCGGCTAAAACTCTATAGGTCAAAAAAGAAGCCATATCTAAACATGATCCAGAAGCGCAGGCGTTTTCTCTGGGCCAAGGCTCATTTAAAATGGACTGTGGCAAAGTGAAAAACTGTTCTGTGGTCAGACGAATCAAAATTTGAAGTTCTTTTTGGAAAACTGGGACACCATGTCATCCGGACTAAAGAGGACAAGGACAACCCAAGTTGTCATCAGCGCTCAGTTCAGAAGCCTGCATCTCTGATGGTATGGGGTTGCATGAGTGCGTGTGGCATGGGCAGCTTACACATCTGGAAAGGCACCATCAATGCTGAAAGGTATATCCAAGTTCTAGAACAACATATGCTCCCATCCAGACGTCGTCTCTTTCAGGGAAGACCTTGCATTTTCCAACATGACAATGCCAGACCACATACTGCATCAATTACAACATCATGGCTGCGTAGAAGGAGGATCCGGGTACTGAAATGGCCAGCCTGCAGTCCAGATCTTTCACCCATAGAAAACATTTGGCGCATCATAAAGAGGAAGATGCGACAAAGAAGACCTAAGACAGTTGAGCAACTAGAAGCCTGTATTAGACAAGAATGGGACAACATTCCTATTCCTAAACTTGAGCAACTTGTCTCCTCAGTCCCCAGACGTTTGCAGACTGTTATAAAAAGAAGAGGGGATGCCACACAGTGGTAAACATGGCCTTGTCCCAACTTTTTTGAGATGTGTTGATGCCATGAAATTTAAAATCAACTTATTTTTCCCTTAAAATGATACATTTTTTCAGTTTAAACATTTGATATGTCATCTATGTTGTATTCTGAATAAAATATTGAAATTTGAAACTTCCACATCATTGCATTCTGTTTTTATTCACAATTTGTACAGTATCCCAACTTTTTTGGAAACGGGTTTGTACAAACCTGCAATAATTAAATATGTTAAATGTCATACTTAATGTATTTAATCTCAATTTATTAAGCAATATCTTGGCTGCCAACCTTCAATGACCCAATTCAACTATACTAATAAGCAAAAGTGGCTTTAGATAAACATCACATTTGTGTTTCTTTCTCTATTTTTATTGCTGAAGTAAAACCCCAATATACTTCAAGCGAAATCGAAGAACGATCTGATGTGACACCATTTCGAAAAAAAAATCAGGCCAAAACCAACTTTGTTTGGAATTCGTTTTGGGAATTCGAAACAGCTTGCCAAAGCGAACTTTCCGGAAAAGTTCTTACCGGCTGGTAAAAACCTTTGTACTAACCATTGGTCTGTGGCGATTACGTAATAGGCTGAAACTCTGCAATTCGGCATTCCAGTAAAGTCACATCACGTTTAGCACTTTTATATGTTTATACAATAGATCTTTACCGTATTAAACATGAAAAACAGTGTCAGTGTTTCATCAGAAGTACAACTTCATTTTCTATTACACTGAACAAAATTATAAATGCAACACTTTTGTTTTTGCCCCCATTTTTTTCTATGTACACAAAAGGCCTATTTCTCTCAAATATTGTTCACAAATCTGTCTAAATCTGTGTTAGTGAGCACTTCTCCTTTGCCGAGATAATCCATCCACCTCACAGGTGTGGCATATCAAGATGCTGATTAGACAGCATGATTATTGCATAGGTGTGCCTTAGGCTGGCCACAATAAAAGGCCACTCTAAAATGTGCAGTTTTACTGTATTGGGGGGGTCCGGGCCGGGGTGGTCCCAGGGGGTCCAAAAAAAAAGTCAATATCTGGTGCGACCACCATTTGCCTTACACAGTGCAACACATCTCCTTCGCATAGAGTTGATCAGGTTGTTGATTGTGGCCTGTGGCCTGTGAATGTTGGTCCACTTCTCTTCAATGGCTGTGCGAAGTTGCTGGATATTGGCAGGAACTGGAACACGCTGTCGTATATGCTGATCCAGAGCATGAGATTTCCATTCACGTGGAAATCCAGAGATTTCCACGTGAAAAGACGGAGCTTCAGCGCACACCTACCTATTACGTAATCATGCTGATCCAGAGCATGAGATTTCCACGTGAAAAGACGGAGCTTCAGCGCACACCTACCTATTACGTAATCACCACGGACCAATGGTAGTACAAAGGTGTTTACCAGCCAGAGCGAACTTTTCCGGAAAGTTCTTTGACAAGCTGTTTTGAACTCGAAGTTCATTTTGGCCTGAATTTGTTCGAAATGACGTCACAATAGTTTGTTCTTCGATTTCTCTTGAAGTATATCGGGCCTTAAGACTGTTGAACTTTCTTCTCTTGTATCCTATTCTTCTGTGATCCAGAATGGCAGCACAGCTGAAAGGTTTGTTTGACCTGCGCCCTTTACTGTACAGGCGTGAATTTGCACTTCCTTCAGCCTGAGGCTTATTCATTTCACTTTTGGTGTGAAAGGACCTTTACATTTGCCAAGAATACATTTTCTTAACATTAATAAAAAACAAACAATGAGAGAAAGTAACATATGCATTACTTTACTAAGTATTTACTAAGTAGCGCAATTAGTTACGTTTTTAGGAACGTGTTACCTAGTTTACAGCATTTATTAATCTTAGTTAATGTTAAGCATCTGCTAATACATATTTAAGATCAAAAATCTTATCTGTTAAAATTCGTTAATGTACTGTGAACATTTTATTAACTTACATCAGTGGTTCGAATTACTGGTCCTGGATTATCCCTAGCACTGCACATTTTATATGTCTCCCTAATCAAACACACCTGATTCATCTCATAAGCTCATTAGTAAAGACTCCAGCTGCATCCAAAACCGCATACTTCCCTTCTGTATAGGAAGTATGTCCGAACTCACAGTATTCATAAAAGAGTAGGCGAAAAGTACCCGAAAAGTAAAGGTACTTATTATTCAAAATAAGTACCTACTCAAGAGATTATGCGATTTCGGATACAGCCTCCAAGACCTCAGATGGGTGTGACGCATAAGAGAGACACCAAAAAAATGTGCAGTGTTGGGGGTACTCCAGGACCAGGGTTAGGAACAACTGACTTACATTAAGAGGTTAATACTGTACATGATGTAAAAATGTATTGATCATTATTAGTTTATGTTAGTTAATTAATTTACTAATGTTAACAAATGAGACCTTTTTGTAAAGTGTTACCCTGGCCTAAAACCTAAAAAAAAAAAAAATTAAAAGACACCTTAAAGATGACGGATGTAATGCGTTTGGGTGGCCTCTCCCATTTCTTCTATTTCACAATAATATGCAATTATACTAATGTATAGGTTAACTTTCTGTCGCTGAGGTGGTATCCTTTAAAAAAGGGTACTAATATGTACACTTTAGGTAGTAATAAATATCTTTAAGGTACTAGGGGTAAATAAGATATAAGATATAAGATTAAAAAAGTGTACTCCCCCATGGTGATAGCTCCAGTATTATTTTTTTGAGTGAAGCAACATATGAATCACATATCACATAATAAAGTGTCATTATAATAAAGTAGATGTTTTACAG